>OU974076.1:15588518-15811018 GCA_918843875.1 Diadumene lineata
AAGAGAGTGTTATCATGGTGGTGGAAGTGGTGAAGAGGGTGTTATCATGGTGGTGATGATGAGGGTGTTATCATGGTGGTGGTGGTGGTGAAGAGGGTGTTATCATGGTGGTGGTGGTGAAGAGGGTGTTATCATGGTGGTAAAGAGGTTGTTATCATGGTGGTGGTGGTGAAGAGGGTGTTATCATGGTGGTGATGATGAGGGTGTTATCATGGTGGTGGTGGTGGTGAAGAGGGTGTTATCATGGTGGTGGTGGTGAAGAGGGTGTTATCATGGTGGTAAAGAGGTTGTTATCATGGTGGTGGTGGTGAAGAGAGTGTTATCATGGTGGTGGTGGTGAAGAGGGTGTCATCATTGTGATGGTGGTGAAGAGGGTGTTATCATGGTGGTGATGTGAAGAGGGTGTTATCATGGTGGTGAAGAGGTTGTTATCATGGTGGTGGTGGTGGTAGTGAAGAGGTGTCATCATGGTGGTCGTGGTGAAGAGGGTGTTAATTATCACATGATGATCATGATGGAAATGATTGGATAACGCGCGCTTACGTTGATATTTAGCAGAAAATCCTTTTTTCGTCGTAGAACTGTCTGTAGAGAACTTAACATAGAGTTGGTTTGACGTGCTGTTGATTTTCCATGGAATTCTGCTACCTTTAAATACACCAAGAGATGGCGAAGAGATTGAACCACCGTCATAAACAAATACTTTATCACAACAGTCCTCGGTCGTAAATGCTTCAAATTGTAAAGATATTTTTGTGTTTAAACCAGATGTGAATTTCCAGTAACAGTTTTGTCCATCTCGGTAGTTGGATGGATAATTTGGTGAAGTGATTCTCCCACTGTATTCATTAATCTTTGAGTGACCACAGCTTCCACTCACCAACACACCTGCACGACACAAAATAGAAACACCAGAAGCTAAATTTATCAGTGAGTACGTTTTTGACGTTGTTTTGACAGTACAGGTCGGGTACACACTAGGCAACAAGTCGCAGCGACTTGTCCCCGCAACATGTCGCTTCAGTGTGTACTGGTTCAACAATCCAACCGGTTGGATTTCATGCGGCAAGTCGCAGCGACGAAAATTCTGTCGCGTCGACAACAATTTCCACCAAAAGTACTTAGTACGTACACACGGGGAAAATTGCTGCTGCGACCTGTCGCGGGGACAAGTTGCTGCGACTTGTCGTATAATGTGCACCAACCTTACAAGGAAAGTATGCATTTCATTAAGCTGGATAGACAGAAAGTTTAATTATATTAATATTTTGATTAAATTATTTTTCATAATTTTTTTACCTCAATTTTTACATGCATGTATATTGGGTTGCTTTTCACAAACTTATTCATGGTACAAATGATACAAAACTGTGTCTCATGTTTTTTATTGGAGCATTCTTTGTAAAGATATTCGTTTTCAAACTCTAAGACGTGAGTTTTAGCATTTTGTAAGTTTAAATCGACAATAACTCAAAAACAATCAGGATATAAAAAAACTGAGTGTTGACATATAATGCTAAACACCCTTCACGGAGAGAATCAATGTAATCAATCTATCTTTTCATATATTTGTAATCTCTGTTTCTTCAGATTTAAACTAGCTTAAGGTAATTCCGTAGTTTTGCACTGCGCATAGTTCTCCGCATGTTTCAAGATTTGGGGTTTTAGGACTTTCATCATGTTATCTAGTGAAATTGTGTTTGAAAAGTGCCTTAAATAAAAAATCCGAAGAATTGAGATATTTTCGAGCGAGAAAACGCGATAATTTTCTAACTCGGCCCAGTCCTCTCTCGGAAAACCTGTTTTTTTTTCACATCAAAATGACGATATTTTTCACAATATTTCGCAAACTAGCACGGTGACCTATGTTAAAAAAACGACTCCTTCAAACATAAATATTACTTACAACGATGAATAAGATCAAAGTGTCGTGTTGCAGTACCAAACCTGTTGGCTGCTATACAGGAATATCGTCCAGACTTAGACCCATCAACAGTTGTTAAAGCAAGCTGTAAACTACCTCCGACAGTTGAGCTCAGTATCCTGTCATTGTGTTTCCAGGTTATTGTTGGTTCAGGGTTACCCAGAGCGGAACATATTCTATCAATTTTAAGCTTTCCGAGACATTTCATGAAGATTTTTTCTTCCGTGAATGGAGATTGGATAAATGCTGGCACTGTAAGTAAAACACAAAAATGATAAACATTAAATAATGACTGCTGCTATCAAAACATGTTTCAAACAACACAGGACGGATAAATGTGAGGATATCAATAAAAAGAAAGAAGTTTGCAGTTATCGTTTGCTTTCAGCCTTTGGGTTATGAAGGTCAATTTGGAAAGGTTGTATTTACTGATAATCGCCTAGTTTTGATAGTTTCGTCATTATTTACCTGGATCTCTCACAATTAAGAGCGTTGTTATTGTGATGTCACCGAGTAAGTTCCTGGCTACTGCCTGGTAAAGACCATAATCTGTATACAACACATTTTTCAACGTTAAAATACCATTACTTTGATTAAGCATCTGTGTTTTTCTACCAACTTTCATCCATTGTATCTCAGCAGGCGGGTCAGCAAAAACGTTAAAGTTCAGTACAGCATCATAGCCACGATAGCCATATTCAGTAGGGTTCGGCCGGGAAAGAAGTTTTGGCGATACTGCAAATGAGAAAACATCAATATCGACCTTAAATATGGAACAAAACAATATCAGGATAGATGCTTCTTAGCAAAGGACGAAGAGTGTACTGCGTCATAACGTTTACAATTAGTTTTAATATTCTAAACTTGTCTATCATAGTTCAGGTCCCGGTTTGTGTTAGCCGATTGTGGGGCGGTATGTAGATGGAGAGTTGTCTCGTTAAAGCTTGGCTGAAAGCAACATAATTGAGACAAAAAATTCATTAGATGGCATGAATCCCACGTATAACGATATACCGGCTTCAAATGGCTGACTTCTGACGGAATTGTAACACGCTTTCAAACGAAAGCTTCATTAACTGAGAATTACCTTGTACTTGCACGTGTATAGTTTTATTGACCACACCCACCGTGTTATTGGCCGTACATATGAATTCTCCACGATCACTGTAATTTACATTTGTTATATTCAATAATTGAGAATCAAAATAAGATCGATTTGTTGGAAGAGTGTCGTCTCTTTTTGTCCATCGTATATCAGGGACCGGGAACCCTGTAGCGGTACACGGAAGAATAAGAGTTCTGCTCTCATTGACAGTTATCACGTGATAGGCAAAGGATGTTATGTCAGGAAGCACTGTAAATAGAGAACTTTGATTAGCCCTTTTATCATAAAAATAGAGGAATAGGGCCATTGAAATATAATCCTAGCCTTCATGTACATTATAACTGAGTATGGGCACAAGCAACATATGCAGGTCAGTACCACGCAGTGATCAATGATTTGTCACATATTGTAGAAAAGAGATATCTATGGAAAGGCAGAATGTACAGTATTGAAGAATGAGTGAGCTGCGATAGTTTTATGTAACTAACCATTGACAGTAACAGTAGCCTCAGCAGTTTTCGATCCCAGGACATTCTCGGCCATGCATACAAAAGTGCCTTCTTCTTCTTTACTGATGTTCTTAAGATGCAGGTCTCCCATGACAACGCGGTGATGTAAAGGCATTGGCCCATTATCTTTCCTGTACCACATGATTGATGGGCGTGGCACTCCAGATGCGCGACAATTCAGCAGCGTATTGTCACCTTGTACGACCGTAGTGTTTGATGGGATTGTTGTCAGTTGTACATATACTATTGAAACAAAAGGAGTTTTCTCTATTTTTATTTGGCAAAGCGGAGGTCCTAGAATACTTAGTAGCACATTGAAACTTTATTGAGGTTTGAATTGCCTTAATTGTCTATGACGTCATGTGACAACAATCTATTGTTTAAACGCAAAGGATCAAGGTAGTCGGAGGGGTTCAAATCAATGCAAATTCACATACATTTGTTTTAAAATCCTTCAAATGCACAAAATATTAATAGGTACTATATATGTAGACATGTCATGTCTGAAAACCAGACCATTCCAGGATAAATTGTTTCCTAGTAGATTTCTATTTACCGATTCTATTCCCCACATAAATGAATTGTGACGTCATAATGCAATAGGGCCATTGATGTGTCTGTAATCCTAACAAACAATGGTGGCGTTCGTGTGCAATGTTTGAATGGTTTGTACCAGGTTTTAAGTGATGTTGATGTGTTGTGATCATACAGGTGTGTGTAGTCTTGAGAAAGACTGTTGGTGTTAGTGTCTGATGTTTGAATGGTTTGTACCCAGGTGTAAGTGATGTTGATGTGTTGTGATCATCTGGGTGTGTGTACTCTTGATGAAGACTTTTGGTGTTAGTGCCTGATGTTTGAATAGTTTGTACCCTGGTGTAAGTGATGTTGATGTGTTGTGATCATCTGGGTGTGTGTAGTCTTGAGAAAGACTGTTGGTGTTAGTGTCTGATGTTTGAATGGTTTGTACCCTGGTGTAAGTGATATTGATGTGTTGTGATCATCTGGGTGTGTGTAGTCTTGAGAAACGTTGTGTTGGTGTAAGTTGTTAGTTTTAGTCTGGCTATTCGAGCCCAAAACTCTAATGTAATGTCCGTTGTGATCAAAATGACTGTTCTTCGCTTGAATTTGTCTTACCTTGAATTAGCAAATCTATATCATATGTTTTTGTACCAAGGATATTACGTGCCATACATGTGTATGTCCCTGTATCTGAACCATTTGATTGGTTTATTCTTAAGGTGCTTTGTATCTCTGGATGAGGAATCTCACTGGGGCAGTACTTAGCTCGGTTAGGGGCTGAAAAAAGATTAATTGTGATGAAAATATACTTAAATCGATTTCTGTATTTTTGTAATGTTTTGCCCAATTTATTTTGTAGCATAGCGCCAATGTTTCTGGTAATTTTTCCAAAGAGAAGTGACATTTGAATGAAAACAAACATTCAGAATCTGAGTTTTTCATGCTAGCATGGAAACATCCTTTGTTTATCCAAGGAACATAAGACCAACACTTATTCCTACTACACTAACTTTCAAATTATTGGGACATTGTAAGTATTACGATATTGCAGTCAACCTGAAGGAGGTTTTATTTGATACCCAGATCCCTGATCACACCAACATTGTTAATAGAGAGTGGGAACTTCCCAAAAATACTCAACATAAAAAACAATGAATAAATTAACTAATTTTACATCTCAGTGTAGTCTGCCTATAATTTGTTGCAATCAAAGGACGTAACGATTATTTCTTACCTGGAGGTGTGACGTCACGATCCTCTATACTATAACGAGATGACGTCACATCAAGGGGTGTATTTTTTTCTTTATAGTCACGGTACCAGGTTATTTGTGCTGAAGGGTTTGCGACAGCAGTGCACGTCAGGAAAGCGTTATTTCTCTCGTTAAATACAAGTCTTAGTGGTCTGGGTCTGAATGAGGGTTCAGCTAAAAACAACATACAGCAAGAAGTGATTTTGTAATGAATTAGCGTTAGAAACCTTGATCTATGGAATTGCCGCTAAAACCCTTGGCCTATGTAATTAGCGTTAGGAACCGTGGCCTATGGGATTAAGAAAGAACAGCTGGATATTTGTACCTACCGAATGATGTCCCAGCACATCCTTTCTCACCGCGTTCACCTTTACTACCTGCAAAAGTTTTACATGTATTCAAACAATATCATACACTTTTTTCCCGCTCGACCTGAAGCACAATCCCGTTTACGCCAAAAATGTAGTGATTAGTATTAATTTCATGATTAATTATTAACCAATTCGTGATTGAAGCTAATTGGTCCATACAATGACTAATATCCTGAAAACCCCACATCTTTTTCGCCATAAGGACAACCCCACGTCCCGCCATACCTATTGAGGAGCGTATTTCAAGTGTGGTCGTGTAGGGACGGATGTAAATGGAAAGGGGTATTATTTCGTAGATTTAATGATAACTAAATAACATTAGAATTAATTTTTGTTGCTCATGCACAAGTTAATTACAAAGTTTTATTTAGTGTACTTTGTGGACTGGAACAACAATTGGTGCCGATGGCAAATAATTGCTTTAGTTGCATGACATTGAAAACATACAAAAAGACGTTAGTTAACTGCTTACCTTGGAACAGTGTACAATATCCTCGCTCTCCTCCTGAGTCATATTTCTGATCACACAAAAATGTATTAACCATTTATAAACCTAGCTTTAGTAGTTACTGCACAAATTACTAAAAATGTTTACAATTAAGAAAGTGAAGCGGTGTCTATCTTAAAATTATGTTGTTTCCAAAGCTTTAATTCGTTGTTGTTCCAAACACGAAGCAAAAAATAAATAAATAACAGGACACATGGAAATAATAATGATAAAAAAGAAATAAGTAAAGAAGAAAGAATACAGAAAGACGTCAAAAGTAGAGCAAGAAAAGAATAGAGCTGAATAGAGCTGTATACTTCTATAAAAACATTATATACACTGGACAAAAAAACTGTTGTTTTACTTACATCCATGATAACCTTTAACTTTTCAAAGCATGCAGCTAACTCTGTGTTGTCCTTTATGAGCTTGACTGTGGAATAACATCTATCACATGACGTGTTTTTGTCTGATATAGATGTCCCCGACTCTAAGGGGGAATTCCCTGTCCTGTTTGCTGAACTAAGAGAAGAGTTATTTACAAATCTTGTCGCATTTGCTGTTAACAATTTAGCATTATTTTCATCACTCGATAATGTTTTGTCAGTATCGATTCTGTCTGAACCATTGATAGTATTTGTTTCGTGATATGTTTGATGTTTCCTATCTTCATCTGCTATCGAGGTGGTACTTAGTGAGTTGGTATCACTGCTGTTGCTCAAACCGTTCTTTACATCCACAACAGAATCATTTGCTGGTACTTGAAGTGACTCCTTATGTATGGATGAACTATTTACAGAGCGACGAGAACTTTCATGTCTTTGTTCTCGGACAATTTTTTTATATCCTGTCTTTTCTTTGGTACGATTGATTTCAGTTCCCTTATCACCAAAACTACTGCGGTTCGCTGTTAAATTTTCTTCAGACGATCTTTTTACAACATATCGAGTTGAAGTTCCACCGAAGCCATTTTTGATAAAAGAGTTCCTCTTGTTGTTTTGTCTATTTAAGATATTTTTAGGTGACTGTTCTTCACATCGACATCGCCTTGACTCAAGATTGTCCAGTCTAACATAGAAGTATACGAGAGATGTTATCAGACCGAAAGAAAGAGCTAAGTGTAGAATATGAAGAAGAGCAAAGATGCTACGAGCTCGATGTGCTGTCTTTCCCATGGTTATCTCACATCAGTGTATTAACTGGTTATATATACGTACAAATACACGTGCTGTGCACGCTGAAAAACCAGTCCAAACAAGTTATCGTTGGTTCTGGGAAAATATGATATACATGTTTTTTTGTGAAATTTAAGCCAAACTGTTTTAGATTGACAAAGCCACAGGGAGAGACCGGGGAAGAGGGACGCGGCTGCACGATAAAAAGTGATTTCGAGTGAGTTTCTTTTTATAGTCGAATGTATTTTGATCCAAATTCGAGCACTTTATTAGAATGTACTCGGTAAGGGATCGTGCACTTGATTAGAATGTACTCGGTAAGGATCGTGCACTTGATTAGAATGTACTCGGTAAGGGATCATGTACGTGAAGTCATTTCGTTGTAATTTATAAAGATTGATAAAAATATCCCGCTCGTTTGATTATGAACAGTGTTTTTATTCTATTGTTTTTTTTCTTCTCTTAATTACAATGGTGTTTTTAAGTTGATTACTTAAATCGAGTACATTATATACACACATACCTAGCTGCACCATTACAAGATTAGTGCCAGTACATTTATATGAGTCTACTGGCAGCAGAGAACAATATATACATGTGACTGGCTGAGATGCGCCAGTGTTTTTAACTGAAAAATTGTTGCTCACACATTAGAAAGGTTTGCCATTGGACAAATAAAGGGCGTCGAGAAAAATTCAAACATGTTAATATATTGATATATCTCATACAGCTAAAAGAAAGCCTTACAAACACGACATAGAACAAACCCAATAAAAATACAGCTAAAAGAAAGCCTTACAAACACGACATAGAACAAACCCAATAAAAATACAGATATGAACCTCCCTATTCTTAGTTCACGTATCTAATCGTTGATTTCTTTAGAATTACTGAAATTTTAACATTACTAGGTCGACGATTTCTCTTGACTTGCCGAAAGACTGCATGCCTTTCATACACTCTTTATTTCATTCATCAGGCTGTCCCCTATATACTAACAGCATTCTACATGCAGGAATGATATTTCATTTATAACATGGTGTACTCATCAAATGTACCAGTATTATCTAAAGACATGACACCACTGGGATTGTCGCCGTTCGACACGTCGCCATTAGGGACACTATTAGGGCTCATGTCCTCGATATCCTCGGTGTTGATATGTATTTCGTCATATGGTCTTAGGAATATCTCTTGGTATTCATCCTCGGGTTGTAGCTCTAAGTACTCCTACCAAATGAATAAATGAATGAATAAATGAACGAACGAACAAATGGATGGGCGTGCGAACAAATGAACGAATGGATAGATGTGTGAACGAACGAACAAATGGATGGGCGTGCGAACAAATGAACGAATGGATAGATGTGTGAATGGACGAATGAAGGGATGGACGGATGGATGACTAAATGGATGGATGGATGAATGAACGATTTAATCAATAATTCAAACAAATTAGCAACTATTTCAATTTAAATCGGCTTGGGCTTCGAAACGATTAAATTCATTAAATGAATTCGTAAGTAAATTTATTCCATCAAAAATATTGCTGTGACAATAACATCCAAAATATTGCTTTGGCAATAAACATACAACAGTAAGCATATACGTACCGATATTCCAACAAGCATTTCTTCTAGCGTAGCAGTCAAATCTTTGAATGATGGTCTGTCTAAAGGATTGGCTCTCCAACATGACAACATTACATTGTAGCTGAATGACAACAATAATATCAACAATTACCAATCTAAAAGCAAACATTTCAAATCTAAAATTAAATTATTTCTTTCGTTACTTTGCATACTTCTAAAACTCACGATTAATTAATGAATGATTCCCAAAGAAAATCGATACCGGTAAAAATAGATTTAAGCATAAATATAGAACTGATATGCTAACATACACATCGTCATCACAAGCAGGTGGTTTCTCCAGACGATATCCTTTCTTGATTTCATTCAATATGTCCATTCCATTGTCAAACCCCGCATACGGCACGGTACCTATAATAGAACAAATATATCACTACAATGTCTGTCTGTCTATCTCTCTGTCTATCTGTCTGTAGGGACAGAAGCTATAATAGAACAGACGTATCACTACCATGTCTGTCTGTCTATCTCTCTGTCTATCTGTCTGTCGAAAAACTTCTACTTCTCTTAAACTACAACCTAAACTTGTCACTACAAGACAATTTAAACATTTCGACCCTATCAAATTTAATAAAGATCTGCGCACTAGAAAATGGGATACCACTGGTACTCAGGATGTTAATTTATTATGGAATCAATGGTATTCTAATTTTCTTAGTGTAGCGGATGCAAATGCTCCACTAATAACTAGAAGGGTGAGAAGTAGGCCATCTCCCTGGATGACTGCAGAAATAAGAGAATTGATTATTTCCAGGGATAAACTTAAGGCTCAAGCAGTCAAAACTAAAGATACCGATATATGGAATCAATACAAAAGAGCTCGTAACATTACAAACCGAAAAATTAAAAATACAAAAGCTACATACTATCGTGAAAGTATTCGTTCAAGTGGAAATAATATGAAAGAAATTTGGCATACTATAAATCAATTATCAGCTCGTAAAACTAAAAACAACCACATCAATCAAATCAATAATCAATCAGAGCCAAAAATCATAGCTAATACACTTAACGCACATTTTACTCAAATTGGTAAAAAATTAGCATCAGATATACCCCAGGGTTCAACCAGTTTCGAACAGTATCTGACAAAATCACTTGATAGTTTTCAATTTAGAGAGATTCCTAATTCAGATGTTTTTGATTTACTTACCAAGATCGATCCGGACAAGGCAACTGGTCTGGATAATATATCAGGACGACTGTTAAAAGAAGCTGCACTGGTTGTGTCTCCGTCAATATGCCACATTTTCAATAGGTCTTTAGCTACTGGGATCTTTCCTTCGGATTGGAAAGTGGCAAAAGTTTTCCCTTTGCACAAGGGGGACGAAAAAGATGTACCCAGTAATTACAGGCCTATTTCAGTATTGTCTGTAGTTACAAAGATATTCGAAAAACTGGTTTACAAACAGCTTTATTCATACTTATGTGAACACAATATTTTGACTCACAATCAGTCAGGCTTCCGAGCCTCGTACTCAACTAATACTACTTTAATAGATGCTACAAATGATTGGCTGGAGAACATAGATAATGGTTTAATAAATGGAGTGGTACTTCTAGATTTAGCCAAAGCGTTTGACACGGTAGATCACAAGATATTGTTAGATAAACTGGCATGCTATATGGTGTTAATACTAATGCTTTAAAGTGGTTTAATTCATACTTAAGCAACCGTTCACAAAAATGTTTTGTAAATGGTGTTTTTTCTGATCCAATGAACATATCCTGTGGAATTCCTCAGGGATCCACCCTAGGTCCATTATTGTTCATTGTGTATGTAAATGATCTGCCACATTGTGTCGAACAAGCTAAACCTAGAATGTATGCTGATGATACATCATTAACATTTTCCTCTAGCAACATAAAGAATTTGGAGGAAAATGTTAACAATGAACTTGAAAATGTAGGGGAGTGGCTAATGGCCAATAAGCTGAGTTTAAATGTTACAAAAACGGAATACATGCTTATTGGATCTCAGCCTAAATTAGCTTCTATCCCTACACATCCTCTAATTAAAATTGGAAATACCCATATCAAGAGAGTAAATCCACAAAACTCTTAGGAGTGTTAATCGATCAAACACTGTCATGGTCTGACCAAATTGAACTTATTGCCAAAAAGGTTTCAATGGGTATCGGTGCCCTCAAACAGATTCGTCCTTTTGTTCCATATGAAACATTAATCACAATATACAATGCCCTTATCACTCCGTACTTTGACTATTGTGATATTGTCTGGGGTAATTGTAACAAGGGCCTGTCAGACAGACTTCAGAAATTGCAAAACCGGGCAGCAAGAGTGATTACACAGTCAGACTATGAAATTAGGTCGGTTGACATCCTCCAAACACTAAAATGGGATAACCTAGAACAAAGAAGGTTCAAGCACAAAGCATGTACAATGTTTAAAGTACTAAATAATGGAGCACCCTCTTATCTAAGCTCTGATTATAACATCATAGGAGACACTTGCAAGTATAACCTTCGAGAGAGTGAAACCAAGTTAACTCTCCCTAAGGCAAAGACAAGTGCTCTACAAAGAAGTTTTAGATATGAGGGTGTTAAAACCTGGAATAGCTTGCCACCTTGAACTAGAATGGAAAAAACATTTCATACTTTTAAACGTAAATTACAAAACTATAACTGATTATTTAAGATTGTATATACATATAAATTTTTAGAACATATTGTAAATGAATTTTATATATACACTCACGGCTCCCATGGAAAGCAATTTTTAAAATTGATGGGACTACCGTTAATAAATAAAGGTGATTCATTCATTCATTCATTCATTCATTCATTCTGTCTGTCTGTCTGTCTGTCTGTCTGTCTGTCTGTCTGTCTGTAGGGACAGAAGCTATAATAGGACAAATATATCACTACAATGTCTGTCTGTCTATCTCTCTGTCTATCTTTCTGTCTGTCTGTAGGGACAGAAGCTATAATAGAACAGACGTATCACTACCATGTCTGTCTGTCTATCTCTCTGTCTGTCTGTCTGTCTATCTGTCTGTAGGGTCAGAAGCTATAATAGAACAGACGTATCACTACAATGTCTGTCTGTCTATCTCTCTGTCTATCTGTCTGTCTGTCTGTCTGTCTGTCTGTAGGGACAGAAGCTATAATAGAACAGACGTATCACTACCATGTCTGTCTGTCTATCTCTCTGTCTATTTGTCTGTCTGTCTGTCTGTCTGTAGGGACAGAAGCTATAATAGAACAGACGTATCACTACCATGTCTGTCTGCCTATTTGTTTGTCGGCCTGTCTGTCTATCTGTAATGACAGTAAATACAATAGAGGAGATATACAATTATGACAGATACGTCTAGACGCGAAGTTCCAAACCTTTACAGGGGCAATTACAAAGGCAACAATCTCCTCATTCATTTTAGGACCATAAATAGTCGTCCAGACTGGGTTAGATAGAATCATGTACATCCCGCTCATAGTCCTGTGCTGTTATAACTAGTCCTAGTCCCCTAGTCCAACAGTGGACGTGACGGTCATACTGTATGTAAACGAGCATGGTCATTTTACCTGCTGTCTCTATTTCCCACGCCGTCACTCCAAACGACCAGCTAAAACACGAAACAATAAAAACATTGACAACAAATACAATATAATGAAAGAATATTGTTTGTTGATTAGAAGAGGATAGTTTCATCACATAATGTATATTGTTTGTTGATTAGAAGATGATAGTTTCATAACATAATGTATATTGTCTGTACGATATATTAAATACATACACATCACTCTTGCTGGTGCAAGTATAGTCTTCGATGGCTTCAGGTGGCATCCACCTAACTGGCCGTTTACCCTGATAATGCAAACAAAAACATTATCATAGTAAAAAGCTGATGGTGATTATAGACTGTAGTGATGATGACGGTGTTGCCGCTACATGGTGGTGGCACAAGATGACGATAATAATGATGATGGCGATTATGATGGTGATGATGATGATGGCGATTATGATGGTAATGATGGTGATGATGATAATTGTGATGGTGATGATGATGGTGATGATTATGATGGCGATTATGATGGTGATGAAGGTGATGATGGCGATGATTATGATGACGATGGCGATTATGTTGGTGGTGATGATGAAGGTGATGATTGTGATGGTGATGATGATGATGATGATGGCGATTATGATGGTGATGATGATGGTGATGGATAAGTTGAACAGAATGAACAATTCACGTAGAGTATAGGTTGGTGATGATGATGAGCCTTTATTTATACAAAGATCCAACAGCCAATAGGCCAGTTTACATGTATGTTGTGTTGACTAGTTAACTGAATAATAATAAACCTTTATAGCGATATTTGAGCTGACGTAATCCTTTGTTATTCATGTTCCAACCAGACGGTGACTGGTTGTTATTTCAATAGAGCTTATTGTAGTTCTGGTTGGCACATTAGCATAATAATTTGTTTGTCTATAAAAATCAAGTATCGCTATTGCAATATAATAATAAAAATATGTAAATCTAAATTAAAATTAAACTTTTAATTAAACTGGTGTAGTGACATTTGGTGATAAATAATCATAGCACTTTAATTGTAAAAAAATATTGACTAGTTTACACCAAGTAATTTTCAACAAGGCTCAACACAATGATAGTGATGATGAAGGGCATTGGACAATGCTGTTTGTTGGACACCATCCTCGCAAACCCAGGCGGTATAATCTATCGACGCTCGAAACTCGCTCCCAGAAAAAAAATAATTTTGGGAGCTTGTTTCGAGCGACAAATTATACCGCCTGGGTTTCCGAGGAAGGATGGACACGTGCTGCTTGCAACTGAGCTTACTGACCCCTTTGACGTCCTCATACATTCCACTGACGTATATGTCACGTGACAGTCCAAAATCAGACACCATTGGCACCATGTGCTTATCTAGTAACACATTCCTCGCTGCTAAATCTCGATGAATACACTACAAGAAATATAGACACCAATCATTAATAACAAATTTTACTGTCGAATTCTTTTTCTTTTTCTTTGACGAGCTACTCAAAATCAACTAATAAATATTTTAGACAATGTCAATCAATTGTCCATATGATTGTTTAGATATGTTCTATTATCCATTATTCATTAGTCTACTTTATGAGTTACCAACCTTCATTTTCTCAAGATGGCTCATTCCCTTGGCTATTCCATATATAAAATTTAGTTTCTGTAGCTTAGTAAGAGGTTCTATTTCTGTACTAGTATCTTGCTTACTAGACCCAGCTACGTTCATATAGGAATGTTCGAGGTAGTCTGGTACTCGGTGTTCGTAAAGATAGGTTAGAAGAGAGCCATTCTCTGCTAGTTTGACCACTACCCACATAGGTCCTGGAAATAAGAGTCATCATGCATTGTCTTCTAATGTCATGTACAATATCATGCCATGCTTATGGTCTCAATGCGCTTTACAATCCTTCAAATTTATAGAATCCGGTTTTTCAAGCAATAGGTTGACTAATAGTAAGTAATTAGTATGTATTAGTGGAGACCTATCACCGATGATGGTCGTGACCTGTGAGCTCAGTCGTTCTTTTACGTCCCCCCGTTACTGGTGTGGCGATACGGGATCTCCAATTTAACGTCCTTATTTGAGAAGACTGGAAGTCTAACAATTTTAAATCGAAGATATTTTTTCTCAATTATTTGAAGACCCTGAGTGATGGTCCTGATGAGGGTTCGAACCCTGATAATGAGCGTGGGCTGCCTGTGATAGTACGTGAACAAGGTATTGATCTCAATACAAATTATGTTACCGTTCGTAGTACAAGCTCCCAGTAAACTGATAACATTAGGATGATATCCAACTTGTGACATGATGCTTAGTTCGTTGAATAAATCACGGCGGTCTCTCTCTGTAGCATTAGCTGCAATGATAAAAATACAACAATGAAAGGGAGGGTCTCTCTCTGTAGCATTAGTTGCAATGATAAAAATACAACAATGAAACACACAAATTACATGTACAAATAAAAACTATAAACCAAGTATTTTTAACTTCGAGTGGTCGCCCAGTTCTTTCAAGCAAAAGGCTCACGGGATACCACTCTTGAGGTTACCCGATCTACAACCTTTTACTAATGATTTCGCGGGTTTTTCGAGCAAACACAAGCTACACTGAACAGATAGAAGCCGACAAAAGGATGTGAAGTCGGTGGGAATCGAGAGCTCTGGCACTGAATAAGGCTACACACTAACCGACAGTCCAACTCTTGCTACACAGGCTATACAAAAGAAAACCTTGGTGACCATGGTAACAACAATATCATGTCATGACATACAGATATACCTTACGTATCAACAATATCATGTCATGACATACAGATATACCTTACGTATCAACAATATCATGTCATGACATACAGATATACCTTACGTATCAACAATATCATGTCATGACATACAGATATACCTTACGTATCAACAATATCATGTCATGACATACAGATATACCTTACGTAACAACATTATCATGTCATGACATACAGATATACCTTACGTATCAACAATATCATGTCATGACATACAGATATACCTTACGTATCAACAATATCATGTCATGACATACAGATATACCTTACGTATCAACAATATCAAGCTTACGTTTGAGCATTTTCACAGCACAAGGTATCTTCTTGTCTTGCATCTTGTATTCAGCTTTGATGACTTTACCAAACGCTCCTTCGCCGAGTTGTTTACCAGCGATGAGTAAATCAGTTCTTTGGATCTCTTTCCATTTACAAGGGAACTCTTGTAGAAGGGACGCAATACTGTAGGGGTTTTCCTGCAGTTGGTGAGCTGGTCCACTTCGAAGCTAACAGACATAGTGTAAGATTGTAAGTTATATTAAATGGATCATGAAGTCGATCTCTGCATAGTTAGTAGAGGGAATGAATGTCTTCTATTAAAAACAACAGTATAATATTGTCCCAGGATTGGCTTCATTTGTGTGTTCAGCAAAATCCTGTCAACTGTCAACAAGCTTCCATGCTACTAGAGTCTCTGTATCTTTACCGGTAAGGATACTGCTAGCAGAATCTCTCGCTGCATGTTGTATCTTCATTTTTATTATGTTTATGTTTACCGAGATGTATATTTTTGAATTGATATCGAGAGGTGAATAGCTAGGTTAGCCTGTAATATGCCATTCTATTCAGCTCGCACCTATTGACTGAGACGTATAATGCTATACTAGCAATTGTTATGTAAATGATGTAAATTAGGGTGCAAATAAAGTCATTGTTGCTGTTGTTGTTGAGATCCTCTTAGTAGGGAAAAACTAGTATGTACTTTTAGTAAAATACTTACTCCGTCAATATTTTGCACGCCTTCACGTTTTCGATATACCATAGGTCGAATAACAAAACAGATTAACAACACAGCAATTAATGCCAGGACTGCGGGAAGAACTATGATCAGCAATATGGTTTTTAACATCGGATCTAAAACCAATGAATCAATTATTGAATCAGCCAATAAATCAATCACTCAATCAAACAATAAATCAATCACTCAATCAAACAATAAATCAATCAGTCATTCACTCATTAGATCATTACACGCTCAAACTAAATATATTTCTTTTATGTACATTGTTTCCACTTATGATATGGTTGAAAATGCACACTGGTCAAAGTTAATGGCATGCTGGTTAATTTTGATACTATTCTTCCAAGCCTCCACTGTTTAGAGAATAGTAGGCAAGCCGTGGGGATGACTACTTACTTGGTGTTTCTATATCTCTATCTCTGCCCCGCGATGCGTTTGTTTACCAATATGATAGGCAAGCAGTGGAGATGACTACTTACTTGGTGTTTCTATCTCTACTTTTTTACCCGCGATGCGTTTGTTTACCAATATGATAGGCAAGCAGTGGAGATGACTACTTACTTGGTGTTTCTATCTCTACCCCGCGATGCGTTTGGTTACCAATATGATAGGCAAGCAGTGGAGATGACTACTTACTTGGTGTTTCTATCTCTATCTCTGCCCCGCGATGCGTTTGTTTACCAATATCATAGGCAAGCAGTGGAGATGACTACTTACTTGGTGTTTTTATCTCTATCTCTGCCCCGCGATGCGTTTGGTTACCAAAATGATCTTGACGCTGTGATCGTATTCTTACTTTGTACAGTTCACCAGCACTAAGGCCCTCTACGATCCCTTGTATTGTTGAACCATCATTTTTAACCGTCTTGAGTGACTTGTAACTACAATATTGACAAAGAAAACATCCAACATCAATGATTATTTCAGTCATTAACGTGTTTCCCCAAAGTCAGCTGACTTTGTCCGTTTATGAAAACCCTAAGAAAGCCTAGAAAACCTTAAAAAATGTTTTTATTCCCCACGGTAGTTTATTTAGTCTGGGTAGTGTGCGAGAGATCTCTAGCTTACTCTATAGGTGAACAAACCCGCGTTATGGATAAGTTCTTATGGAAGTAATAATCCATTTCATATACAACTGAGCTCAGCGCGCGTGCTCAAATCTCTCAAGGTCAGCCATTTTGGATTCATTTTTAGTTCAAAATAAGTACGTTCTGCTCCTTGACAATAAATAGAAAACCGCGAAAAACAAAGTGATAATATTTAAAAGAATTGTTCTGATTATTTTGTACATATTTTTAACGCGTATATATATATATATTGATCGATAAGACTATTAATACTTTTTGTCAGTGAATTTCCGATACGCTATGCTGTATTCGTCTATCTCGTATACTATGGCGTTTTTCGGTGTTTTCCATTGTAATATGACATATGTTGGTCGAAGACGAACAATAGATAGATCTGTAGGGGGTGGCGGGGCAATTTCTATGGACAGAAAGAAATAATACCATCTTAGTTACTTAGCGTCGGTAAGGACTGTAAGTAAGTTGAGTAAATCACTTGTATCTGAAATTGTTCTCACTTTTCGGGTGTGAATGACCATGTGAATGCAAGGGCCTACCCATAAAACAACTAGTAAAACTAATCGGGCTTCAGTTATTTGCCCAAGGTCCAAATTATACGTAGACATATGACCCAATCAATAAGGTCGGATAAATATGATAAAGGGCCAGAAAAAAGCAAAAATAAAACAGCCTTGTTTTGTCTGTTTTCATTTAGTTTTCAGTCATATATCTCGACCATGATACTGTCTTACCCACTATTACAAGATTGCTCACTGCAATGTTACCCAGTCTCCCTGCCCGTGTCTTTGTTACCATGACATCAGGGCGGTTACTGTCTTACCTACTATTACAAGATTGCTCACTGCAATGTTTCCAAGTCTCCCTGCCCGTGTCTTTGTTGCCAAGATATCCACAATTTTCTCGATGACGTCATGTTCCTTTTGAGTCAATTTGTAAGTGCTAGTGACTTGAAACTGTGTAAAAACTTGTTGACTGTTGTTGTCGATACTAAAAGGTGTTGTAAAACAATCAATCAGTAACAAAATGACAGAGTTTTATTTAGTTGGAATGACTTCTGAGAAATTAAATACCTTACAGGGCCCCCCGTTCATTAAAAGTCAGTTATTTTGTTGTTGTTGTTGTTGTTGCTATACTTCAGTTCTATATATATTAATTTAATACAAAAACCATATTTGGTATTTGATGGGACGTTAGTCAAGTGAAGTCGATATTTTCCCCGGATTTTGAATAGTTTTAACGTAAGCAATATAAGCACAAGTAACAAACGCAGATACACAGCTACAGTTTTATATGGGACGACAAACATGCACTGTATCTAATACAAAGGCTCATTACTCAATCGTATCTGTTTTGACATCTCTGACTTTGAAATCCACAGTGTTGTTGAAAGCTCCACGTACCTAAATACCATGCAAAAAAATTAAAAAACTAGCAGTTAGCGATTTAGGACTATATTGCATATAGTAGTGACATTATAAATATATATGCCATCACATTATATTTATCATCGCTGTCATCATCATATTGTACATACTTTAAGAACTCATTAATAATTCATGAGCATCTAGTTCTATCCGTTGTCCCATTTTGTTCAAATTGTTGGTCATATGCATGAGGATTTACACCGAAAACTATTGAGTTAAGGGTACAAAGTACGAAGGAGCCTCTGTTCAATCATGTGACCAAAATGGTCCAAGGAATTGAACTTGCCTGTTAAGAAAGTTGGTTCCCTTGAACTGTTAAGGACCAAAGTCAAATGTTGCACGCTTATTCGATACACATCAGTGACACACATCAGGGCCACCAGTCAGTTTCAAAACTTGTTTTGCTTATTATCCAACATATTTGACATTTTTGCTTTTATAAATGTTGCAGTCATATAGAAAACTTGCAGCACGTGTTTTATATACCACATACATACATATTTATAAACGTTTTCTAAAAGGTTTTTAAAAATATTATTACATATTACATAAATACTATGAAATATATAAATGATTATACAATGAAATGAGAACACTCGCTTTACAACAAATGATGATGATATCAAGAAGTTTTTTTACTATTTGTCATTATCATTATCATAACAATCACGATCATCATCATAATCACCATCTCTAAACAGTATCATCTTCGTCATTATCATTACTGACATCATCATTCGAGTCATTTTCGTATGACTGGCAAAGAGTATCGCACATGTATCGTAGTCGTAGTTTCTAAGAAAACATTGCAATTATCTGCCGTATCGAAGCGGTGCTGTTTCCTACACTAACGAAAACGACTCTACACTCTATACGTCGTTTCTATATTATTTCAAAAAATATCATCAGGAACCTCTCTAAATATGATATTCAACGTAAATGCAACAAAATCCATTATAATTACTAGCTTTTGTCGCAAGAAAAGCATTTTTCTTACCGCGTTGACTATTTGAGCACTGAGCAATTGGTAGTTGAGAGATTGCTTATCTCTTACTGCATCGTGGCTAACGTTGGTTAAGAATACCTGGAACCTTAGATGAACTGAGCCTGACAATAAACAAGAAATGAAAATGATCCATTAACTCGTGTTTATACAAAAAGCAGCAAGTTTCATCACCTTTTCCAATAGGGCAGATTCAACTTTGCGAGCCAACGGAGTCACCGCTGACCCAGGACGCGCAAGCTTAGAAAGGTTGAACTAAAATGCTCCATTCGGTGCGAGAGGTCTCCGTTACATTGTTGTTTCTCCGACAACACATTTTTAGAAATGAATAATAATTGATAAAAGTCTCACCTTCACCAACTTTCAAAGTAGTATTAGCTGACGCATTTCCTGAACTGCTTTCAACTATACAAGTATACAGACCAGCATCTATTGTTTCTACAAAGTCTATGACTAGAGAACCGTTAGAATATGCTGTTATATACTTCTCCAGGACACCTATCCTTGCACTTTGAATAATGTGTTTTTGTGCATGACCTTCGTGTAGAACTGTTTTATCAGCGAGTACCCATTTGACAGTAGGTTTAGGAACACCGCTAAAGTCACATGGTAGCACTGCAAGGACATGTAATGCTGTAACGACTTCGGGCTTGTAGTGCGTGATTTTCGGGGGTCCTGAAATAGTCGGATTTTATATAGTTAGGGTACTAATGGAAAGATAATTGTGGTTGTAATGACAACAATGGTTGCTGATGAAGATCGAGATAATTATAAGTAAGTAATATCATAACACGTACGACGAGGGAAAATCTCTAATTTCCTGAGTGAAATACCATGGTTACCGAGGAAAAAAGATGCGGTTTTAGTTGTTGCGAGTCTGAAGGCATAAGCGTGAACAACGAAATCATTCTAACTAATTGGCATAAATTTGCAGAAAAATGTATTATACTCACGATAAAGGCTGGACCCTTAGATATTTGAGGGGGAGGGGGGGGGGTTAGGCTTTCTTTTCTTTTTTGCAGGATATTTTTTACACATACGATGGCTGTGCAGGATGTTCTTTTCTTCCCGGCACGATCATTTTTTTTGACACATCTGCCCCCCCCCCACCCCCCTCAAATATCTAACATCTCTTCCATAAGATGAACAGTTTAATAAAGCAAAGCAGTAGAAAGTTAACCTGAAAAAAGGGTATTCTTTTTCTGTACTGTAAAGGGAAGGAAGCTTAAGACCATGAAAAAAAAAAAGAAAAGAAAAAAGAAAAAAAAAATGCTAAAATCGCTTCATCATCTTTTTATGGATTTTTCAGTGTTTTTTGTGCTTTTTCTCCGAAAAACTAGTAGGATTTTTCGTTTTTTTCCTTAAAATTAATGAAATACACAGCATTTTAAGACCCTGGCTGCACGTACTATGCCGGATAAATTTGAAAACGCAAACTTTGTTCCGATACCGTAACAAAAAGTGTTCGTTAAACAATAAAATTAGCATAAAATTGTTTCGGAATCATGCGTTTTAGTGTGAACTGAAGTCTTAACCGGATAACTATAGTTGCGTTTCCAAATTTATCCGGGTTAGTGTGAACGTAGCCTCAAATTTATCCGGCATAGTGTAGCCAGGGTCCTCACTTTTTTATGACGATACTACGACCACAATAACACGTGTAAAAAACTCACCGCATGAATTTCCTAGATTTAAGACAGTGTAGTTACCAGTCCCTGCGCCTGTTCTCGCAGTGACCTTGATGACGTATTCCCGGCATGCATTAAGGCTAGTTTCCATGACACTGTCTGTCGTATTGGAGACAGAGACATTAGCTTTGACCATATTACCATCGAACACAATGTACAGATAGTCTCGAACGATGCCATTCGCTTGGTCAGCGGTTAACAGTGTCCATGATATGCTCAGATTGGTATTTGATACGAACTTGGCTTTGAGGCCGTTTGGCGGACTGGGAACTGGAAAGAACATATACAGATACTTAAAAAATAATACATAATATATTAAACATATAAGCAAGTCATTAAATAGTAAAAGTTAATTAAATTTATTAATTTTGTATTCAAAAAGAAATATTCAACAAACATTTATAAATTCTTTTTTTTAGGCTTTTATAAATTTCAACTAGCTGTAGTAAGTTCATCTTTTATTTAAATACTGTTTAGTTGGGTGTCAATTTATTTTTTTAAAGGCCTATCGAATGTTAAGCATGGCGTCAGGACAAGAATGCATGTAAACTTTGTCATTGGTTGCGATACAATATATCATTTTTGGGCTACATGTTATGTAAAAACACGCATACACAAACAATTGATTGGACATCACTATAAAAGAACGACTGAACATTCATGTCACGACCAGCTTCCGATGGTGCGTGATATTATTTCGTTGTTGTTGTTGATGATGAAGATGATGACAATGATGACATTGTTTCATGGATGATACACGTACCTCCTTCATTAGTTCGTACAAACTTGACATTTTTCAAACTAAGAAGTCCTCTATCAACATCTTTACTGTTATACGCAGCAACACCAAAATAATAGACCGTAAAACTAAGCAAGCTCTTTATGGTGGCGTTTCTGTGGTTTATATTAATGTTTATTTTTTGTATCTTATTCAAATGGCCAGCTATGTCTTCTTTACGTAAATAATAAACTCTATATCCTAGTAAAACGCCGTTTTCTTCATCTTTAGGAATAGGATCCCATTCTAAGTAAATTGTAGACCTTGTGCTGATGACTTTTGTGATGGATGGGACAGCGCTTGGAGCTGAAAAAAATAGGCCGACAACCTAGTAAAATATCCTGCCAACTTATCATTGCAAATTACGACTTGAGTTAAAATGAGTTAACTATCAGCAAGATAGCATAGTAAGTAGCAAGAGATTTCGAATTCGAATGCATGAAAGTCAATCATAACGTTTCAGTAGCATAAAAAAACATTGTCTGAATTAGAATAAGGCGGATTTCAATTGTTGTTTTATTGTTTCATTACTCTCAATAACGATTTCTGCATGATAAATGACGCATTAAAATCACTGTACTTTCGTTAAAACATTTAGGATTTCAAGATCTTTAATTTATTGGTTCGATTATAAGTATACACTTATTTTGATCATAATATTAGTACCACTGAACTGACTGATTATTTGAAATTATCAAGATAGTATTATCAAAATATTATTGATTAATGGATGAACATAGGTTAACATTCTGCCTTACGTTTTTTAGATAGTTTTATACGTCAAGCTAGCAATCAAAGGAAAGCACAGAGTAGACTCGTAACCAGTCCCTTTTTATTCGTGAATGTGAAGTGCGCAAAGACTGATGGGAGTGGAGCTCTAGCACAGTAAATTCCCTTGCACGGACTCTACACATCATCGTTGCTCATTTTTGAAGCAAAAATCAACTTTTCACTCCTCTACAGTGCGCAGTAGTGACAGGAATTCCAAAATCAGAGCTGAAAATTCCGTATCCCCAAAGTCCTATGTTTCTCGACGCTGGTCAAGAGGAACGAAGCCTCGGGTTACGTGATTGCAAGTATCCCGCGCTAATTTGTGTTTCAGTCCAAAACTGCAAACTTGAAGGTAGATCGGTGAGACTTGATTAGTGTGAACAGGATTCAGTGATATTGCTTACATAGCCTTGAAGGTAATTATGTAGCAAGAGACTAGCGTATGTGGATCTACTAAGTGTTTACACAAGAAGCCCATCATAACAACTGTACTTACGAGCTTCATCAGTTCTATGTTCCGTCACTTCACTCTTATTACTAGCGCCTATGGTAGTATTGGCCAGCACTTGTGCAAGATACACTGTATATGCCTGTAGACCGGGTAAAGTGACAGAGGACGTATTTCCACTATCAACAACAGACCAGCTGTCTGCACTGTTTTTACGCTTGTAATATACTTGATAATTGACAGTATTTGGGACACTGTCCCATGTTAACGTAAGTGTGGTGGCTGTTTTCGATTGAACCTTTAAACCAGTGGGTGCAGCAACTATTGAAATAACATGTTCGCTTAAGATCAGGAATGCGTATCTCTGAGAGGTAGAAATAGCCAATTTGGTATCTCTCGGAGAGTATGGATTCCTCGGGGGAGGGGGGGGGGATGGTAGGAGGGTGTACTCCCCTATATTCGCTAGACGTATGGTTTTCAGCGTTTTTACTCTGGAACAAGGCAGTGAAATCATTCTCTATCTCTCTGGAACATGATCTTTTTTCCTATTTAAAGGGATTTCATACATAATAAATCATTAAGGAAGAGCCGACAAGACGAAACTAGCGCAGATGATTTGATCCCAAAATGACCGAAGAGCATTCCCTGTATTAAATGATCCCTAATTACCGTCCTTGTGCCCACATAGCAAGGAGGTTTGATTAGAGATATGATGGGCAACAACACGTACCATTTTGACCATATGATTCCCCGACTAATGCCACGATTGATACAGCAAAAACATGAACAATGGACATTTCAAAACCTGCAAAATACAAACCAAGTTGAAAAGGATTTGACAGATTATTATGACGACGAGGACAATGATGACGATTATGTTAACGATGATGATGCCAATGATGATGATGGTGATGACCGGATGATAAACATATGTAAGTGCAATATTTGCGCTTTTGTTGACCATTGACGATGATTATAAATCATAAGCAAATTATTATAAAGCCTTGTAGACCCAGGGTGTGGATGATATATTGTATAACTTTGTTCAAATTGTTCATCTAGTATTCCTTTTCTTTCCAACTTCACAAAGCCAGATGCAGCATTATAATAACAGAACAATGTCACGCAACGGTGAAAATAATGACGATGCATGAAGTCACGCAGCATGTTGAAAAATGATGAAAACACTTATCCTTATTACATTGGAATGCATCAGCTAAGCTTATTACTATATTTGATGTCAATAAATTAGGTTAAATTAATAAAAAGCGCATCTCATATGCGAATCATGCTACACTATTGTTAGGTCCGACATGATGTCTGGATATATAGTATTTGTATTGACACTGGTCTTAACCGGACTAGTATAAAATGATTGCACCTTCACGGTCCTTCACACATAAAGCACTCCTTTAAAAGTAATCATAATATGTATAGCAAGTGATGTACATAATGATAGCGACAGCTCAGGAAGCACAGCATCGTCGTTTACCTTCCAATGATTTTCTTAAAATAGACCATATAATCAAACAATAAACTACATGATGAATAATTGTCTTATGTATAAGCCCATACTCCATTAATATGTGAAGTACTGGTACGTTTTCATAAATATGAACATGAGCTGAAGTTATATGGCAATTAAAACTTATCAGTATCAATAATTGAATGGTCACACTTTATTGTGATCGGGTTTTTTTATTTTATCATAATACACCAGAATACACCAGTATAGACACATAACCACTTGCTAGCGGCTGAGCATCAAATCAAAGATGATAAGTAACTAAAACAATTGCCATTATATAACAGCACAACTCATACATTTTAGAATTCAATATACAACAAGCAATTTCCGATGATACATGATATGTGCTGGAACCTACAACAATTATTAAATAATCCCTCCAATCCAGGCGAGACAACAGAACTTGAAAGCAACTACTAATGCTGAGAATTTGGCCATAAAATCAGACATAACCTTCCATACGAGTGAGTTAATGGAACATGATAAACTGCATTTATGATTCTTACCTGCTTTCAATAGGAATGACTGGTAATTTAAAGTGAAACACGAAAGATGACAAACATTCCAATAGTGAAAATTGTTCTAGATCATAGCACAAGGAAGTAAAGGTGCTTGACTAATTGACGTCATACAGCAACTGTCACGCAATATTGTATAGACTCACTAGTGACGACTGAAATGTATGGGTGGCTTGAAGAACAAACAAAGAAACAGACAAACAAACAAATAAACAAAAAACAAACAAACAAACAAACAAACAAATAAACAAACAAACAAACAAACAAATAAACAAAAAACAAACAAACAAACAAACAAACAAACAAACGAAGAAACGAACGAACGAACGAACGAGCGAATAAATAAATAAATAAATAAATAAATAAATAAATAAAAGTAATATAGACAAATAATTAAATATTTGTCAACTTTTTGTAAAAAGTGTTGGGTTCCCTGTGTTGAAATGTTTACCCTGTGGGCCTCCTGTGTTTGTACGATGCCAACATGGCGGTCAACAGGACAAGTTGTTGTATTTGGTTTATTTGCTGTAATTACAATGATCACAAACAAGGTACATTGATTTCACTAAAAGAAAATGACAAATACTTTAATAACTTTACTGTTTCTTGTACTTTTAGTTTGTTTTGTCGATTCTCAAGTTCACATACCCGACACTATTTCAAAGGTTAGTAGATCTGAATCAACCCATCAATGTATTATTAAAAATCATGGAGATCAATGAACTCTCTGTTGGATATGACGTGCCTGAAAATAATCCTGGAATTAGGCCCCTGCAATCAGTCAAAAAGCATTACATTTGTGATATTCATATTTCAGTTGGCAGACAGGTACAATAGCAGTAGTTCTATTAACTCTCAATAGCCTTGGATATATAGAGCTGGACTTATCTCCTAGCAGGTAAGGCTGTTTTCAAATTGATTGTGCACAAAGTATCAACCACTTTGTACACATGTCATATAAATCCATCCAGGTCATATAAAATCAATTCATTCATTCATTCATTTATTCATTCATTCACCAAACCATTCATTCAATGATTTGTTCAATCAATCAATCAATCAATCAATCAATCAATCAATCAATCATTCATTCACTTCCTATTTTTTCAGAGGTATCTTAGTGAGATGGTTTCCTGCTATAGTATTCATTCAATGATGTGTTCAATCAATCAATCAATCAATCAATCAATCAATCAATTAATCAATCAATCAATCAATCAATCAATCAATCAATCAATCAATCAATCAATCATTCAATCAATCATTCATTCACTTACTATTTTTTCAGAGGTATATTAGTGAGATGGTTTCCTGCTATAGTGTTCTTTACTGGTATGATATATTCTGGCTCTGTTGCCCTCTCTAGACTGGTGAGTATTTTATTCAATTTCTCATTCATTTTCTTTATAATCCTAGTATTGATAGTCCTAGTAGTAGTTATGATTATTATATTTCAGCCAGTTCCAGTGTTTTGCTGTATGCAGTATCTGTCATTTCTTGGTGTAACTATTGCTGATACTGTAATACATAAAAAGGTAATTGTTAACTCAGCTTATATTTCTATTTGATATTTTAATTATTTGAGTTCAATGTGAGATTTTGTATTGATCACAACCTATAGATTGTTTTTTTTGCATGAGTGGGAAATGGTACGGTCACAGTACGGCTATGATATGGCAGATTATTAAAATATTTTCTTAGAAATGACAGTTATTAAATACAATATGATACAAAACTGTTTTCCTCTCATACAAAAACACTTCTGTCTGCCTGGGCTCACATTCTTAAGAAAATGGTGTGTATACGGTTAGCAGGGTTGTATGAATCCATAGATCCCTGCTTGTGCCCCA
This sequence comes from Diadumene lineata, assembly GCA_918843875.1. Taxonomy (NCBI): domain Eukaryota; kingdom Metazoa; phylum Cnidaria; class Anthozoa; order Actiniaria; family Diadumenidae; genus Diadumene; species Diadumene lineata. The sequence goes on from OU974076.1 coordinate 15,615,966, forward strand.
GGGGGACTCTGGAGATATATGTGATCAGGGATGCTTGTCGGAATTTTGCAAAAACACCCCTAAAAGATACTGGACTTTAAATTAATTTTAAACAGGCATGGCTTCACAAATATTTCATACTCTATTTTTTTTTTTGCTTTTTCTCAGACTTTTGGTTAATTTTCTGGTTACTGTTAATATTTGGATCACATAATAAAATTGGCTCTTGGTGACATTTGTAGCTCCTGTTCTTGATATCACCTTGAGTCAATTATTTTTGTATGCATGGCCATACCATGGGAAAAAGTGCTGTGTAATATCGTAACCATAATTTATAAGAAAACAATCTAATCATCTGCTGTATCATAGCTGTACTATAAACCATACTGTTTTTACTAATGCAAAAATAATGTAACTAACCTTTGTATTCATTCCCAGGCTGTACAGGCCGTTCAGATCATAAGGTAGGTGCCAGATGCTATTAATATTTTGGTCTACCTAAACATGCTTCCAGAGGCTCCACAGAAGAAAAAAATAATATTTGTATGAAAGTGATTTGTACTAGTGATATATTATTGCAGATGTACTGCTGTACTGTTGGAGATTAAAAACAGGTCTTGTAGACTTAAATATTATAATAAACAGCTGAGTTGTGAAACCTCTCCATGTCAAATGAATAGCAGGTCCAGTTACATGCGGCCTGAATAGTGTTGTCCACTTGATAAATCCCTATCCAGCCAAAAACTCTTAAGAAATTCTATAGGGTGGATAACCTTTATCCAATGGTTAACTTTATTCAGGTTTTTGAGTAAAGCATGTAGTTCAGTAATAGTAATATGGTGGACACCTGATTGTGTACTTGTCTGTTGTTCAGAAACAGATTTTTTTGAATAGTCAACCTTTGCAGTAATGATAATTCATGATATTATTTGCAGTAAACTAGTAACCTAATAGTAACTTAATTGATATTACCAGTTACTGTTTGTTTCAGTCTGTTATTGATCTGTGTATCATCTCTAATCATAAAGCAAACAGATCCTAAGGTGGGTGGCAAATGATCCATACAAATTCAATTAAACTTCTCTACATTTTACCATATCTCTGATCCCTATGCACATTAGAATCTAATGTCTACAAAGTTAGTAAATCTCATATTTATTAAAATTTGTTTTTTTACATTTTTGAATCTCACATCTCAGAATTTGATATTTTTTCTAAAATCTTGGTCTCAGATTTTTTTTAATGAATTCAATTTTTGAAGTCCAGATTTAAGTCGAATTTCACCAAACCATGGCAACTAAGCCTATTAAGTTGTTCTTGTGGCGACAACATTGACACCCAGTCATTAACTTACCAACTAAATGTTTTGTGTTTGTTATTTCAGTCTGATCATATGGGGTATAAATGGATGTTGATACACTGTCTTTTCAAAGGTAGGGAAATATGTTTTGTGTGTTGTAATTCATTCTTTATTGAGGGTGATGTAATGGAGTTCTAAAATATCCCCAAAACTGAATACCTATATTTACCAAAACACCATGATTTTTGAGTATTTTGTTCTGCATACTTCTTAACAGAATGCTGAATCCTAAAACATTAGTAAGAATAACCCTAACCCTGGGCACTGTGACTGTTTCAATTCCAAAATAACACTGATAAAGAACACTGGAAACTATGCCAAAATATAGCCCAATGCCACAAAATATTACAAACACACCCCCCCCCCCCCACTTTATTAATGCAGTTGATGGCAACCTTGTATCTTGTTTGTTTTAGCTTCTTATATGTACACTGACAACACTCTCAAATATCTCAAATTAAGGTAGCTATTAGTATAATGTTAGTTTTGAAATATGTACCTACTTGTACAGCATGTCTGAGATTTCTCATTGTTCTCCTGACTTTTTCAGTGAAATCAATAAGATATTCTACAATACATCAGTCAGGTGGGACGATACAACCTTTAATAATGTGTATATTTTCTGTACATTACAAGGAAAAAGAAGGCTTATTTTACGAATTGTTGATAACTATTATCAATACTTGTTGGGTTTGTTCCTTTCAGCATTATTATCTTAATGGCTATAAGTGTAGCAACAGGTTGGTTGAATGAATGAATAAATGAATGAATGAATGAATGAATTATTGAATGGAAAGAATGGACAGATCTTAGAAAGGTATATATGAATGACTGTAAAAAAATAAATATGTGGTTGAACACACTTAACAATATGAGTTAACTAATGAAAAAACTGTATTTGTGGATCAGTGATAAATAAGCTAATGGATATATGTTTTAGCAAGTGAATGAGTGAATATGAATGGATAAAAGGATGCATGAATGTTTGAATAAGAAAACTTCAATGTGCACTTACTATAATCTGTTGTTCTATTTGACTAGGAGAGTTATACACAGTTATAGGATTCCCATTCCTGTATACCAGATCATTCCACATTGGATGTCTTGCCAGGTAAACTATCTTGTCTGATTACCAAACATCGTTGTCGTTACATTTGACTAAAATACTGATATTTCAAATCTTTTTTTCAGTGGTATATTTGGCTCAATTCTTAACATCCAAAGGACAGTTTTGGTGAATATGTTTGAATACAAGGCAATAGTCCCTGTTATCAGCTCAGTTAACAAGGTAAATAATCCCAGTGATCAGTTCTTGTTGATAGAGAAAAGATTGCTTATCTTGCGACACATTTCCTTCACAGATGATAGCCTCCACCGTTTCTCTTTTTATTTTTGAAGTAAGCTTTACAGTTTCCATGGCAATAAGGTAAGTGGATGATGCTGGCCTTAGAAACTCATAAGGTGATTGAAATATGTAGCACAGTTCCATTCTCCCAAGTCTTCCGACCAGTTAGCATAATTGTGAAACGTGTAGCACAGTTCCATTCTCCCAAGTCTTCCGACCAGTTAGCATAATTGTCACACCATATTAGTGGTCAATGTTTGATACTTAGAGGTAGATTCAAAATGATTGCTTAAAACTGTAAATTAAATATTTGCGAAATTGCACGGGTTTTTAAAAGAGATTTTGTTTCGTGTATGTTGATATGTGTCATTTACTTACCGTAAATGATCCAATAGACGATCGGGACGTTTATTAAATTTTCGCACACGAAGGGGGGCGTTTATTAGAGGGGAGTTTAGAGTGCACGCACGAAAAGCGTGCAACGTAAATACCACTAAATAGTGCTATTTTATGCTAATTTTATTGTTTTCTTTTGTTTAATTAGTGCTATTTACTACTAAATAGTGACAACTGTTGCACACTTTTAGTGCGTGCACTCTATTTCAATGTACTAAATTAACAAATTAACAAACGTTAAAATCAACATAAAATTAGTGTTTAAAAACTGAGCAGCAACCAAAAATGATAATAAGTCGAGTTTTTCTAGTTAGAAATCATATAGAATCAATGCCCACGTCGATACCCTAACTTTGAACTCGAGATACATCAAGATATGATATGAGAAAACTGTCGATGATGAAGCAAGAAACTGGTAATATCATTTGCGTTTACACGGGCAATTTTTCCTTGACAATTTTTCTTTGACACTGTCATCGCTCGTGTAGACGATCAACAACTTTTCCTTGACCATTTTTTATTAACAAGGTTTCCTTGCTCGTGTAGATGATGAACAAGTTTTCCTTGACAAGTTTAGGTTATGCCCGTGATGCCTTGCAATCAGTGGAGTACTAACATAATTTCAGTCTCTTGATGAGCAAACAAAACAAAATGGCGTATATGCAAGTGAAAAATAGAGATCGAAGAAGGCTTGTTGCATGTGGACTAGGGGCGCTTTTGCTTATGCACGATTGCGAATTTCGGAAGCGCAGATGGTGGGTCCGTCCTTGGGTGCCAGAAGATCCGTACCTTTTTTTATACTGCGGTTGCGATATGATTCATGTTTCGTATTCCAAAGACTCTGTCTGGATTGGAGTAAATCCAACAAAATATAAACAGATTTATCGCTCCAGATTAATTTTGCTTTAGCCACCATTTTGTTTTGATTTGGAAACTGATCGTACTAAGAAACTGGAAACTAATCACATTAATATTCCTTGCCACATTTTCCTTGTTGTCCGTCTACACGAACAAATTTTATCCTTGACAATTTTTCCTTGTCAAGGAAAAGCCAGCACGCCCGCTTTTCCTTGTCAAGGAAAAATTGTCCATTTTACTCCATCTACACGAGCAATTTTTGTCAAGGAAAAATTGTCAAGGAAAAATTGTCAAGGAAAAATTGCTCGTGTAATCGCCGCTTTATATGTGTTCGTTCCGGAGCATATTGTACTGTTTCTACACGCTTCAAATCTTTTTGAAATACTTTTATTTGCTGGCTTCTGCCAATGTTTCTAGATTACATGGGTTGCATCCGGTTGCATATACCTTAGCCCCTTAAAGTGTTATTATAACGGTTTAACATGAATTAAAAGACGTTATTCCTTATTTTCAGTGTGATGATTGCTCTAAACTGTGGACTCGTGTACACGTTCAACACGTCTAATGTTGAAATTGTCAAAGATACACAGAAACAAATACAAACAATGTAAACATTTCCAGCAATCGAACCATTTGATGTGAGGAATCTCTGAATGTCTGGCAAGTCGAAAGAACGCACATTTTCAAAAAGACTGATAAAATGAGAATACTGTATTATAATGTATGGATAATATGTAACTAAGATGTCATAGAATTGTAGGAGGGGTCACGCTTTTTATATATAGTTGGCCATGTACCATTCCTGTTTGGCCATTTGACTAACTGCAACCAGGTGGATCATAAGTCTCAGCAAACACATGTTAAGGGACAGACACACAGAAATAATAAAAATTTATTGTAATTTAAAAAACTTACAATGTATAAAGGTTACAGAACATCGCAAGATATCAATGGATTATTAAATAAGTATTTTATGAAGGGTATTTTCGTTTTTTACTTGTCCTGAGTCTTTGGTTGTTGAGAAATGATTGTATTTGAGTGATCTGTTGGCCCACCTCATGGCACATTACTACATTGCTGTCATCGTCTTCATCAGAGAACAGCTCCTGACATTCATCTAAGGACGAAGTATTGGTTGCGGTGCTGGACTGAACCTGGACCTCTTGGGATGTGGTGGCACTATCTGCGAGTACTTCTGTCGCTGTGAGTTCTTGCTGCTGACTCACATGAATCATTTTGACATTGTTAGCCGGGTTGCTTGGAGGGTTAGAGTTGTCTGTGTCTGTCAAAATGCCCGGGTCATTACAACGTTGTTGACGAACCATATTAGAGCTGTCCTTGACATCACCTATACTATATTCTGCTTGTTGGTGAATTAAATCGGTTGTATTAGGACTGTTGGTAGCATGTTCAGATGTGACACTGTCTTCAACCACCTTGCTTTTGCTGCAGTCTTGCTGGTGATTTGAACTTGTTATATCATCACTGTCCGTAATGTTATTAGAAACTTTAGATATAATATTGTTCATCTTGCTTGCTTTACAGTCTTGTCGTCTACCCAATCCTCGTTTTTTAGGACTAGAAGGACCACTTTCAATCATGATCTCGCAGGGTGGTTGTTGATTTAAACCAGTCACGATAGCACTGTTTCTAGGACTGGAAGGACTGCTTTCCTGCACCGTGAAACTGCCTTGTTGTTGACCTAAATCTGTTATAGTAACATTGTTAGGGCTTCTTTTAGGATTTGAATTAAAGTTCTTCAGCACCCCGTCGACTTTAGCGGTTTGTTGACGACCGAAACTAGCCATGTTACGTGCAGAATTAGAATTAACATTCGTTGATTGGCAGCTCGTCCCAACGGTGCATGGATTAATAGCATTGTTAATGTTGGGCTTACTTGAACCACGTGCATCAATGAGGCGGGTTTGGTTTTCTTCCATATTGAATCTTACTCTTTTCCTGGGCGGGCCATCTGGATCCCTCTGTCTTTTACTGAGACAGCTCTTTAGTATAACATTCTTGATAGGAGGAATGCCTGTTTTTGAATTTATGTCATCTTGTTCTTCAATATCAGCTTCTTGTGCATGACTGTCTATGATTTTCTCTAAGTTCGTAGTTGAAGTTTCAGAGGATAGATGTGAAGAATTGATGATTGGTTCTTTGACAGTGGGTGTCCATTTGGTACCATTCTGTTTAAGGGAGGTAAAAATTAAATTATGTAATGGCATTTTAGCCCTCGTTTTAATGCCCAATCAATACACATGGGTCTAGGCTTGAAGCATACTAAATCACCCTCTCACCATAATCATTGTAAGAATTTTAACGAATGAGGTCATTGAAATGTAAACCTAGCAGTTTCTTCCAGTGCCGCAAATAAGGACTTTCTTTTTTGGTGCGTTATACTAGAGTGAGCATACTAAGCGACTAAATTCAATAGTATTAAAAAGTATACCTTCATGTTTAGGTCCAGTGGGGAAATGTTACCATCGACTATCGTTGTTTCAGTCGAGCTGGCTATAAATAATGTATTATTATAGTCTTTTTGGTCTTGAATCATTTCTTCAGCGGCGTTGGAATGTATAGGATCTGAAGGTTTGAATTGATCTGAATGAAAAATTATTTAAAAATCAAATTTACTATTTAACTGGGAGGAAAGAGGCTGTTTTGTGAAAATTATGACACACTAGCTCGAGTCTATCAATCTGCAAATAACATGAACAAATACAGCAACTATAAAGCTGTGCTAACCATTTTATATGCACACATCTAAGCTACTGTAGCTGAGGTAGTTGCATTCATTTAACCATGTGGCAAATCTTATGAAAAGTCAGTTAGACTTACCATTTATGTCATCAGAAACTGTGATTCCGCTGTCTACAAGAATCGTGTCTGTCTTTTGCTACAAAGAAAGAAAGAAAATAAAAGATCATTCTCTTGTCATGCTGGGTTACATCGTCGACACAACCTTGCAAGCTGCTTACCAGAGACAGCTGGTTGTCGGTCTGCGTGGAAGCTTCCAAACTTGTTGTGGACTGTTCTTGGATCTTTATTTCCATCTCTTGTAGTTTTTCCTTCCATTGTGCCTCAGACTTGAAGTGGATCTCGGCCTGACATTTTGTTTTGTTCAGTTGAGAGGTAAGGCTTACTATCTGTAATGAACAAGTTTCTTACTTTAATAAAGGTTCTTAGCATTTGAAATATTCAAGGCTATCTGAGCGAATAATTAAAATCACAACTCCTTTTTCATCCAGACAGTCGATCGAGATTAGAGGTGGACCCTGTTTTATTTCCTCCATGCAAATCAAAGAGGTAGTGGTAGACGTGCGCAAGAATACACGCGTTGTCGTACATGATGAATACCCAGGACGTGCGCTTCCAAGAGAACAGAACGTGAGCGTGAGCGATCTAAATTCGTTCGTATAATAGACATAAACCTTTAGTTTTTGTTCGGGAGAAAGGAAACTTTTCCTTATTTTACAATTTGGCTATGAAGATCGTGATTTCTTTATAATAGCATACCTCATTTTCTTTTGTTACCATGTTCTTTTCCAGTAATTCTGTTGTTTCTTTAAGATTATTGTTCTCTTTTTGAACTTCCACTAAAATGCCTGACAACGCCTTAAACTTTAAGTCCAACTCGTCAAATTGTTTTTTCCATTCTTGAGATGACGCTATTTGAATGTCGCGTTGACTCTGTGCGTCGGAAAGCTGCTTGTAAAGATCTTGTATCTAAAGCAAGATGACCAAGTACATATTAGTTTTTCTGCCCTTTAGGTAGCATCTTTTCCGCTACAAGAACACCCTGAGCACATGCTAACTAGTTACCTTTTGATCCTGATCTTCAATCTGCTGGTTCAAGCATTGTTTGGTTTCTTTGAAAGTGTTGGTATCTTTTTCAGTGTCAGCCTTAAGCATATCTATCTCCTTTGTCAACTGTTCTTTCTGCTCTGACAGTTTGCTTTTAGCCTCTTCTAACGAATTTTGCGCTAAAGTCATTGCTTCGAGTTGGTCTTTGACTTCTGCTAGTTTCCTGTCCTTTTCATCGCTCTGTAAAAAAATAAAACGTAAAATCCACGTTTGATAGTATATAAAATGCAACGTTTTTCTCATGTGCCTTCCGTTTGCGCGCAACCCTGAACTTATCTCGCGCACCACTCAGTAGTATCGACTACAAGACAAAAAAAACAACAAATAGATCAACAAACAAATATACCAACAAACAAATAGACCAACAAACAAATAGACCAACAAACAAATAGACCAACAAACAAAGAGACCAACAAACAAACAGTCCAACAAACAAACATTCCAACAAACAAATAGACCAACAAACAAACAGTCCAACAAACAAATAGACCAACAAACAAACAGTCCAACAAAACAAAGCCAAGTAATGAAATCAGACGCCAGCAGAAGAAATGGTAAATGAAAAAATAAATGAGTAACATTCAGTAACACCACTCTTATGAATTGATCACCTCACTTGTCCATGTCTTCTGTTTTTCTTCCAAATCGTCTTGTAATTGTTTATTTGATTCCTTCATTTTGTTCATTTCACCTTTCAGCTCTTCGAATTCGGACTTGACTTCATCTAATTCAAACTGTGCCATGCCCTCCAATTCACTATGCTTCTTCACAGAGTCTACATGTCTGTCCACTAGTGCTTGCGCTTCTTTTAGGGATTCCAAGAGGTTCTGTGAGTAAACACATTGAAAAATTGACTCAATGACTTTCTTGCTCACGGTTCAATGCAATTGATTGAATGATTGATTGATTGACGGATTGATTGTTTGACGAATTGATTGATTGATTTACAAACAGATGATTCTGAATGACATCGACAACTTGATTGACTCATTAATCAATTTCGCACTTTTGACAAAATGTATTTTTGTTCACTTTCCACCTACTTAAGTCGCTCAGATACTGTGAATGTTTCTCCAAAGATATTTCTAGCTGGTCAACTTACCTTATTATCTTGCCGTGATTCATCCAGAAGGCTTTGTAGCTGGCGACACAGCTCTGACTGCTGTCAAAATACACACATCACAACTAGTTAGAAATATATTGGTACCCGTATATCGCAATCTAGCTATAGTACGCACATTGTGTTGATTGGGTAAAACGTAAAAGTATAAATATGTGAACACATCTGCATGATCATTTGTATATATATTTTGCGCGTGACGCTGTAATTGGTTGATGTACCAATCATATACATTAATATTTATCTATATGCAGTGGACTTAAAAGGCTTACGTACCATTTTGAGTTCTTTTTCATTACTGTCACCTGTTCGAATGTTATTTTCATATGCAGACAGCATTGCATTCTGGGTTTCTATAGTCACTCTAGCACTGGCCAGTTCTTCTTGTTTCTCATCTAGACTTTGCTTGTAAGACATCAACCGACAATTCTGGTGTTCATTGTTATAGGTAAGCTTTCGATGAAGACGATTCGCAGCTCCCACTAGTCCACAGTACATATAAATGATATAACAAATATTACCATTGCGGATGCATGCTAATAAGATCAGTGTGAATGAATGTTATGGAATTTTCAGTGACCATCACTTGAACGGGAATTACCATTCAAATTCACGAACTTCTTTTTTTTATGTTTGGTCCGGCGTTAACTTGCTGACATTGCCATTTCAAGGGGCAAGTGCCAACAACAACTGGAGGTTACCCCATATTGCTTGAACAAAGTAGAATTTCCGTTATTTTATTTGATTGCACGGATATGTATAACCAATTCTGTCGATAACTGATCAAGTGCTGCTACTGATGGTGAAGATGGTTTTTGTGATATTTACCATTTCGTTCTACTTGGTCTAGCAGTGCAAGTACATCATGTGCTTGTTTGACTGCCTCTTGATAGCTCTTCTCTACCTCTGCTAGCTGTTTGACGTGATTTTCTCGTGCAGACATTTGAAGCTGTAATTCTCTATCCTTCATGTCGAATAAAACTTCTTTGATTAGAAAACCACCATACCCCATTCACCCCAAAACGATTATCAATATTGAAAGTAGGGAATTAAGATCAAAAGCTTTTGTGGTGAACATTCATTAGCTAGGTGATGCTCTAATAGTATAGAGCATGGCGTTTTTGTTGTTGCGTGATTTAGCATAAAAGTCGTGTGAAGCTACGAGGGAGATAGAATATCCTGCAAAACTAGTTATGTTACCAAATGATCAATGGTCATACAAACAAGGTTTATGGCGTAAATTAATGGGTTATTCCTTACAAGTTCATTGGCTCTTTTATCTATACTATACTGTGTCAACTGAAAAATAAACAACAGTTGTAATTAGTTACTTTAAACGTATCAGGTCTAGATACTGGCTTCACAATGAATGGCCAAATGGATTTATGAACGTAAAAAGAAGTGAATGAATAAAAAACGTTATGCCTGTAATGCGCTAATATATTAATGAGCAAAAACTGATAAAATAAAATGAATATACGAGTGAATTTATTTAAGCAATAAACGATTGATTTCCGTGGTTTATCGTTGAAATAAACCACGCGGGATGTTGGGAGAGCACGAAAAAGGCCTAAAAAAATCACGAGCATCCTGCGAGTGATTTTTGGTCTTTTGAGTGCTCTCCCAACATCCCAAGTGGTTTATTTCAACGATAAACCACGGAAATCAATCGTTTATAGCTTTTATAATATAGACAGACATTTGAACACATTTATTTTCGCAAAAACCGTGGTTTATGGCGAAATAAACCACGGTTTTGGACCAATCAGAGCGCGCGTAAGAACAAATCAATATTATAATAATGAATAAATCTTATGGATAAATGTATTTGCATAAAAGAAAAACAAACCAATATACGAATAAATGGATCTAGGGAGGGATAAAGGAATAACTTACTCTAAGTGCTCTAATTTCATCTTTGAGTTGACTGATTTCCTTGCTGCTGCATTGTTCAGAAAGGTTGTGCTTCGCCTATTTGGTAGCATTAATATATGTTAACTTGGTAATGATGATATATATGTTTATCCTATCATCGCTCTCCACAGTCCCTCTCACACTCCTGTTGTTTGGAGCGTGTTTGGAAGTGATTACGCCTATTACTACATCGGTCTGGTGATTCGATTTTATTTATTATTATTATTATTATTATTTTTTTTATTCTGTGCTAATATAAAGGCTACTCCCTTTCCGTGGGCCCTTGACTTGCAGACTCGATATCATTTATAACTTTTATATAGCGCAATTTACCTTATTGGTTTCGTACTGACGGATCTTTTCTTCAAACTGTTAAAAAATAAATAAATGCAAAATATTTAGTAACATTTCATAGATGTTATGCTCATACATCTCGATCTTATAGTACAATCATTCTGAAAGTAACTGAAAGAAACCAACAAACCTGCTTTATAACTTCAGCTTCTCTTTTCTCGTACATATCTCGCAATGAATTATTCTTAGACACCGCCTCTTCCTGTATACACAAATAAAAGTTATGATGGTCTCATCAGTGTATCCATGGATGTTGGGCGTGCTCCGCCACTTACCCATTGACGATGAATCTCGCTCTTTTCTGTCAGTAGACTTGTAATTCGTGTTTCATTTTCAAGGTCAAGAGTCTAAATTCATGATACAACAGTTAGCTATTTTCATTTTTTCTACATTTTATGCATAAAATTCTTAGTTTTTCTATATATTTCAGTATACTCACTCTGCGCAGCTTTAGTTCTTCGATAACCTACGTACGAAACAGTGACTGGTTAAAAAAATATTCCGCTACAAAATGTGCACCAGTGATAATGATCATGATCTTTAATGCACAAACATGTGAATAAGAAAAAAACAGCGAAAATAACTGAAACCCGTGCTTAAACTGAACTAAGCTTATTAGCAATAAATAGAATAAACGAGGTTATGAAAATCAATTACAAACTGACTCATACATTACAACAATTAGAGAAAGCTGACCAGATCAACATATTTGAAAGCCATACCTCAAAAAAGCTGTTTTTAAATTTTCTTGCCGTGGCATCAATTTCAGAGTTTGGTTTGTCGTCTTTATATTTGGAATTCATTTCAACCATCTCAGTATCATCATCATCTCCATCTTTTTCTAAACTAGTGTTTTCTGCCATGTTGGCTGGCTGGTCCATCTCACACGGCAACGATCCATTAGTCTCAACATCATCATTATTTTCATTTTCTGTCATAATTTCATCTTCCAACTAAAAAGAAGAAGAAAAAACAACAATGAGTACACACAAATCCTAAAGTGTCCGCCCAGCATGCCCATTGTGTTAATTGCTCAGTGAACAACTCTACCTTAATCTCTGTTTGATCATAACATTCCTCTTCGTTACTTTCCCTTTCTTCCGGAAACTGTTTTTCCTTATCTGACACGAGCTTTTCTTCAGGTTTTTTGTTCTTTCCTTCGTTATTCTCGTTGTCTTCATCGCTACTTTTTTCGCCTTTTTGTTCGTCGGACTGCGACATATCACAACTAAATGAATTTAGTTTCCTCCGTTTTTAACAGAAACCTGTTAACTGTCCTCATGAATAATTCAAAACATTTTTTAATGGGAAAAAAACCCTAACGGTAAGCATGGAAAAAAAAACTTGCACCAAAAGTAACGAGTCGAAAAGTTTCATTTTTCCCGCGCATTTTCTTTCAGAAGACGCTCGCGCGCTGCCAGTTCACCACTGACCAAAAGGTTCGCGGTTACCAAAATACCGAGAAACAAAGATGGCGGAAGGAAAAGTAAAAAATTTACTTCGTTTATCATCATTACGAGATAAATATGATGCACTAGCCTTAGCAATTCATGCCTGCTTGGTAGAGAAAGGATTCAGATGTATTGGTTGTGGAGAAGAGGTTTGTAAGCAACTTGGTTGTGGTACACAACAAATCCGTTTTTTCTTCGTTGAAAAGAGTGGTATTTTACTGCTGCCAATAATATATTATCATAATATCTTTTATTCCTAGAGAAACAGTGACGAAGAGTTTGATTATGGAGAAACGTTACCGCCAGACTGGAACAGTTTGATTGATGTTTATGCCTTGCAGTATAGACAAGGAAGCATTGGTCCTTACTATCTATTTAAAGCTTTGAGACTTGGAAATATGCTGGCTGTCTATCTAATGGTACTTATGTGATTTGCCTATATTGTCAGTCTGAATGTTAAGGCTATCTTCCAAAAACACACAGAAAGAACACGTCCAGAAATTTTACAAGTACTTGGAGGTTGATTCAAGTTGAAATAGAGCTGGATATTGATGTACACATTTTGATCAAAACAAACGTCAAATGAATGATTCTGTTGTTGCAGTGTAGCTGTGTTAATAATGTTAAATTATTTTTTGAAGGAAGAAGATGAATCCAAAATGCAAGATACAATGCTAAATGTCAGTGACTATGTGGCTGATGGCATTGATTACAGTTCTTTGAAAGAAAATCCCCAGATATTTGACAGGTAATGGAACAAGTAACCAGAGAGTTGAGCTATCCAAAACATGTGAAAGAGATTGAGATACAGGGATGTCCTAGAGCTTAGCCAATCAGAAGACATTATATTCAGTGAAGTATTGCATTATGCTTTGAAAGTTTTTGGATATTTCCACTGTATAATCTAGCTTTTTCAAAAACACAAAATATGCATTAGTGTCATTAGAACTTGTGGTCAAGTACAGCACAGATTGAAGGCTGGATGCACAATAAATAAACCATTCTATCCTAATCTAGATCTTGAAAATGTATAATGTTGCTTTTATTTTAAGGACATTCAAGGAAATGAAAGGATTGAGGGTCAAGCTAAATAAAGAGGTTCTGGATAGGTTTACAGGAAGAAGGACATCATCCCATGGTCCAAGAGAGGACAATCAAACAAGTACCACTCAACAAAGGTTAGTGTTATTCAAACGTGTCGTTAAGTGTTTTGCTAATGTCAGATTTATTCTGAGGAAATGCAGAAAAACTCTTGATATCGATATATTCACCCACTCCTGGATGTCTTGTAGGTTAATGACCCAGTCTACTTACTTGTCCCTTATCATAGAAAAAATAATGATCATAACAATGCCACAGCATTATATTTTTGAACATTATAATACCATAGCATCTTTTATTTCTGATCTTTATAATACCAAAGCATCTTATATATCGTAGACAGCAACCAAGTACAGTCAGAGAACCAGACCCTCTTAGAGTCCCTCCAAGAAGACCACCAGACTTCAGAGATGAATGGTAACCTCTTTGAATTTATTCCAAATGCCATTTGTCACAATATTGTTTATTAATGCAAGACAAGTGTAGCTGTTTAATAGATTAGATTTTGTGCTAGTTATAATGTTGAGTATTTTACTAATAGGACACCACCTAGAGCAGGGACATTCCCATATGGAGATGGAGACAGATTCCCAGGTCATCCAGGGTAAGCTAAGTATGTACTGCTGTCACTGTGCTACATGCTTAATTATTATTCTCAACAGTCCTGGTAGCAACAATTACACACACTAAATAGATAGTTTACCTAATTGTTGGATTGAATATAATAATATTCTTATTGATGTGTTGTAGTGGTGGTGGTATGCTAATGGATCCATTCAGATCAGGTGGTGGGCTACCAACAGTACCAAGACCAGGACCACCTGGACAATTACCAAGGTATTGATAACACAGTACACTCACTCTAACCTTAGGCTATCAACAGTACATTAACCCTAACTAATACCAAGACCAGGACTACCTGGACAATTACCAACACAGAAACATGTCAACTATAAACTTACACTAGTCTTGTAAAGAGACCTGCTGTGCCATCTAAAACGTTGTTGTTGATATCAGAGGTGCTGTACCTCCTGGAGCAAGATTTGATCCATTTGGCCCAGTTCCACCTGGAGGCACTAGAGGAGATACAAGATCTGGACAATTTGCTGGGTTAGTTATTAACATGTGATTATTATGTTACCTTGATGATTAGTTGATTGGGCAATAGAGGTTGATCGGGTATTGTACAGCCAACCTGTTTGGCAAAGCCCACATAAAGTTATCCACAGGGTAAAAGTTATCCACTCCATAGAGATTTCTTTAGAATTGACTTTCTGAATAGGGATTTAACTGGTGAAGTGCCATCCAGGCTTTGGATATCATCTGAAAGCACTGGATGTAAAGTATATCAAGTGTAGGGGTAGTGAGTGTGAATGAGTCTCGGAGAAACTAGCACATACATGCTAACCTGCAAATCCAAGGATAAGCAACTCTTTTTTCAATTTTTCATACGACTGGTCCTATATGTTTGATTGGTGATACACATGGTGTGATGTTGTTGCTAGGATACTAGTTTGTTGATGGCGGCTTCATCATTTTGTGTTAAGCAAATTTAATTCCTGTTTGTTTGCTTTTTTAGACCAGATAATGATGAACTGCCTCCCCCAGGCTATGATGACATGTTTATGTAAATGACTCATTGGTTTATGTAAATAAACTCTATTGATAACACAAATAAGACAAACAAACCTGTGGCCCTCAAAAAGATGCAATGCAAGATGCTTGTTTGGTAGTTGTTTTCCTGCTTTCTTTCAACACATATCTGTCTTTGCCTTGCCTTAATATTGCAAAGCATTTAATTACATGACCTTGCATTATTTGTACACAATAAATGGATTAACAGTACAAATTGGGGTCACAAAAAATCAAATGCTCAACAAGTGATCTTGCTACATATATTTGGCTAAAATTGCCCATTGACGGTGTCCATTTAAAAGCTTTGCATCATTTTGCAGCTGGAAAGTACACCACAGATAGCAAAGGCTGGCACACACTAGGCGACAAGTCACAGCGACTTGTCCCGCGACATGTCGCCTCAGTGTGCACTGGTTCAGCAATCCCAACCGGTTGGATTTCATACTGTAAGTCGCAGCAACAAAATTCTGTCGCGGCGACAACAATTTTCATCAAAAAAATGTTAGTACACACGGGAGGAAATTGTCTCTGTGACTTGTCGCCTAGTGTGTGCCTGCCTTAAAAGTCATGACAACAAACCTTTTACAAAACAATGATTTATTGATTTACATTTCATTTCTCATGGAACAGCGTACATTTAAATAATAATTTAATATACTCTTGTTGGACAGGCTTGGTACTTGAAAATGAAAAAAAAACATGAGGCTACTTTTATTTATAGAGTTCCCTTTTTACAGTAAATTGTACAAAAGTTCCCAATGTACAATACTGCTAGTGACAAGGGCTGGTTCTATGACTTTACTGGATAGAATATCTACTAATTCTATGAAGTGGGTACCTGTTATCTGAAGGGTAACTTTACCTAGGCTTCATTTACTGATAACTAACCCACCCTGGACAAAAACCCTTTCAATTGCTTTCAACATTAAAAGCTGTTATGATTTTGTCGTGTGTACAACATTGAGAAAGACTGTTGGTGAGGTTGGATATTTTCAACAAGCCAGTTGAGCAAAGCCTGGATAAAGCTATCTACTGCTTAGAATTGATATCGATTTTATCCACTGAAAAGGGATTTATCTCATGGGTAGAACTGGTCTGTTGTTTCTTTGCAAACATACCTGTGATACCCATTCTTAATTAAATTTGACTAAAAATAGAATGAATCCTTCTCATAGCTTATCAATAACTACAGACAAGTTAATATTAAGTCAAGCTATTTTTTGATAGATGAATCATGATCTCTGCAATCATTATTCATTGAAGCTCACAAACACAAAAAACCTTGAGAAATAATTTCAATGATTTTCTTTGTAATTTCTATTAAACAGGAAGTTTGATAGCCTTGAAAAAAAGCCATTTCAATTTCAATGTGTTACTATTATCTTGAAAGGCTTAGCTGCAATTCCTTCTTTTGTCATATTGCATAACAATGATTCATCTAACAAAGATTAGGACTAAATGGATATAAAATGGAATGCCATCAAAATATGCATTTAAAATTGATCCACATTATTTCTATTTTACCCAGTGTTGACTAGACAACAATTTATTGTACACCCTGGTTCTACAAAAATATTATTCCACATTTGAGCCAAGAACAAAAAGTAACTTATACTATTAATGCCTCCCTACAAGATAGGTAATTCAAAAGTGCATAATTTCCTGCAAGGGTTTTCAAAACTACCCATGAATTTCTTTGCTTGTAGAAGCCAGGAACATCTATCATCCTTAATTCAAGTGTCTTGTGCCCTTAAATGTGCTACAGCGGCCTACTTTTCATGAAACATAGAGCAAAACCTTTTACTACACAGCTAATGTTTATGTTCTAAAGATGATAGTTTACAGAATTTGTTAATGCCAAGCTAGGCTATTCTTTGCAATGAAAAATAGACACTTGTTGATAGCTACTAAGTGTTTTTATGAGCTAAGTCTATGTTTTCAACTCTACAAATAAAATAAACTTGGCTTGCATTTGTAAAATGATTAATTCCACAATGTTATACATTATAAACATAATTACATAATTTGTTAATGACAAATCTTAGCAGAGTTCAATACTATGATCTAATGGCACCTTTTGTCTTGACATAAATTTTGATCTCCAATACAATTTCTATTTGCCGATATAAACATATTAGATCCTAATTTGTCCAGTGACAAAGAGATGATTGTTTCTTAAGTTTGTAAATCAGCTGTTCGATTGTTTACAATTTTGTCAATATTTTATAGGCATTTGATTGTTTTGTACTTTCTGACTTGGCATACTTACTTATACAAGGAGCACTGATTGATTGAAAAGGTTCACTATAAAAATACAAGACAGGACATGCACGGAATTGTCACTAATACATGATTGTACATACAACTGACAATGATACAACACACTACAGACATCTATCTATTCAATCATCTAACTCCATAATTACATATTTGAGTTTTAAATCCATTTGATTCATAGTTCAGATTTCTTCAACTTTGCTGGGCATATTTCTAGACGTATAATCTGATATACTATCCATTTCAAAACTAGCCATTGCTAAGTGGTTTGTTGTCTACTATTACTGGATAACACAGCTTGCACTGTCTTTTTCCTTTAATAGTTTGGTAGGCTTATATCTTTCTAAGTATGCTAGTTGTTTAGCATTGATGGCTCCTCTTCTTTTCCTGAAATCACCACAGAAAATAAATAAACAAAATGAAGTTGTGTTGCATATGACATCAATTTTAGGTCCTGTTTGAGTTAAAACTAGGATACTCTGCACTATTTAATCAGCTGTACATACCATCTCTGCTCTTTGTCTCTCTGCCCAGATTGTTTGGAACTTACAAGATGTCACATGACCTTAACTCCCCTAAATTGTACAACTTTGTAAAAATGAGGCTTACAAATGAAAAGGTGCAGGTAGTGCATGCTGCCCAATGCCATTTGCTGAATGTTTCTCAAGAAATAATCTGAACCTTAAAATTATTGCAGCTATTTTTGTTTGATTTTGTATAATATTATTGCTTAAACTTGGCATGTTTACCAATTTCTAATATGGACCTCATTTTCACAGAGCTGCATGATTAAGGAAAAATGGGGTCACATGACAACTTTATGCTAGTGGCCTATCAACACAGACACAATGTGAACTTGAATTCATGCTTCATAATAAACTTTGTGTAACCTCACCTTCTAATAAATTCTACAGCATCTTCATATTTCATTCCACTTTCTATAAGTGCCAGAGCAACAAGAACAGGTGCTCGTCCAAGACCAGCAACACAGTGGACAGCAACACACGATCCTGGTCTTTCTTTGAAATTACCCTTGATCAGCTTCAACCAATCATCTACGACTTTCTTTGGAGGAGCAGCACCATCATCAAATGGCCAGTCCTGGAAAAGAATTAACTATTCATATCACGCCACAACTAGTTTTTCATTTATGAACATGATAGTTGCAATGCTGTTGACGTTTCAGCTATGCTGTGGCAGTCTTTATCAAAAGAAAATAAATACCAAGCAAGTATGGCCAGTCTGACATGAATAACACAAAACACTGAAGTACTTTGTATCGATTTTTTTCCCAGAAAGTTATCAATTATCAAAAAAGAGGGTTTGTTTTAGTGTTTATTTGACAATTCAAAAAAAAAAAAAAAAAAAAAAAAAAAAAAAAAAAAAAAAAAAAAAGTGAAAATACTTCTCTTTGCAGCATGAATTCTATAAAAATCCATAAATTGTTTATAATTTGAGACGATAGGTAGTAAAGCAAAACAAAAACATACATTAGAATAACATGAAATCAAAACATTATTTGAAACAAAAACAAGCATAATGCAAACACACATATTGAAATAACATTATGAAATCAAAACATTTTATTTCAAACAAAACCAGGACAAATCAATCCTCAATAACTAATATACTGATCAAAGTTAAAATGTATGTCAGGATGCATACTAAAAACTTTCATTAAAATGTTTGTTTAATACATTACTGTTTTGAGCAGACAAATAGCTAACAAAATGAAGGCAATGTAAAGGAAACTCAAGCCTATATGTCACATAGTGCATTAAATAGGTCATTAACAATTTCATTATCATGAATCACATTGATGACATAAATTCCATTCCTGTATGAGAACTAAGAAGCCAAAGTGAAACAGCACTACTAAAAAGTAGCACAACATTGGGTTAACTATCTTATTTACAGCATAATTACATCTTTTGATGGAAAAACCTTATTCAAATATGTATTTTTTATACATTTAACTTTTCAGCATACAATATTTAACAAGATATTACAGGAAGTTAATAACACACTTTATGCTAACTAGTAACATCATTGTCAGGTCAAATGAGTTGAATGTTCACAAATCAGTCTCTGGGGAGTTTAATAACGGGGCAATAATTTTTCCTTTGCAGAGTCGATCAGTTCATATTCAGGAACAAAGATGATTGACAAATAGTTCAAGGTGTGTGTTAACTTGTTACTGTCAAATTCTATAGGAAACTAATTATTCATTAACTGGATCATATATTTCTCATACATGCAGTTTATTTCCACATTACAATAACTGTTCTTTTCTGTTGATTTTCTTATATTCATTTCAATAATATCTTAGATGGTGTTATCCAATGTTAGTGATGTACAAAAAGCAGCTTATCACTAGATTTTTTGCTGGATTTCAGGATGCAAAAAGTCAACAAGCAAACAAATGAAACTAATAAATACATAATATAAATTTCAGTAGCCTTAAGGCACATTTTGGGAAGTTGCATTAAATGACTTTTTGAGTGAAATATAAAATTAAACAACTTGCAAAACATTTTATTAAAAAGTTCAATTTAAAAGGATTACAGGTTAACCTTGACATTCACAATAAAAAAAACCCTTGTGTACAATTGAAATTTTATAAATCATAGTTTTGAAACTATGAATAATAAATTTCCTATTTTTTATCAGGTTTCTATAATAATTTAAGCCAGTATGACGAATTAATCAAAATTATATAGTTCGCATAATGTATGAAGAGATGCTTCATGTTGAGATTTGAATCAAGTGAGCAAGGTTTTGTATTTGCTGTAAAGATGGTCAAAAAGATACTGGATTCTTTTCCTATCCTATGAAGAGTCAATTCAGATGTGTATTGATAATATACATTTTATATCATTTTTTGCTGCGTTATGGCAGATCTTTATAGTGATTACAAAATCGGTATCAACAAGAAAACCGACCAGACTTGAAAAGCAGGTTTTCATGTCAATTTCATAACAATAAAATAGGGCCGCTCCTTTGTTGAAATCGACAAATTCCATCATGATATCAACGTTGACTGAACAACAAAATTATCTAAATTAAGCTTCTTGTTTACCGTAAAAACCAGAAAATATTTCAAAACAAGCTTCGATTTCGTCAGAGAAAGAAATTCAACAATAAAAAGGCCAGCAGCAACGCAGTTAGGTCATCGACAAAAACGAGTCTCGCAAAGTTAAAAACGTTTTGTTGAATCAAATAAACAATAAATTGCAAAGTACGTTGTGGTAATTTTCATGTGTTGTTTTAAGATCCAATGGAAATAACTAACATCTTTATTGCTTTGGCAAAAAACGACAAAGACCTTGCCCTGAACGTAACGAACTTATGACATGTCCTTCTCCACTTATTCGACTTTCTGTTGCCTTCATAACTGCAATCAAACTTTAACACCCATAACATATGAGTCTTTTTTTACTTTGGAAGCTAGTTTTGTTACATACCATAACGATAATTCCTTCTTTCGACAGAGATTCCGTATTATACGTAGGCTCACAAACTCGTACAACAGTCTGTGCTCTGTACTTCTTTAGCTCCTACAAAAAAACAAAATTGCACTGTTGAAGCCGCTAACAGTAGCAAAATCTCTCGTAGAAATAGTTGAAGTAATACTTACTGATATATATTGTGGTAAATTAGTGTTAGTTGGGCGATCAGTAATCAAGAATTTCATATTCTTGTACTCAAGAACTACGGGCCCAGGGCCATGAAACGACCTTGCTTGTGGAACTGACGAGTTAGGCATTTTCATTTCGATGTTTGCTGACAATTTTACACTTTCATGCGGTTTTAATATATCACATGTCATGAGTTAGAACTATACTTTCAGTCTGAGGTAAGATTTACCCCATTCAATTTGTTTTTAAACTAGTAAAAGCGGTTTGAAAACGTTTCACTTGTGTTGTGCTTGACACCAATCGCCACTATCGATCAAAAACTCCATAAGACTATATTCACGACGTCCCAAAACCTGAAAATCAAAACGAAAAACCATATAATATCATCTTAATCGAACAAAAAAGATGAATGTTTTGTATTACATGAATAACGTCAAAGTATGGTACAAAGAAAGAAAAACGAACTCTTCATCGAGCCGGCTAAAGTAACGGCGATTCGAGGGAGTGTTGTACGAGAACAACTTATCAACAATACAAAGTTGAAACACGCTTATTTGTCGCTTAAATTATAACGATTTGCAAGAAATACTTACAATTCCTGTCCACATTTACGGTCCAGTATCAATGGTGTGTCTTCCTTGAGGAAGAAAAGCAACAATGTAAAGTTATAGAGTGGCAAGGTTCGGTTCACGCAGTCACGGGAGCTATTTTAGGCAGTTGCACAATTTGCCTGGTTGTGACGCAAGACGTGACTAATTATGCGCGTGCGCAAAGGCTTTTCAATGAACTAATTCCATTTCATTATTATGCTGATAAATAAGCACATGTAAACACCTATACATTCACCCATCATATATGTTTTTCAGCTAATTTCCAACCCCAATTCATGTAGCTTAATCAAGCTAGTGCAAACCGTCTCCGCGCAACGGAAGTACTTCGTACAGGTTTCATATACTCTGGTCGGGCGATCAGCGGTTTTCGTGACCGCGCGGCGGTGACAAAATGCGCAGTTCCGTAGAGTTCCGTACAATCTACTGTTCCCTAAATGTGTTCCTTCTATGAAATCCCAGTTTCCCAATCCTGCTGCCTGAAAGTTACCCCTTCGCCATACACGGGGCCTGCTTTCTTGAATTTCTTTTTTAATGTTGTTGGAATCTTCTCATTTCTTTCATTTGTTATGTTTTCTTTTGATTTTCTTTCATTTCATTTCGTCCGTCCATTCATATCATGATAGGGTAAGGGTCCAAAGGTTGAAAAGACATTTTGATTCCTGTGTCAATTTTGACCGCGAAAGCCAGGACCGAGTAAACTCAAAATGGCGGAAGAAACAGGGCATAAAGTGTGTGAAACTCCAGCTTGCAATAAAGCAGCGAGCTTACAATGCCCTTCGTGTATCAAGCTAAATATACAAGGCAGTTTCTTCTGCTCACAGGTAAACATTTTCTGAATAGATAGAAAACGTTAAAAGCTATTGATTTTACTTGAAATAAACAGGCCAGTCAATTTAAGAATTATTTTTTTCCTGTTCCACAACGAAAATATATTTCAAGCTTATTAGATTACCCGAAGAGAGCATAAACCCATAGATTAAACCCACAAGATTTTCTATGTCAATCACTTTAAGTTTTTTTGTGTGATTATGTATATTATCACTTAGACACTATGAAAAATACATATAATAATATTTATTGCTTAATCTTATTATTCAATTCAATTATTTGGTTCCCAGTCATGCAAAAATTCAAGCAAAGTTAACTGTTGCTTCTGCAACAATCAGGGGCGGATTTAGGGGTGGGCCGAAAGGGCAGCAGTCCCCCTTTTGTTGAATAAAAAAAATAATTTAAAAAAATTACGTAGATTCAAAAATGCTAAAAAATGCCATTTTAATTGCCCGGCCCCCTCTTTCTCAATATCTTGGATCCAGCAATGACAATTACACATTATATTTGATTTTAAGAACTCTATTAATGGTCATCCATTATTTTTGTTCTATAATTCATCGCTGTATTCATCCATCCAGACATTTTTCATATAGCCAGTTATTTAATCACTTATTTGTTTTTACTGCACAATATTCAAACTAAAATTTAAAATTGTTACTTGTCAGGAATGTTTCAAGGGTTACTGGAATGAACACAAGAAACTCCACAAAGCTGTCAAGACTAAAGGTTCACACTCAAAATTGTAGCAGATAGAAAATTAGACATTCTTTTTCTTGTACAGTACTCATAAAGTACTAAAAATCACATTTCCTCCGCTCTTCTCCTTTTTCCTCGTTTGGTAGATTAGCATGATAAGCAAGCAATTGGCCTATATCAGAAAAGTGTATATTCCATAACTTTTATAGTCTCCTCACTGGATATTTTTTTTTGAACAGACCAGCAACGGATGTGAGGGAGACTCTAACTTTTATGGATGTTATGACAGTCTTTGGCTAATGTCATAATGACAAGTCTTTACATGACACCATCTTTATATTCATTTATTATTATACATTACTCCCTCAAATAAATTCCACAGATCAGACTTGGCTGTGTGGTGGGGCATTTGTTTGAGGAAATGTAAATATGTAATGTCCTGTCTGTAAAATTGGTTGTTTCAGTGCAAAATACAGACAAGAGTTCAAACAAGTACTGCCCATGGCCTGATTATAGATTCACTGGAAAACTAAGACCCTGGCCTAAGGTTGGTATGTTATGTAAATTTACATGTGCAGGTTTTTACATTTGATAAGGTTAAGTGAGGTCAGGTCATACTTAGGTTGTACAATCATCGCATGACAATTAAGTTGTTTTTTCAGTATAATCATTATCTGTACAGCAACACAGCAATCATATCCATACATCCCATTCACAGCCATATTAATATTATTCAATCTTGAAACAACTATGATATTATGAAATTTCTAAAACAAATACAATCACTGTCTAATAGAGTCCAATGAGACAGCTTCCTCCAGAGATTGAAAGACCAGATTATGCAGAAACTGGTGAGAAAATTAGCTAAGTACTATAATTATTATTATTTAAAAGATCATCTCTTTTTAATAATTAAATGAATGGATGCATATGGAATGAATGGTTGTATATTATTACCCTCTAAAATATCAACAGGAGTTCCAGTATCTGAGATGAAAACAAAACAAAGCACACAAATAAGAGTGCTGTCTAAAGAAGAAATAGATGGAATGAGAGTGGTTTGTAAAGTAAGTGTTCATAGTGAGTAATTGAAATGGTAACAGTGATAGTAATGATGTTGGTGATGATAGCGGTGATGGTGTTGGTGATGATAGAGGTGATGGTGTTGGTGATGATGGTGGTGGTGTTTGTGATGATGGTGGTGATGATTGTGATGATGGTGGTGTTGGTGATGATGATGGTGGTGTTGGTGTTGATGATGGTGTTGGTGGTGATGATAATGATGGTGAGGTTAATTGCAGATGGTGGTGTTGGTGATGATGGTGTTGGTGATGATGATAATGATGGTGAGGTTAATTGCAGATGGTGGTGTTGGTGATGATGGTGTTTGTGATGGTGGTGTTGGTGATGATGATAATGATGGTGTTGTTAATTACAGATGGTGGTGTTGGTGATGATGATAATGATGGTGAGGTTAATTAGAGATGGTGGTGTTGGTGATGATGGTGTTGGTGATGGTGGTGATGATGATAATGATGGTGTTGTTAATTACAGATGGTGGTGTTGGTGATAATGGTGTTGGTGATGATGATAATGATGGTGTTGTTAATTACAGATGGTGGTGTTGGTGATAATGGTGTTGGTGATGATGATAATGATGGTGAGGTTAATTACAGATGGTGGTGTTGGCGACAACAGTAATTTTCTCTATGGTTGATGTTGGCTATTCTTGTGTTCCTAGTTAGCAAGAGAAGTTCTTGATATTGGTGCCAAGGCAATTAAAGTTGGTGTCACGACAGATGAAATTGATAGAATTGTTCACGAGGTACAGTGTAAAGCAGCCTTCCATCTTGTGTTGATGTCATTTTCCATTGTAATTGTGTGTCTGTGTGTTTCTGGCTATTTGGCTACTGTCTCCAGGGTTATTGACTTTGTCTTATACCTGTTGCTGTAGTATTTTGTGCCAGTCGTTTAAAGAAGTTTTACTATCTAACAGACTTATTTCTAAGCACTTTATGTAGTCTATGCACCACTTCCATAAATGTCTAACAACAACCAATAATTTCTTGAGATTGACTCTATCCTGTCTGAATACTTTCAGTACAACTTGGTCAAGGATCTGTTGAAAATAATCATTTTTGAAAATTTTTGAAGCCTAGCACAAAATATCAACAAAGTTATGGGGTCTTTGCTGATGCCTTTGTAGCCTCAGGGGGTGGGGGGGGGGGGGTTCAAACTCTTATGACTTTGAGGGGATTTTACCAGTATTCTTTTAAACTTTCAAATATTATTATTAGCTTTGATATGTATGTTTTTAACATATTTCGTTTTAACAAAACTGTTTTAAACAATAATGTGCTAATTAGTGCTGCTGACCATTTTTGAAAGATGTGTATTTAATTGCTATGTATATGAATAATTTAAAATTATTTTAGTTTTATCTAGTTATTTTTGTAACATAAGAAATGTAGTATTAAATTAAAAAAGACTCATTATTATTGTTATTATTCCATGAAAGGTGGTGGAACTGTTTTAAGTGATAAGTCATTTAATTCATGTTAATATTATTTAGTATCAGTGATTTTCATGAACTCATGAAACAATTAACTAAATTTAGAGGAAAACATTGAAATCACAGTACACTGCGTATGAGTTCAGCTGTAACTCCTTACACTGGTTTATGAGGACACTCTATCAATAATCTAGTAGTAGGGATCTATATTGTCTGCTTATTTGTTGACAAGTCTTTCTGTCTGCAAATTTGATAACAGTCCCACTGCGTATGAGTTCAGCTGTAACTCATTTCACTGGTTTATTAGGACACTCTATCAATAATCTAGTAGTAGGGATGGATATTGTCTGCCTATTTGTTGGCAAGTCTTTCTGTCTGCAAATTTTATAACAGTCACACTGCGTATGAGTTCAGCTGTAACTCCTTTCACTGGTTTATGAGGACACTCTATCAATAATCTAGTAGTAGGGATGGATATTGTCTGCCTATTTGTTGGCAAATTTTTCTGTCTGCAAATTTTATAACTGCCGTCATAAATTATTACTGTGTTTCAGGCATGCATAGAGCGAAACTGCTATCCTTCACCTTTGAACTATCATAACTTCCCTAAGTCTTGCTGCACGTAAGTATCAAAGTCAAGCAGCCTATTGAGGTATTGAAGTCAGTGTGTTTCATCAATGTTTAATTCTTGGCATGATGGATAATTATTACAGACCGTGACCAGCCGCAAGGCGTCAGCATGGTCAAGGTTTACCTTTCGGTTTGTGTTTAATCACCTATGTTTAATGCAGAGTTTTTGCTTGGGTCAAGTTTCAACATAAACAATTTGGCAGAGGTCACATATTTAGCATTTTCAAGACGTCAAATGTAGTGTCATGTAGTGGAAAATGAATGCTCATTCAAAAACAATGATCAAAACACTGGCAAACACACACACCGTTCGCTGTTTGTAGATTTGCACAAAAGGAGGCAAAGCCGAGCATCGTTAGTTTTGAATCAAGTCGTTCTGCGATTGCTCAAAAACACAAACAAATTCAAATGTTCAAATGAACTCCAAACACTTGCTGGATTCTCATACCCAGACACTTCCCAGTTACACTGGACACTGTAAGTTCTACATACTAGCTCTAATTTATTATATGATATCATTGATACAGGTCTGTCAATGAGGTGATCTGTCATGGAATTCCTGATGCGAGACCTCTAGAAGATGGTGACATAGTTAACTGTAAGTATCAAGAAGATATTAGAGTAGTTAGGATATCAAACTAAAAATTCAAATGAGTTGTCTGGGTAAAAAATCTGTTCTTGAAATCCGATTACATTAAAAATTATTTCTCAAAACATTTTGATAAATTTCACACATTGGATGATATGATTATTATTAAATGTATTAATTAATTTGCTGATTAAAAATCATCTTTAAATACAACCAATAACTATTTACTACAAGTCCTGCAGTTGTGGAACTATATTATATGATATTTTAACTGGTAAATGTATTGTTCCCAGTGGACATCACTGTCTATTATGGTGGTTTCCATGGTGATCTCAATGAGACGTTCTTTGTTGGCAATGTCAGCAATGAAGCCAAGCAGTTAGTGAATGTCACTCATGAGTGTCTGATGCAGGCCATAGATATAGGTAAGTGTTGGCTAGGGTGAATATAATTCTATTACAGACATTTAATAGCAAAAATTTAAGCGCTGTAAATGGGTCAAATTGATCACACATTTTAAGGAGCTAACCAAATAATTCAATTTGAAAAGCAATTTTGCACAATCTCAAGATATTATAATTTGAAAGACAGCTGCTGTAAAAGTTGTTCATCCACTCAGATAAATGCTCTACCCCTTTGGCCTCAGGTTAAATTTGCTGAGGGAGGAAGACTAGAGAACCTGAGGAAGTGCAACAACTCCAAACCCTTAGGCTTGTATTGTCATGAAAACTGAATATAGAATTACCAGTGAGAGTGTTTGTCAGACCATTTTGATGAATGATGATGTACAGTTACATTCAAGTGCTAATTGTCAGACCATCTGCACCTTCATCATGATTTTGTTTGTTTTCAGTGAAGCCTGGTGTACGGTACAGAGAAATTGGTAACATCATCCAAAAACATGCACAGGCTCATGGGTATTCGGTTGTTAGAAGTTATTGTGGACATGGCATTAATCAGTAAGTCTAGTAATAGTAATTAGTAATATCTTTAACTGTCATTATTGTGGACATGGCATTAATCAGTAAGTCTAGTAATAGTAATTAGTAATATCTTTAACTGTCATTATTGTGGACATGGCATTAATCAGTAAGTCTAGTAATAGTAATTAGTAATATCTTTAACTGTCATTATTGTGGACATGGCATTAATCAGTAAGTCTATTAGTAATATCTTTAACTGTCGTTATTGAGGACAATGTCAAAAACTTGTGACCTGTGTTGCATCTATTTCTGTCAGTTAGTGTACAAAATAATAAGTGCACAAGCAGAAATGGATTTCATCATCACACAGCCTCAGAGGTCACATAGTCACTCAAACACATTGTTTATAGTAAAAGTTTTGTTAAAGGCCAGAAAAAAATAAAAACTATTTTAGCTTTAAGTACAGAACAAGTACACATTTAGAAATTTTGAGTTTAATGCTTCCAACTGTGTTGTATTATTCTTGTACTGCGAGTGTCAAGTCTTAATAATTCTAGTCTTGTCAGTCCTGGATGTTATTTTCACATTGCATCAATATTGGGGAGATGTGGTTATGTGACCTTTTGAAGAGTTAAAAGCACTGCATTACTGACAATGAACTAACTTTCAATTGCTGTTCATTTACTAGATTGTTCCATACAGCACCCAGTGTCCCCCACTATGCAAGTAAGTCTAATAATGTTGTTTATAGATCAAGTCACATGTACTTATGATGAAATAATTATCTTGTCTGTGTCTGTTTTCTAGAAAATAAAGGTGTTGGGGTTATGAAACCTGGACATACATTTACAATAGAACCAATGATATCACAAGGTATGCCAAATGCTGTAGTTAGTTTCCATACGCTCAACTAACGGTTAGGATTGCCTACTTATCCACACCTGTCATTAGAATACAAACAGTGGTACTGATCACAACTAGGTGATGACAACACACAAAATTAATATCGCTTACACCATTCCAGCAATCACTTCAATTCCTTGATTTTACAAGGACAATGCTGGTGCCAGACCTTTGAAACATCACATACTAACAGTCTTTGTGAATGTTATCAATGCTTTCCCAGATGTTGTAAACTCACCACTTACATGCATCTATGCCCTGGGATGCACCACTTACATGCATCTATGCCCTGGGATGCACCACTTACATGCATCTATGCCCTGGGATGCACCACTTACATGCATCTATGCCCTGGGATGCACCACTTACATGCATCTATGCCCTGGGATGCACCGCTTACATGCATCTATGCCCTGGGATGCACCACTTACATGCATCTATGCCCTGGGATGCACCACTTACATGCATCTATGCCCTGGGATGCACCACTTACATGCATCTATGCCCTGGGATGCACCACTTACATGCATCTATGCCCTGGGATGCACCACTTACATGCATCTATGCCCTGGGATGCACCACTTACATGCATCTATGCCATGGGATGGAACTGCAGCAGTTATACTTGATTATTTAAATTCATATTATTTTCTTTACATAGGAACATGGAGGGATGAAACATGGCCTGATAGTTGGACAGCGGTCACACAAGATGGCAAGCTATCGGCACAGTTTGAACATACGTTACTAGTAACTGAGACTGGTTGTGACATACTCACAGTAAGACAAGAAGATAATGGAGCACCATTCTATAAATCACAAATGTAAAAGTACAGATGGACTACATGGTCAGGCGTTCATGGTGTCACCAAGAAAATGTACAAATAGTTGCCCCACTGAACTTTCCTCTGTGGTTTTGTCACAAATACCTGGCAATGCTATGATTGAATTTACAACTGTATTGCACTGGAATTTCATGAATAACTTGTTTACAATAATACAGCTAGTTAGAAAAAAAAATTGTAAATTACAGTTATACAGAACCATCCAGTTGCTCAACTTGAATACTACTTTTTTAGCTAAAATTGATTATACCACTTTCAAAATACAAACTTTTCACATTAAAATTCACTGTATCATGACCAGCTATTTTAAATAAGAAATTAACTGAACATATGAAAGGAAGAACAAGGCTTATAAAAACATTGGTACTTTGTGGGCACACAAAGACTTGAAAGGTGAAACCTAGTAATGCCAATTTACTTCAAATGGCAAGAGAAATGCGTTACAGTCCCAACATGCTTTGAGACCATGGTGAATCAAACCAGATTCATTCATCATCAGGATTACTTCAGGATCAGGAATGGATACAATGCTCAAAGACAAATCTTGTTTTATCACATTGAACCATGCTTGCAGTTCATCAATACAGTCATTCTTCAAGTAATATATACAATATGCACTGGATATCTTGATAAACTTTTGAAATAGAAAGCTATTCTAGAGTCATGAATTCAATAAGAAAACAGTACAAAATAATGTAGTTTTTCTAATTATTAATTTTTATGATTAAATCTTACCACAAATATTTGTATGTTAAAATATGCAATAAAAGTAGCCTTGACTTACTTTTGATACACATTTTATATGACTTGGACCTTACTACACGAATACATCCATAACACCTAGAATAGTATATGACTTGGACCAGCACCCATAACACCTAGAATAGTATATGACTTGGACCTGCACCCATAACACCTAGAATAGTATATGACTTGGACCTGCATCCATAACACCTAGAATAGTATATGACTTGGACCTGCATCCATAACACCTAGAATAGTATATGACTTGGACCTGCACCCATAACACCTAGAATAGTATATGACTTGGACCTGCATCCATAATATCTAGAATAGTATATGACTTGGACCTGCACCCATAACACCTAGAATAGTATATGACTGGGACCTGCATCCATAACACCTAGAATAGTATATGACTTGGACCTGCACCCATAACACCTAGAATAGTATATGACTTGGACCTGCATCCATAACACCTAGAATAGTATATGACTTGGACCTGCACCCATAACACCTAGAATAGTATATGACTTGGACCTGCACCCATAACACCTAGAATAGTATATGACTTGGACCTGCACCCATAACACCTAGAATAGTATATGACTTGGACCTGCACCCATAACACCTAGAATAGTATATGACTTGGACCAGCACCCATAACACCTAGAATAGTATATGACTTGGACCTGCATCCATAACACCTAGAATAGTATATGGATACGTTGTACAACATAGCATTTTATATGACTTGGACCTTACTTCATGACTGCATCCACAATACCTAGAATAGTATGTGGATACATTGTACAACGTAGCATTTTATATGACTTGGACCTTACTACACGACTGCATCCATAACACCTGGAATAGTATATGGATAAGTTGTACAACGTAGAGGGATGAAGGTAAAACTGGTCCAAAATGATGTACAACTTATCCATATATTTTACAACTGTTTCTATAGAAACAGTAACACAGTCTATTCAAGTATCTTACTAGTCTGTATCTCTACATCCATAACATATTAGATCAGTTATTTGTGCAACAATCAAATCACCATTTTCAACCCATGCAAAAACAACTCCAAGAAATACCGTTTTTGTTCAGATTGTTTAATTCAAACAACTATTTCACCACACACTGCTCTTTTTGCCATCCTAGTATGAAGATGCTAATATTAGTGTTCTTTTACACTTTGTGAAGACAGAAATCTGTTCATATAATCAGGCAGAGGGTCTGTATTTGCTTTGTGTCCTGCTTAGAAATGGACAATAGAACGAATACTGCAAAATAAAACCATAATGCTGTCAGTATAGTATTAAAATCATTAGATTGACATTGACAAATCAACAACTCATATTTGTGTGTCTAATAAACAAGAGCATTTCCAGCTTATGTCACCATACTTACCTCTCTCCACTGTGCATAAGTGAGAAGGCTTCATTGATCTTGTCAAGTGGAAGGTTATGAGTGATGAACTCATCCACTTTCAGTATGCCGGCCATGTAATCTTCAACTAGCTTAGGGACACCATCACCACTCTTGTACCCTAACACAATCAACAGGGCCAACATGATTACCAGATGCATTGACATACATTTCTTGATTTGATCAATACAAGCCAACATGATTACCAGATACATTCATACATGTCTTGATCTGATCAATATAAGCCAACATGATTACCAGATACATTCATACATGTCTTGATCTGATCAATACAAGCCAACATGATTACCAGATACATTCATACATGTCTTGATCTGATCAATATAAGCCAACATGATTACCAGATACATTCATACATGTCTTGATCTGATCAATACAAGCCAACATGATTACCAGATACATTCATACATGTCTTGATCTGATCAATATAAGCCAACATGATTACCAGATACATTCATACATGTCTTGATCTGATCAATATAAGCCAACATGATTACCAGATACATTCATACATGTCTTGATCTGATCAATACAAGCCAACATGATTACCAGATACATTCATACATGTCTTGATCTAATCAATACAAGCCAACATGATTACCAGATACATTCATACATGTCTTGATCTGATCAATACAAGCCAACATGATTACCAGATACATTCATACATGTCTTGATCTGATCAATATAAGCCAACATGATTACCAGATACATTCATACATGTCTTGATCTGATCAATATAAGCCAACATGATTACCAGATACATTCATACATGTCTTGATCTGATCAATATAAGCCAACATGATTACCAGATACATTCATACATGTCTTGATCTGATCAATATAAGCCAACATGATTACCAGATACAATCATACATGTCTTGATCTGATCAATATAAGCCAACATGATTACCAGATACATTCATACATGTCTTGATCTGATCAATACAAGCCAACATGATTACCAGATACATTCATACATGTCTTGATCTGATCAATACAAGCCAACATGATTACCAGATACATTCATACATGTCTTGATCTGATCAATATAAGCCAACATGATTACCAGATACATTCATACATGTCTTGATCTGATCAATACAAGCCAACATGATTACCAGATACATTCATACATGTCTTGATCTGATCAATATAAGCCAACATGATTACCAGATACATTCATACATGTCTAAGTTGATCTGATAAACATAAGCCATGTTTAATCATCCACTCATTTTTCATTTTCTTCCCATCCAATCATTCAATACATTTGTCTACTCACATAAAAAGCAAACCTGGGTCAAAATACCAGTGCTCTCACCACTAGCAGGCCAACAATCCAACCATTAATTCGCCATTTTTTCACACTGTCTGGTTAACACATCCATTTAGTCATAATTCCAAAGCAGTAACATTAATTCAAAGAAACCGGCAAGTCACTCATCTTATTTGGTAATGATTTACCTCCAAAAGCAGTTCCTTTCCATACACGACCAGTAACAAGTTGGAATGGACGAGTGGAAATCTCTTGACCAGCTCCAGCAACTCCGATGATAACAGATGTTCCCCATCCCTTATGACATGCCTCAAGAGCTTGACGCTATGGATAACAAATTATCAAATCACCAATCTATCAGTTAGTGAAAGCTTGGACAGTGCCTGTAACAATGATGTAAATTCTTTTGTCAATTCCCATTACAAGCAAATGTGAAATATATATTACACTCTCCAATGCTATAACTTACATAGCTAAGTACCAATATACATACCATGGTACCAATAAACTACATATATACCATGGTATTTCATTACCAATATATACATACCATGGTATTACATTACCAATACACTACCGGTACATACATACCATGGTAGAGTCATTTTCATATGGGTGGAAAACAGTACGGTAACGATATCACTACGATATGGCAACAAATTGGAATGTTTCCTTTGAAATTATGGTTTCAATACTATACAGTACTGTTTCCCACTCATACAAAAATGAGTGTATTGCGTTACCAACAGACTACATACATACCATGGTATTAACATTACCAATGCATTCAAAGGTATAGTCCAAACCACCATCAGTCATCTCTACCAAAACCTACAAGTTGAAAAAGAAAGAAAGACTCAAAATAGACTTCTCCTCATACATACAATTGCTGTAACAATACCATTGGATGAAAAGCTCAAAAATAGACATAATAATTAAACAGAAGATTGCTTTTGGTGGGTGCACATTTCTTGTGAGATTGTACCCCATAATGTAAATAAAATTAAGCTCCGCATTTAAATAAAATATTTTGGAAACTAATTAAGATAATACATTAAAGCAAAACCCAAACTCCCATAAGTAGAGATTTACTTTCTCCTGGAAGATTTACATTCTTACATACTCCTTATAGTGACTACCCCCCTATAGAAGTTTTATATGAAAACATTACTCCAGACATAGTACCTCTTGTGTTGGTTTGTCATAGTCTTTAGGATTGATACACTCTGTTGCACCAAACTGTTTAGCTAATTCAAACTTGCCAGGGTTAATATCAACACCAATGATTCTACTGCAACCAGCAACTTTACATCCCATAATAACAGCCAGACCAACAGCTCCCAGGCCCCATATCGCTGCAGTTGAACCTTTCTCTGCCTAGTGACACAAATGCAGTTTGATGATATGAGTAACAAAAGAATTAAAATGGTATTTTTGCTCCTTTGTCAGTATTTAATGGTCCATTCATCCTCGTTAGTTTGCCATTGTCCTGGCTTACGTCCTTCTGGCCTTGTTTCTTTTTCATGATTTTTTTTTAATTTTCTTAGCTTTTCTCTTTCTTTTTTTTCTCTCTCAATTTTCTTTCTTTTTTGTCCATCTTCAAGTCTTGCTCACTTGCATGCTATAGAGCTCCCTTTATTTTCTTCCATGCCTAATTCATCTCCTTTCTGCCTTTATTCTTTGGTCTATCACACGTGCATTAGATGTACAGTCATGTTAAATAAATTCTTTGGCAAGTGGACATGAAAAAGTATAGCTGTATATAGTATACCTTAGCAGTGTTGAGTACAGCACCATAGCCAGTAGAGATACCACATCCAAGAAGGCAAACTTTATCTAAAGGAGCTTTCTCATTGACCTAGTATGTGACATTAGTAATTGAGTAAACGGAGAACTGCATGCCCAAAATCAATTGGCCATTACATTCAAGGGATTAAATCATGTGATTTTAAACATGCTCAAAGACAATGTAGTTAAGACTGAATACATGCTTATTGCATCAAGACAGCGTTTAGCAAACCTCCAACGTGAACCAATAATCAAAATAGAGGACTACCAACTAAAAAGAGTCAAAACTACCAAAACTCTAGGAGTAATAATTGATGAAAACTTAACATGGAAAGACCAGGTTGATCATGCTTGTAAGAAAGATGCAAGGGGACTAGGAGTTATGAGACAAATACAAGATTTTGTAACTAAAGAGACTTTGGAGAATATTTATCACACGATGGTTCTGCCACACCTTGACTACTGTGCACCTGTATGGGACACATGTGGTAAGGGCCTTCGTGACAGCATGCAGAAAATACAAAATCGTGTAGCACGTATAATCACTCGATCCGATTATACTGTTAGATCTTGTGATATCCTCCAAAGTCTCTCTTGGGCTAAACTTTAAAATAGGCGTTTCCATCAGAAAGTTACAACCATGTATAAAATTATCAAAATTGGCAATATGCCCGAGTATTTGTGTCAATTATTTCAAAATGTTTCCTCCTTACAGGACTATAATCTGCACGGCTGTCACTTAATAAATTTAACATTGCCCAAACCAAGAACTGAATCATTGAAAAAAAGTTTCAAATATAGTGGAGCAGCTGTTTGGAACTTGCTCCCTCTATGGGTACGCGAGGCACCAACCTTAAACAACTTTCTCAACAATGTAAAAAAAATTTTTAATGAACATATATACTTCCAGTAAAGTTTTTTATCTTTTTCATCATTGTACACAGCTCTCAGGAAGAGCATTTTTTTTTAATGATGAGATTCTGTGTTTAAATAAAGTTTATTATTATTATTATTATAAGTGATTGCAAGTGTTCACAAACTTTAGTGAGGCAGTGCTCAAATAAGAATTTGTGCAAAGCTTTATTATATAATGTTTGTTGCAAATGATCAAATAAGAAAATTAAAACAAATTGTTTTATGGAGAGTTTTTCATACCTTGGCACAAGAAATTTCAGCTACAACAATATATTCACTGAAAGTACTGGTGCCCATGAAATGGTACAGACTCTTGCCATTACATGAGAACCTTGATGTACCATCAGGCATCACGCCTTTACCCTGGGTTGCCCTGCAACAAAACATACCATCAAAATGTGTATCACCACAGGCAGATCCAGTATTGCTTTAACGGGAGGATATATCTCCTTGTAAGCTTGCTGAGAAGAGTCACTGATCTGAAAGCATTCAGTTGCCCATGCAATATCCAACATTTGGCTCTGCCATTAAATAGTCCAGTCCTTTCAGAGCAGAAGTACAGAAATGAAATGCTATTATTCATAAAACAGCACAAGCCAGCTATGCAGGCAGTCTTTGATGGAGTGATGTATTGACCCCTCACCTAAACAAGCATTACCAGGACCACTAAGACACATAGAGTCAATAAAACAAATAAGACACTTGTACCTGACTTTACTGCACAAGTTAGTCTTGGGAGATTTGCAGAATTTACAATCTCCACATTGAGGTATGTAGCATGGGACAACATGGTCACCTACAAACACACCAAACAAGCATAGCTATCACTATAAGATACCATCATCACTGATAGGTAGCATTTATCATCATCATTATCACCAATTTTCTGTCACTTTAATCCTCATCAAGACCATCAGTTTTGTTAAACATATCATAATCATAACTAATAATAATAATCATAATTAACAGGTTAGCTCAGTTGGGAGAGCGTTGGCTGTTATAATTGGGAACCTGCGGATTCGAACCCTCAGCCGGACCATCACTCAGGGACTTTACACCCATTCTTGATAATATGCGACCTCTAACTCAATTTGTTCCACTGAAAATGTGTTTCTTGTCAAGAGCGCTACCATGACAATATTTGGTCCAGTGTGTCGCTGTGAATTTGTTGACACTTTCTACACAAAGTTTCTTTAAAAAGAAGTC
The DNA here is from genome assembly GCA_918843875.1 of Diadumene lineata. Classification (NCBI taxonomy): domain Eukaryota; kingdom Metazoa; phylum Cnidaria; class Anthozoa; order Actiniaria; family Diadumenidae; genus Diadumene; species Diadumene lineata. Next base: position 15,653,185 of record OU974076.1, read on the forward strand.
TTGCCAGCGATTTCTCTAGGATTTTGCTGGGGATTTGTCTGAAGACTTGTATGAGGATATACAAAGTTCACAAATATTTGACCAAGATAATGAAACCGTAAGTTTGCACATTTTCGAGCTTTTGCGTGCTTCTGTTTATCACATAAGCATCTATTGAAGTTATCTTCATTTTTCACAAATTTGTTCTTCCTGGGTGGATCATTCACCGATCCTGTTTATCTGTAAATTCCCCAGACTTTTTTCGCAAATGCCTGGCTTACAAAAAGCCTTTCTGCAATCTCTTTCGCTGAAAAACCTCTTTGTTTCGAAATGACAATTCTCCATCTCAGCGAAATGGAATATGCTCGAGTCATGCTTGATCTAAGCTTAGTACAATGTACTTCAACAATAAAAACACACTCACAGAGGTAGACTGGAATGAGTATTGTCATGGTAACCTTCTTGACAAGAAACAAGTTTTCGGTTGAACAAATTGAGTTGGAAGTCGCGTGTTATTGAGTCAGAATGGCTATAAATAATTGAGGAGAATATTCTTTGATTTTATAATTGTTAGGCTTTGTGTCTTCTTGGATAAGGGCAATAAACTGGAGGTACTGTGTCGCCACACTTCACATTAACCAATAACGGGGGGACGTTTAAGAACGACTGAGGATGGAGGTAACGACCATCCCCAGTGATAGGCTAATCAAACTCATGCTTGCAAAACCGGAATACATACTATAAATATTATAGATTGTAAAGCGCATTGAGACATTAGTGAAATGCGATACTAAGCACTACATTACATTACTTAATCACTACTAACATCATTATCATAATCACTATTACCTTCATTATAATCATCACTATAAACTTCATCATATTGTAATCACTATAAACTTAATAATATCATCATCACCATCAACTTAATCATATTGTCATCACTATCAACTTGATCATATCGTCATCACTATCAACTTAATCATATCGTCATCACTACTATAAGTGGCCACTATAACACACTTAGGTCAGCACTTTTTTTTTGGTGAAATTTGGGTAGCAATCAAAATGGAATTGTATCAATTAGAATAAATGAAGTATTTAGTGGAAAAAAGGACAAAAAGTATTTAGAAAAAAAAAAAGTAAAAATGTTTTTATCTTTATCCAGAAATCCTTTACTAAAGAAATCAGTCAGCAAGTTAGAGAAAAAAGAATGTAATTTTTTTTTCTCACACAGTCACTGTAATAGGTAAAAAGTTGACTTTTAGATTAGCTGCAGACAGTAAACGAGCCATGAATCAATGTTAAAAGGGTTTTATTGGTAAAAAACATTAGTATTTTGTGGTATAAAATACAATTAAGGTATTTTACTGGAATTATAACAGTAGATTCGGCCCAGCAAACATCACTGAAGAAGTAAGACGAATATTAGTTAACAAAGCAATGTTCAGATGAAGAACACAAGTTCGGTGTTCAAGCTAGTGTGCAAGAAAGGCAACTGATTTTTATTGAGAATAAGAATCCCACGATATCGAGTATAAAATCAGTTCAACTGATGAATCATTCCCTGTCTAAAACTAGTGGAATAATGCTTGACTATACAGCCCACCTGTTTTTTGTCTAACCTAAAACAAAAGCTAATCCTTCTTTTGTTTATGAGCTAATCCTGTTTATTTTATAAAATGTTACACTAATGATCTTTACATGTAAAAAAAAGACTAAATTTCAACTGGAAATTTCAAGTTTCCTGTACAACAAAAACGCTTTTCGTCCATTTTGTTCTGGGCTTGTAAACTTTTCACCAGTTTCAAGGATTCTGAAGTGATATTTGGGAATGGAGCCCATGCCAAAGTTACATACTACAAAAGTTGATCTAATTACTGTTCGTCCACCTTCAACTTCAGAAACATAAAAATGCCTCGACTTTGAACTGCGAAAAAACGTATCCCATGTAAAAGTACACGGACTGTTGTTGAACAGAGGTTTGACGATTTGAGATGCCAAGTCTGATGCTAGTTCTCGTAGATAGTGTTTTTTTCTAAAATCTACATCAACTTGCTTTTGTTCATGCATAAGTTGTAATATCCTGATACTATTGTTGTGATGATAAAGTTCAGCAATGTAATTTCTTAACACAAATTTCAGCTTAATAAACTCGGGATTCTCTGGCTTGATGCTGTACTCGTTTTTTACGAAAAAGTCAAATGCTTGTAGTAACACAGAGCAAGGCAGTTCTCTACGCATTCGAAACCAAATCTGTTGAAAGTTATCTCTCCAAAACGATTCATCAGCTTTCCAGTTCAACAGTTCATCGAGAAATACTTTTCTCCCTCTGGTTTGCTCAATGGTGTTGATCCATTCCTTGTATCCAATATTTTTACAGCAGTGATAAAAAAGAAATCTGAAAAACGATTTTATCTCTTCCAAAGTTTCTATTTCTTGTTCATCATTGAATGAACTTGTAAAGTTAACAGTGACGTTTTGCTGTGCTTTGCATGGAGCAAAACAGAGAATCCGTCCACTTCTTAATTCCATGACGTTAGGGTTAAAGTGATGCACAGTTGAAAAAACACGATCAGTTTTTATGAGAGTAGGTTGTTTTGTACAGTGGTCATGGCATATACGCACTCGACTGTGTGCAGCTAAGCAGTTATAATTGATGTACTTATATTGTACAATTACGTTCATTGCGCGTGCAAGGACTGATTACTAGTTTTGTATTACAATGATTTCCCCGCAGTTCGTAGTTACTTTAAAAGTTTGTGGTCACCTTTTTTCCAGTTGTGCTGGTGAATAGAACCACAATCTTTGCATTGACAAAACAACTTTTTAACAGTATTGGAGTTAGTCGGAATAACATCATAAAATTGTTAAAAATATTTTATTTACTATATGTGTCGTTAATTGAACAAAGGGGAAGAACAAACGTTAGTGCCTGTTACAGTAAGTGGTTAATAGTTGTACCATTTCTCAGGTCTTTTTATAACAGCTCGTAACCTCTCTGATCGTCGCAGAGGTTTCACTGCTGTCACTTGTTTGGGCATATTCTCATATTGAAACCATTTTATTCGCTTTTTAGTCGACCAACGAGGTGTTGGCAAAGGTCTTTTGAGAGGTATCTTTCGTACTTTATTAACAGTAGTTGGAGCTTTTAATGGTGTCCCAAAAACATCTTCGGAGTCTGGTTTTTCAAAAGACTGAAGAACGGATAATTTGTTGCTTTGAGAAGGCATTGTTTCTACATAGGAGCTGCCAAATCCACTGTCAATTCCCTCGCTAGTTACCTGCATGTTTTGAGGGGTGGTGGGCGGAGAATCAGCTGTGTTAAGAGTCGGTTCAGGAATTTGTTGATTATCCTCAGGAATACTTGGGGAATGTGATAAATTAGGGTTATCCAGTTGTTGTTCCAGATCTGAGTAACCTTGATTTAAAGGAGATCGTAGGTTAGAGTTTTTAAACTGCTTTTCTAGATTTAAATAACGTTGCAACAACTGAGAATATCTTGTAACCTTTGAATCCGGTGAAACGTTTGGTTCATTTAAAGTAGCTTGCATTTTCTCGTTCAAAGAATGCATACTATTCAAAATGGGCGGTTGCATTAAATTCTGACGCTCGATGTAGTTTGTAATTAACTTTTGATCAAAAGGCTTATTTGATTCAGTACTAGTTCTTTGTAGCTGCAAACTTGATTCCCCCGGTAACACATTGACCCTCAATCTGCATTCTTCAGCAGTGTTGGGTTTCAGATCTACGAAGAGGTATCCAAAAGGACGTCGAATAGCAGCTTCATACTTTTGAATAAATAGCCCCGTTTTTCCAGGATACATTTGTTTGCCTAAAGTAATCATTTGTAGTTTATCTCTTGGGTTTTTAAACAGAACCAGGTACGCTGCATTGAGACTCAGAGTTCGCATAATTTTCCCTTGGAAGTAAACGTTTTGCACAATGAAAATAACACTAAGGTTTCGATGATGAGATCCTTTGGTGAATAAATTGAGGATTCGCTTGTCATTTGAAGTCTCAGCCATTTGATCATCAATGACTATTAGAGTGTTGATTGTTGCATCAAAATACCAGTCTTCGTCAATGTCATGTGGTATTCCTTTAACAAATTCTATTCCAGGAATGGTTTTTGACATTTGATCGTATGCTGGCTGCCATTGTGAATAGCTCCATATAATCCTTTGGGGTACAGGTTTGATAACTTGCACTGCGTTCTCAAGGAGATTTTGGACCCATATCGTTTTCCCTGAACCTGTCATTCCGGCCACTAAAGCTGTGAATGGGTGAAGTAGCTGAAACGGGTCACAGTTAGGTTCCATTGGTTGTTTCTGTGCATTGGCTATCAGCCCTTTACCCTCCTTTTGAATTTTCTCTTGACTGAGCCAATACCTTCGCTGCGAATTGTCTAGCTTATGGGTTCTGCTCAAATGGGTATAGATGTTTTGTTGAGGTTTAGAACATATAGGACACAACCGTACCATCTTGCGTCAAGTAACCAAATGAAATAAGAAAAACAAGACTTAGTATATGTAATCTCGGCCTCGGTTGCCGAAGCATGATGATGATGATGACATGTAATCTAGTTGATTTATATTATTGATTAAATCTAGTTGTCTAGTGTAGAAATCTAGTAGTCTGGTGCAGAAATCTAGTAGTCTAGTGCAGAAATCTAGTAGTCTAGTGCAGAAATCTAGTTGTCTAGAGTAGAAATCTAGTAGTCTAGTGCAGAAATCTAGTAGTCTAGTGCACAAATCTAGTAGTCTAGTGCAGAAATCTAGTAGTCTAGTGCTGAAATCTAGTTGTCTAGTGTAGAAATCTAGTAGTCTAGTGTAGAAATCTAGTAGTATAGTGTAGAAATCTAGTAGTCTAGTGCTGCTGTCTTGTAATTGTTTCATATAGGTTTCTAGAACGTTCTACCAGACTGTGACCGGGTTGTAAATATAGCTATAAATAATATTGCAAATTTTTAAAACATTCACTTGTTGAAAGACTAAAATAGGGCTAACATGAGTCGTTTGATTACCGATAACTTTGGCTTTCTTCAACTTTTAGCAAACTGTGCTAAACATCAAAGGAAATTTTTACTTTCATCTGCTTCCCCACAACAAGTGCACACCCTATGCGAAGTCTGCTACAATCTCTTAAAAGGGGCAATACCACTTTCAGAAATGCAGAAACGAGAACTAAAACATCATGTAGATTTTATCCGAGATCTATCTAACACTTCAGTACCGTTTAAAACTAAAAAACAAATCATTTCACAGCAAGGTTCAGGATTTGTACAAAAGGTTGTGTCACCACTTCTGTCAACCTTAAGTCTCTTTTTGCTATAAAGCACAGTGGCTGATTACCTGAATGATCATTCGGTGCTTGGCGACCAAAGAACAGTGAACAAAATGAAGAGAAAAATTGATGAAGTTAGTGACCACGAGAGTACCAACTCAGATAATAGTAGTGAAGAAAGCGATGATGAATATGTACCGGGGCATGAATCAGAGATTGATGTTATATTAAAACAACTATCACCCAATATTTCAGAAAATAAAGCTGCAGAATTTCTACATACTCTGGCTTCATCTAAGGCTATACTCTATTGGAACACACATGGAGAAATGACCTATCATCAAAGAAGAATCCCACGAACAGAGATGACTGAACTGATAGACTATGCTATGTTGCCCTATAATCCTGATGTAAGGAATCCTAGGGGTCTGCAAACATTTACTAAAGGGTTACTGGAATTAGGAATCAACAAAGGTCTTGTTAAAAACAAGAGAATGCTTGTAGAAATGGTTGCCAGACAACCAAAAACGGAAACAAACTCTGATGATAGTGATCTTAGCAGTTCAGAACTAGACAACAGCAATGACGAAAACACAGATGATGATGATAATCATGATGGTCATGATGATGACAATACTACTGATGATGATGGCGATGTCACTGTGGATGATGGTGATGTTAGTGACCAACAAGACGAAGAAGACGAAAATGCATCTGAAAGTGATAAGGATGAAGAAGAAGAAGAAGGGAATTGTCAAACTTGTCAAGAAATAAAAACATTTCGTAGAATTCCGCTCATCCTGTGTCCTGTCTGCCAGTGGGAAGAACATACTTGGTTTCCTTCATGGGGGACACCTGTACTATGTGAAATTTGTAAAACGGTTATTCCGACTAACTCCAATACTGTTAAAAAGTTGTTTTGTCAATGCAAAGATTGTGGTTCTATTCACCAGCACAACTGGAAAAAAGGTGACCACAAACTTTTAAAGTAACTACGAACTGCGGGGAAATCATTGTAATACAAAACTAGTAATCAGTCCTTGCACGCGCAATGAACGTAATTGTACAATATAAGTACATCAATTATAACTGCTTAGCTGCACACAGTCGAGTGCGTATATGCCATGACCACTGTACAAAACAACCTACTCTCATAAAAACTGATCGTGTTTTTTCAACTGTGCATCACTTTAACCCTAACGTCATGGAATTAAGAAGTGGACGGATTCTCTGTTTTGCTCCATGCAAAGCACAGCAAAACGTCACTGTTAACTTTACAAGTTCATTCAATGATGAACAAGAAATAGAAACTTTGGAAGAGATAAAATCGTTTTTCAGATTTCTTTTTTATCACTGCTGTAAAAATATTGGATACAAGGAATGGATCAACACCATTGAGCAAACCAGAGGGAGAAAAGTATTTCTCGATGAACTGTTGAACTGGAAAGCTGATGAATCGTTTTGGAGAGATAACTTTCAACAGATTTGGTTTCGAATGCGTAGAGAACTGCCTTGCTCTGTGTTACTACAAGCATTTGACTTTTTCGTAAAAAACGAGTACAGCATCAAGCCAGAGAATCCCGAGTTTATTAAGCTGAAATTTGTGTTAAGAAATTACATTGCTGAACTTTATCATCACAACAATAGTATCAGGATATTACAACTTATGCATGAACAAAAGCAAGTTGATGTAGATTTTAGAAAAAAACACTATCTACGAGAACTAGCATCAGACTTGGCATCTCAAATCGTCAAACCTCTGTTCAACAACAGTCCGTGTACTTTTACATGGGATACGTTTTTTCGCAGTTCAAAGTCGAGGCATTTTTATGTTTCTGAAGTTGAAGGTGGACGAACAGTAATTAGATCAACTTTTGTAGTATGTAACTTTGGCATGGGCTCCATTCCCAAATATCACTTCAGAATCCTTGAAACTGGTGAAAAGTTTACAAGCCCAGAACAAAATGGACGAAAAGCGTTTTTGTTGTACAGGAAACTTGAAATTTCCAGTTGAAATTTAGTCTTTTTTTTACATGTAAAGATCATTAGTGTAACATTTTATAAAATAAACAGGATTAGCTCATAAACAAAAGAAGGATTAGCTTTTGTTTTAGGTTAGACAAAAAACAGGTGGGCTGTATAGTCAAGCATTATTCCACTAGTTTTAGACAGGGAATGATTCATCAGTTGAACTGATTTTATACTCGATATCGTGGGATTCTTATTCTCAATAAAAATCAGTTGCCTTTCTTGCACACTAGCTTGAACACCGAACTTGTGTTCTTCATCTGAACATTGCTTTGTTAACTAATATTCGTCTTACTTCTTCAGTGATGTTTGCTGGGCCGAATCTACTGTTATAATTCCAGTAAAATACCTTAATTGTATTTTATACCACAAAATACTAATGTTTTTTACCAATAAAACCCTTTTAACATTGATTCATGGCTCGTTTACTGTCTGCAGCTAATCTAAAAGTCAACTTTTTACCTATTACAGTGACTGTGTGAGAAAAAAAAATTACATTCTTTTTTCTCTAACTTGCTGACTGATTTCTTTAGTAAAGGATTTCTGGATAAAGATAAAAACATTTTTACTTTTTTTTTTTCTAAATACTTTTTGTCCTTTTTTCCACTAAATACTTCATTTATTCTAATTGATACAATTCCATTTTGATTGCTACCCAAATTTCACCAAAAAAAAAGTGCTGACCTAAGTGTGTTATAGTGGCCACTTATAGTAGTGTCATCACTATCAACTTAATCATATCGTCATCACCATCAACTTGATCATATCGTCATCACTATCAACTTAATCATATCGTCATCACTATCAACTTAATCATATCGTCATCACCATCAACTTAATCATATCGTCATCACCATCAACTTCATCATCATAATCAGTGCACTGTATTGTATCACAGACTATTAACATGCTTATCATCATCAAGAGCTCACCAGGCTTGACACGTGTCACTCCTTCACCAACACTCTCCACAACTCCACCACCCTCATGACCCAGAATGCAAGGGAACAGTCCCTCAGGGTCAATGCCACTTAGAGTATAAGCATCAGTGTGGCAGACTCCAGTGGCAAGGATCTTGATGCGTACTTCTCCTGCCTTGGGTGGGGCTACTTCAATAGTCTCAATGGACAGGGGCTTCTTAGCCTCCCAAGCAACAGCAGCTTTACATTGAATTGGCTGAAATGAATTGAAAATTTATCACATATATTAATGGATATTATTTTTGTACTGCAATAATCACCCATCATTTTCAGAACACAATGCATAAATGATTTTCAGCTATACCATCTAAAGTCAGTCACGTGATTAAGACATAAAATTATGTTTCCAGTAGATAAAGCGAACTTTATATCCATTGCATACCAAAGCTATTTAATTCTATTTTAATTTGAATACATTAACTTCACAAGCCACATGATAAATCAGAAATCAATTAAGTCATGCTTAAAAATCAGCTTTAGCAATATCTTGGGCATAATTTTAATCCTTTCTTTGCATAAGCAAAATAACATGCGCTCCGTACAAAACAGGCAAAATAGTGAAAATAATCACAATTTGCAGTAGTAAAAAAACTACTATTTGAGGGAAGTCTTGAGCTAAAATGACAATAGACAAATCAGCGATCCCCGGCCACGCAGACTATTGTCCAGGGATCGAGCGCAACAAAGCCTAGTAAACAGATGATCAATGTAGTCGAATATTCCATAGAAAATGAGCAATAAATAAAATTGAAATCTCCTTTTTAAGTGAGCTAAAACATGGATGAAATGTTGATGAATATTTCTGTACCTTTCCTGCAGTCTCAGCCATGTTATATGAGGATTGTTTGAGCGGTTATCTTGCAGGACAGACGAGCTTAGTTTTGCAAAGCAGAGAGACCGATATCACCTCAGATCAAAGAAGCAACGACGTTCACGTGGTACAACAGTCATGTGAGCCCGCAGTACTTCCGGTAAGGTATGAATGATTCGTGAACGGCAGGACAGAATGAACGGAATGAATGAATAAAGGAATGAGGGAATGAATAAAATGAACGAGTGAATAAACGGTACAAATAAACACTGGGAGGACTGATAAATAACTGAGTGAATAAGCATAAACGATCATTTATTCTCTTATCAATTCTGTATCTGTTTGTCAGTCATTTACTCATTCATTCGCACTTTCGTTTGGTCGTTACATTTGTCATACCATGTGCCGGTCACTCAGAAATATTTTGTCATTTCACCCTATTCACATCAATATACCCGACACATCCACTGTCCGTCCATTTTCCTCTCCATTCGTCCATCCATTCGTTGTATGGATTCATTCATTTTTTCATTCATTCATCCATCCATCCATCCATCCATTCATTCATTCATTCATCTATCCATTCATTTATTTATTCACGGCATCAGTGTAGACGAGTTGAGTCTTGACAAGTCTATTTTTATCCTAACGTTCATTCCCATCGCCATTGATATCTTATGGGATGTTTATACTATGATGCTGAACCCTCTTAAGATTTGTTTAAAATCTGGACAACTCTTCCTGTCTTCGTGCGCGGTTGCATGAAATTTAGTCGTCCCATCTCGCGATGAAGCGCATGATTAAGATCGAATAAACATGTGTTTGCAAATAATTTTTTTTTCGTTCACACTGACAGACATCTGTTTGATGTTTTCCCTAAAAACTGCGTTGATTTATTCTACGACGGTGTCGATAGAGTATCATCAAGCTAGCGCACAGGCCATTTCAGTCTGCCAACTGATAGCGAGACAAAAGTCTGCCATCTTTGACCGTCTATTATATTGTTTATTGGCCAAAGTGGTCCGACTTTATTTGCACTTTGATTGGACAAAAGATAATCGAGCCTGCATGTTCCCTGATCGCGATACTGAAAATAAGTATTTGCCATGTTGCTTTTTTTCCCCTCTGTTAAAAAGGTTTAGTTATCAATAGCAATTTCAATAGCAGTTTCTAAAATGTTTTGGCATTTATAAGATGCTAGAATGGATATAGTGTTTTCTAATTTGCGTCATTTGATTGTTGTTTACGTCTGCTGCGAAATGACCTTGATAGGTAGTTTAAAATTGATACGCGCTTTTTGCATGCACTCTGCACATGCTCAACCAATCAGAACATGCGTAGTATCTAAGATAACAAATGGCTGTGATCCTGTTGTATCATAGTTAACAAAAATCTCATATTTAATTGTTTTATCAATTTTTATTTATAAATTTACTCATTAATAAGTATATCTTAAGATTGTTCTAAAGAGTATAAAAGCATTGTTGTTTCTTGACGGGAAAAGGCTTGATTGGAAGGCCCGCGCAACGCGGCTGCGCTGCGGACCGGAGGTCGGCTACGGAAGCCGTCCTCAAAGTTAACGCTTGTCATCAATCTTTCGAATTATTATTAAAACACTAAAAAAGACAATTTTTGTACGATAAATAACCATCCAAAGTGTGACAGTATAGTAATAGTATAGTATAGATTTTTGCCACTATTTACGTTTGTTTCGGTTGCTTGAAAAAAGCCCTGCGGTACCGTAGTACAAAAAACGACTATGTGCACAAAGGTAAATGCCGCAAGATTTTTGCTGATTTTTATACATTTTTTGACTTAACAACTATTATTTTATAATGCAGTGCATATATGTTTAGGTGGAAATGAGTTGTTCTGTTAGTACAAATTCAGTATTTTTCGGCCTCTCATTTGAGTACGTGACATCCCTGCACACTGGACAGGCATTGTGCACGTGGACAGATCACGTTCAGGGGGAGTAACCACTTCGGATATCCATAGCAACCACTTGCTACTTTTCCCTAACTCCCAAAACTGTTACAAAAATTTCTTATTGAAATACATGTGAATAGGTAGATATATCAAACTTGCGCTACGTTGTTACTGTGCTTGTTTTAGATGTGTTTGTAAAGATTTGGAGGAAATATTTAGAACTCAATTGTTCCCCCCAATATCGCTCTCGTGACCTTTGTTTTTCCCATATTCCGTGCAAGTCCACACGGCCGTCAGACGTGTTGGAAATTTGTGACTCAAACTCAACCGCTTTCCTCTACCTCAAGACGTGATCCGTGAATTCTGTAATAGCTCATCCCTTGAACTAATGGTCAGTTGTGTTTAGAGAGGCAGAAACACTAGTTAACGATACTGCAAAGATAATTTTTCAACCCGTTTACGGGAAGACGAAGTCCTGCAGAGAGGAGAGAAGAGGCGTTCGCCACTAAAATCCAAACCAATGTTTTTGCTATTTTGAGCTGACAAAGCTCAGGCTAAATCACAGTTTTGCTATGGGTGGCAACAGCCTTTCAGAGACTTGTCTAGCTGGAGGTAAGCCGTTCATATAACTGAAGGTTTGCCTCTTGAAAATTGAAGCCTTCGTTTTCACGTCTTCATTGCAAATTTTAGCGACTCGCTTCACAACAGAAGCATTGGAAATTATATTACTGCAATCGTATAATATTTTGAATCATTTAGTCCAATTCCTTTTAAAATAAGCATCAAAGTGCCAGAGAATTTGTTTATGAAATACTGAAAATTTATAGTTTTCGTGAAAAAATTGTACAAATTGTGAATGTAGTATTGAATTTCGTTTGCATATCATCTGTCTACTTTTTGGTGGACATCGTCTCCCATCCGCTCAATGTTTTCATTGCTTTTTGTTTCTTCAAAACACTAATACATTCAAGTTTGAGCTTATATAGTCAGTGTAAATTCAGTGTACTTTTGTTTCATTTCGTTTTTGTTTATTTACATGGAATTTCAATGGCACACCTCGATAGCCACAAAAATAATTTTACAAATTTTTGTGTTACTTTGTCTTCTAAAACAAGAAAGGAATTTATTTTTCCATGAACTTGCTTTGGATTTGTATATGTTCATGATTTTATTTTTTTATCGTTGATAATTTTTTGTTTTGAAACATGTGGCTTCCTTTTGTTTGGCTATCGTTTTGATAAAGTGGATACCTGTAATCTTCAATAAATCGATCGTAATCGACATCATTCGATAGTGATCGATTTGCAATCGATATTAAGATTAAAATGGCAAATCTCATCAACAGAATCAATATATATCTAGTAGATTACGTAATTTCTGCAATGTGGACAGTCCCGTCATCGGATAAATTGTTTTGGTTTCTAGATCTTTCCATTATAACAACACACATTGATTTCACTTAGATTGTCATTTTGATCTCAAGTCTAAAACACAATTCTATTGATATATCCTCTACAATAGATGACAAAACAATTATTCTGGATCTTGGAACTGTTGCAAAGGCATCTATTAATAAATTGCTAGCATAAATAATCATTAAAGATGCTATTTCCCCAGACCTATGTAATTCATTCTCTCTCCAGAAATTTGAACTTAAGATGGATGGCTTTGGGACTCACTGATTCAAAACTTTGTTTGACTTTAATTTAACTAGGCAGAACTTGCTGTCTTTGGCTGTTTTGAATTCAACTCCACTGAAAGATTTATCCCAAAACGTATGCAAGCATCGTAACAATGAATATTGTTTCCTTTTATAGGACTTGCTACTTGCTGTGCAAAGACCATAACAGCACCTCTAGAAAGACTGAAAATACTGTTCCAGGCACAAAACCAGCACTACAAAAACATGAGTAAGCTCTATTAACAATTGTACTGAAACCTTCTCTTTAATCTCATTAAGAACTATAACTCTGATGGTGAAAATGTCAAGCCACACAAACAAGCATACACAAGATTATAATTTGACATCTTAATGATCAAAACCCCTAGTGTGTTATTAATGCAGCAATAGACAAAATAATCAGACTAACTGTTAAATTTAAATATCAACAATTATTGCCCAACAGTAATATAATGTAATATATAATAAAATAACATTATTATTATCCATTATAAAAACCCTTTAGAATGTGATATTTACATTGTACAATGGTATCATATCTTTTTTTCTCCAACATTGTTTTTCAAATAAGTGTAATATTATTCCTCAGGTCACTTCCACTCCATCACATAATATTATTATTGGTTTTTATTTAAAAGTGTAATGATTTGTGTTGTATAGCTGTCTTTGGTGCATTAAAGGCCATCTACAAGAAAGAGGGGACACTTGGATATTACAAAGGTAAACACATGGCATGCGCTGCCATTATATATTGTAAACTTAAATAGTCAGTATTCATGTAGTACTCGTATCCTGTCAGTATAATGTACTGGACTATCTTAGACAAATCGCGCATAATTTAATTCATAATAATTATTAGTTATGCAAATTTCATAGTCTCATAGACTGTATTCTGCAATTAATTGCTACATTAATGACTAGGTTGCTAATTTTGCAGTTGATTGTTGTGTTGTACTTGAGATTACTAAACTAGTATCCAATGCATTGTTGCCAGGTAACGGTGCCATGATGGTGAGAGTGTTCCCATATGGTGCTATACAGTTCATGTCGTATGAGCAATACAAGATCATGTTTTGTGACGTCTTTGAACATGGCCACTTGAGTAAGATGATTGCAGGCGGACTAGCAGGCATCACAGCATGTGCATTCACTTACCCACTAGACGTTGTTAGATCAAGACTTGCATTCCAAGTTGCTGATGAGCATCAGTACTGTGGTATATGTTCAACAATGAAGCAGATCTGTACAACTGAAGGTGGTGTTCGTGCTTTGTACAGAGGATTTCTACCCACTGGGATGTCCATGATTCCTGCTGTTGGTGAGTCTTTTGCATTGTATTCATTTCTTGCACACACTTCATATGTGTACTAGGAGTGCAAACAATGTATCCTTGGAGGAGGTTTAATGTTTCACATCACTGGTCCTACCTCATAACAAACCATCATGTCATGCAATATTATTATCTTTGGACTACTGTTTACCATCATCTAACACTAGACTAATGCTTCTTGGTTGTTTTGATTGGTAGGTCTTGGTTTCTATGCGTTTGAGTCATTCAAAGATTTTGTGGTGTCATTGCATGGTCCAATGACTAGAGTTCACCCTGTTAGTAATGAGACTGTTTTGACAGCCACTGGGGGACTGGTATGTGGGGCATTGTCTGGTGCTACATCACAGACTGTAGCGTAAGTAATTGTTGGGAGAAATAATCCAAATGGGTTAACCTTTGAAGATAACCAGAATGTTTTTTGTGCTTGCTCAGGTATCCTTTAGATGTTGTCAGGAGACGCATGCAGCTTGCAGGATCACTAGCCGATGGTCACAAGTATCGAAATTGCATCACTACATTTATAACAGTCTATACAGAGGATGGAATACGTCATGGACTATACCGTGGCCTGTCAATCAACTACCTTAGGGTGTGTCCTCAAATAGCTGTAATGTTTGCTGTCTATGAGATGACAAAACAGTTCCTTCATGGTGACAAGAGCTGAGAGATAATGAAGGCAGGAGTTGCTTGAACACTCACAACTGTTCATGTCAATAGTAGAGTTATATCTCTGCTATGGATCCACAATGGGGACACTACACTTTAAACAGCATTGGCCATATCAGATACATCATAGTTAGAATGGCTTTGAATGAAACATTTCAAAAGAACCTTTGTGTTCATTATGTGGAATGTGAAGTTGTTCCAGAACAATGGTTTCCACCCTGAAATATGATAGATGCATCAAATGCATAGGCATTGACCGGAAGTAATGCAGTTTGCTTTCACCATGCTTCATATCTTACAAATCAACACAAACTATCAAATGAATGTTACACAATTGTCAACTTAATGGTGGTATTGATTAAAACAACATTTTGTTCATTATTTAACCAATACAGTCAAGTTACTGGATATTTCAGAACTGCAGGTCATATCTTATCCTGCAAAAAAAAGACATTTTAATTTTTTTTAAATAGGAAATTGATTATTTTCATTGGGAATCACATACATTCATGCAAAACAAATGTACACAGAAAAAACCTGAAAGTCTAAAAAATATTTTATTTACAAATATAATTTGCTGGTATTTGCTTCATTGCTGCTTGGGAATTCCTATGGCTAGTCTAGACTGCCAATGCAGAATAGGATAATATTGTATTATAGTTATTAAGAATATACTTTTAGTACTTTCTGTTGTCATTTTGCAGAGCTAAAAGCTCCATCCATGATACCATCAGATCGATGTATCACATACAATAATTTATAATAAATTGCAAAAAAAAATATTTATATGAAATTGTAAAAAAGACTGGATTTTACAAATAAAGTACAGTACGGTACTAAGGTGATGTTTAGTAATTATTTACTTTACCAGTGTGTTTTGGTTCTGTTTTTGTTTTAGTTTATTTTGTACAAAATTTTGATTAAATTCAATGGTTTCACACAAAAAATTGATGAAAACATCTTACAATAATTACCATATATGAAATGAACTTGGCAGTGCCTGTATATTAATAAATTGTGTATTTAATCTGACAAACCACAATGATTGACCCTGACCCAGTTGTCAATGTTAATACCTCTAATATTAAGGATCTCTTCAGATATGAGGTCTGCTTTCACAATACAACTGTGATCAATCAAATAGAATCAGAAAATTGCAACACTCCAGATATATTTGAACTTAACCTTGATGTTCTGGTCCAATGTCAGTTCAAAGACATTTCTTATTATCAAAATCACTGATGATATCATGTCACATCCAAATGAATCACAATATTAAGACTAATGAAGAGGACTTGAAAAATTGCACCAGGATGACCCCTGAAATGTTGTTATGGGGGAGGTGGTAGCTCATTCTTAATTGAATCTGAAGGAGATCAAGGGTGCCCCCCGCCCTACCCCAGTGAAATGTAGCTAATATTCTGTTGAGCAGATCCATTAAATCCATTGCTTATCAAATATATAAAAACAACAAAATAAAGTTAGTTGTTCAAATTTATTCCATAACTTCATAATGTAATTATCATGTATTACATTGTCACGCTATAACACCATGCAAACGTTTTAGCATACATATATATCTCATCACTATGTCTTATAATTTTTATCTGCTCTTTTTTCTGCTTTTTGAGTCATTGATATTGTCAATATTGCACCACCTAAAATATGTACTTGACCACTGAACTATGTAAGACTGTGTGAATGGTACAAATTGTATACACTTAGCAAACCAGAACATGCTGTTTAGTGGATGTAAATTCCAATTGCCAGTCTGTCATATAATGTACACAATCACTGGTTCAAGTACTGATTTAACAAATGGTACCATGTTAATTGCTGATTTCCAGGTTTGTTGTATAATGAAGCTCTCTATTTACACAATGTTAATATATCCAATGTCATGAAACACTTTGAAAACAATTATTCAACAAAATCACTGCAGTTATTTGTTATCTGCTTCAGTTTTACTCATTCACAAATCATATTCTAATTTACAACCGAAAGTAAGTTTTTAATAAATTTTATCTTAATTCCGCTAATGCAAATGACAGCCACAAAAATACACACTCACCCTGATGTCTTCACTATCATTGATGTTGTTCATGTATCACTGGACTCACCCTGATGTCTTCACTATCATTGATGTTGTTCATGTATCACTGGACTCACCCTGATGTCTTCACTATCATTGATGTTGTTCATTGATTCTTATTTAAAGTCAAGTGCTATTGCTTTAATTACTGGCTTGCTGGTAAGAAAACCTAGTTATATACTTGTCATCCAAGTACACTCATTATAATCTCAGCTTAATCAGTATTGTAATCTGCTGGCAAACAGCTTCTGCCTGGTATATAACCTTACTGTAACTACCTGGACAAACTACACAAGTATACCACAACGTAGAACAGTTTGGTTAACATACAGAGTGAAAACAGCTTCTGCCTGGTATATAACATTACTGTAACTACCTGGACAAACTACACAAGTATACCACAACGTAGAACAGTTTGGTTAACATACAGAGTGAAAACAAAATTTCGGTTTTACAAACATTGAGTTGGATGACAAGATCTACAATATTTCAATGTCATAAACATTAGACTTATGGGAATATTATCACAAAACACTTTTCATTAAATAATACAGAGATGTTGACGTTACTCTAAAATATTGTCAGATTGTTTACTAAGATAACAAACAATGTTTTCAAGAAACTACATATTAATCTACAGTAAGCTACTAATGAGATCAACCCATTCATCAAGTGAAGAACTTTCTTTCTCCAAGAATGGTTTAACCAGTTGTTCATAACTGTCTGGTAACAAAACAATACCATGTTGCATAGCTGGTTGTACTGTTGAACATACCAGACAATTGGCCAACAATAAAGGAACATCTTTGCAAATCATAAATAATTTCACCAGTCCTTTCATTATCAAGCAATGAAAACAAGATACCATGGTAACAGTGGCAGCTATGAGTCTATGAGCCAGATGATGGTCTTACAACAGAGCTAGGTCCACTTGGACTGCGTCTCTATGAAGAAACAATACCAACAATGAATAATTATTAACAAATTAAAATGCGGGCGTTTTCACTAGTGAATGTAAAACTGGCCATCAGATTTATGGACAAGATGTCTGGTGATGTGCATGTGTATTGGCTTGGGAGACAATGTGGGTGTTTATTGTGTCTGATGTTAAATAGTCTTTTTCATAAGTAATATATACAATATGAGCGGCCGATCTGTATGGAATATACAATGTCGAGCCGAAGGCGAGACATTTTATATTCCATACAGATCGGACGCGAATATTGTATATTACTTATAAAATGTCTAGATTAATGCAGCTATTCTAGAGTAATGTTTTGAAATTAGATTTAATTTGGCCAAGATATTTCAAGCTAAACCTTATGCAAATCAGGATGATTTCTGTATAAAATATATAAATGCCTTCACGGTAGTGATTTTCTATTGTTCTGGGTTCATTAATTATTCATGAATTTTATAGGAGTCATAACAGAACTGTATTGTATTGTAGCAGTAGTTTTGAAGAAAACATTTGAATTAACTATTGTATCATAGTGGTTACTGTGCTTTTTCCCATTCATGCAGAAACAACTAGCTCCAATATTATTGTCAGTAATGTGAGTCATTTCCCATCATATTGCAGAGGTTCATTCGGAGAATATATCTTTAATAATTTTTAGATAGTCCCACAACTAAGTATACATATAGTTTTAACTTAAAAGTTGTGCTTACATGAGGTGCTGGTTGTGTTGGTGGTGATGACCCAGCCGGTGGCAAGGAACTAGTCAGACTACCAGTAGATGAGTATCGACTCATGTGAGGGGAGGGTGGGGTAAACCCATAACCTATTGGTAACCAAAGCAAAATAAATAAATAATTAAATAAACGAACGAACGAATGAACGAACGAACGAACAAACAAACAAACGAACGAATGAACGAACAAACAAACAAACAAACGAACAAACGAATGGAGGAACGAACAAATGAACGAATAAATGTGTCACAATAATAGCAATTATTTATTTACATCACCGAAAAAAAATTTGTAATTATATTTCTACACTAGTAAATAAAGCACCCAAAAGAGGTTTGGCATACAATGTTCCTAGAAACTAGCCGTTTCTTTCGAAAGTGAATTGCTGCGACACATTTTATAATTGTAATCTGGAGGGTGGCTTTCAGAGAGAAAGACCATGGACAGCCAAATGATAGCATATTAACATAAATAAAATTATTCATCAAAGCTGAATGCAAAGATAAGTGTGACATTTTCATGTGCAATTCTTCCCTGGCAAAAATCTTTTAATAGCCCACAATAAACTATTTGTTGTTGTTTGTGCCTCAATGGGCTCTACATCAGATAGATTAGTATTTTGCACTCTATTTATAGGTGATTGATAACGTTTGTTTGCCTCGATGAGCGATTCATTTAGTTAGTGTCATTGGGCGATTAATTTTGTCTGTTTGTCTCGTTGGACGATTCATTTGGTTTATTTTTGCCTCAATGAGCGATTTGTTTGTCTCGACGGCCGATATGATTTTGGTCCAATTGCTGTCGAAGGCCAACGGACTCGATCTGGCAAAGAAATCAGCAACAGTGTCTCTGTATCTGGTATTGTTTGTTCTTCAAAGGCCTTTACATACATAGCATCTCCTTCTACTAATATTCGATTGACTGTCTGTGTTGTTCATCAAGTTGAAACAGGGAACGAGTTTGCACATAACAGAACTGAAACACTCATAAAAGCACATTGTTTTCTCCTAGATATGTCGCTAAAGCGATCATCACCTTGATGAATACTTCCATTATTGTTCGACATTGTAGTTCGGTTGTTGAATGCTAATAAAAACGTGGGCAGCCCTACGCATAGTTTTAGGACATTCTGCCGCTATCCAGTATACTGCATATTCACAAGAACAGACATTAAAACAAACAAACTTGCTACGCTCGCAGCAATAACTAAACAGTAAATGTTACAAAAATGTGCAGTAGGATACTGCTTCCCACTGACTCCATAACAGCTCTTATCTTGTGCTTCAGCAATGTAATCAGAAGTGAAATGTCTGCTGTCTATCTCTTAATAGAGTCAAAACTCTTTTAGCAACCTCAACCCAGGATTGACTGTGATTTATTGTATTTGATGTGTTTTACACAGTGTACTTACTAGTAGTGATGGGTACTGGGCTGGAAATGGTGCGCTCACGACTAGATGACCCACTAGTGTTTCCTTGGCTATGTGATGTCATCTCATTGAAATGCCTGCAATGTCAACAATTTAAATGGCAATGAGTAAGGACATGCACACTAAGAAAAACTCAATATAGAAATAAAGTTATCATTCAAAACAAAGATGATATTAACACAAGTACATGCTCTTTTATTAGTCATTCTCCTAATCTTTACTAGATGTTTTAGTTAATGTTTTATTCATTCTCCTAATCGTTACTAAATGTTTTAGTGAATTAATTTTCACAATTTAACTTTTCAAAATAGCAATTTTTATTAACTGATTTTTTCTTCTTGATCTGTTTTTTTGGTACAACCTAAGGTTTTCACTTTCAATAATATTAGAAGTTTGCTTATTATTATTATTATTTTTTTTTTTTCAAAAACTGTTAATCATACCTTTCATCATCCATTTCTAAGCTAGATTCACTTTCTGACAGTTGTCTACTGAGAGCTTCTCTTCTTTCCATCTCTCTTAATAATTTCCTCTGTAACCTTATGTTCTCTTCTTTGGTCTGTCGTTCTTCTTTGGCATATGCCTTCATCTTTTCACAATCTGAATCAATCAAAAATTCAAACATTTTATAGCCTCAATTCTGATTTTCTTTCAATTTATGACAATATTACAGCAAAACATTTCACATTGTATTTATATTATGCCACTATTGCTTTATCTTGAAAAGCTCTGACAGATTTCTTACAAGCTAAACAACAACACTGATTACCTAGCAATCAATAACGTCATTACACACTTAGTAAAATAAGGTAA
This sequence comes from Diadumene lineata, assembly GCA_918843875.1. NCBI lineage: Eukaryota > Metazoa > Cnidaria > Anthozoa > Actiniaria > Diadumenidae > Diadumene > Diadumene lineata. The sequence goes on from OU974076.1 coordinate 15,673,904, forward strand.
TATAGGCTCTAAGGTCATGGCTACTTAGTAAAATAAGGTAATATAGGCTCTAAGGTCATGGCTACTTAGTAAAATAAGGTAATATAGGCTCTAAGGTCATGGCTACTTAGTAAAATAAGGTAATATAGGCTCTAAGGTCATGGCTAGCTTGGAAGGTGTTATGATATGTGATGATGCTCTAGTAATGTCTTCAGGAGGTTGTTATGAATTATAAGGAAACTCACAGTCAGCTTCAGATTTAGCCAGCTGTAGTCTCAGCCTTCTAATTTCTTCTCTCAGTGATGTGATGTGAGTAGCAATACCACCTGCCGTATCATCTGCATCAGTGAATTGCCGTGGCGATGGTGGCTCGGAAATGGGCTCTTCTAGCTTTTCTTGTAACATTCTACAAAAATATTTATGATAACCTATGTCAGCACAGCTATGAAAAAATCTGTTTGTAGGGTTTTGCAAAATTTCTGATTATTTTTATGAAAGGTGGTTACTAAATTTACTGCAATAATGGACTCATTCAGAACTACTTTACATCACTCACACCTGATAGGAATAGTTGATTAAATGCAAACTTGATTATGTTGTGGGCAGTCTGATAGGATACCTTTTTTCAGCTTCAAGCCTATCCATTCTTTTCCAGAGTCTATTGACAAGTAGTTCTTGCTCTTGTTCTAGTGTATTTTCTAGGTCTACTTTCTCTTTCCTCAACTAAAAAAATGATAAATCAATATTACTTACTATCCTTTTTGTCCCATTATCACCATCATCATTATAACCTCCACCACTAACCTTACCACCACTACCATCACCAGCACAACTATTACCACCATCACTACACCATCAATAACCTCATCACCATTACCATCACCAACATGAACAACTTCATCATCATCACCACCACCATCATCACCACCATCACCATCATCAACAACTTCATCACCATCATCGCCACCATCATCACCACCATCATCACCATCATCACCACCATCATCACCATCATCATAACCATCATCACCACCATCATCACTACCAACATCACCATCATCACCACCATCACCACCAACATCACCATCATCATCACCATCACCACCACCATCATCATCATCAACATCACCATCATCATCACCATCATCACCACCATCATCACAACCAACATCACCATCTGCATAGTACCTGTTCCAGTGTAGTTTGTTTAGACAGTACATCTGATTCCAGTCTATCTATTCTTCTCATCAGTTTGTTGACTTGATATTCTTGTTCTTGTTCCAATGTCTGCTCCAACTGAATCTTTTCTTGTCTTAGCTATCCATAAACAAAATACACAGTTGAGCTGAAGTGCTTTGAAAGTCTGTCCTCTGCTGGTTAAGATATTTTTGACTAATTGCTCAATATTTAAAAATCTAAATAAGTGACCATAATCCTCTTTTTAAGTCGATGCATTTTAACATAATGCTATGTTAAAATGTTTATCATTTTAAATAGTTTCTGAAAATATCATATCTAAAACACGTTGTCAGGAAAGGCTGAATTAGATCTTCATGTTTTCTACAAACTTTGAAAAATAAAATGTTCTAAATATAAAATATCTGTGCAGAGTATTTCAAAAATTCATAGACATATAACAATTTCATACATTTTTAATATTACTTTATTTTACCCAGAAATAAACCAAAAGGCTATTGTATTTACCACAATGTGGCAACAAAATATATTAACATCCACCCAATCACATTTCAGGCTTCTCATGACTGACTTTGTACATCGTTCTTCATTATTGCTGAATCACGCTTACAACTACTATAGAAAATTGCTGTTAATTCTACTATCACCATGTATGAAAGCATTTCTTAAACCAAAAATTCCTGGAGTATCAACAATGAGTTGAACATTTATGACGGAATTCCCAGTGACAGATCCAGCAATGCACTACAGAGGATTTCTTTGTGTTTATATGGTGGAACACCCCTCCTGAAAACAATCCAGGATCAGTCCATGTAGTCTATTATTTTAGTCTAGGGGAGGGGAGGGCGAGGGTGCTGCTTTACCTGTGCAAGTTTCCTGGATAGGTCATTTGTAAGGAACTCTTCCTCTTGTTCATAGTTGGTAGCCAGACTTTCTTTTTCTTTCTTTAAAAGCTGGATTTTCTTCAGTAGTGTATTAGAAATAAACTCTTCTTCTTGCTCTGCTTTTGCTTGCTGTAATTTTAGGGAAAAAACATAAAATAAGCTGCAAATGAAAGAAGCAGCAAAATACACTGTCTTCGCTGCAATAATTTAACATTTGTGGAATTACTAAATGACATTTTTAGACAAAGACAGCTTCGCGTAAAATTAACAATTAACCATCTTGCGAAACCATAACATTACTGTTTAAAAGACAAAGAAAGTGCTTACAAAAAATTATAAAATAAAAACAAAATGACCCAAAATGATTTTTGACAAGTCAGCTTTTATCATGAAAGCAATTTTCACGTGCACACAAAATAGATGTAATATTTTCATTCATATATGTACTTACTAATTAAACAGATTTTGGGATATATTCTTTTGTGGACGACTACAGGAATGTGTTCAAAATCATCAGTTAAGAGAAAATAATTTCAGTGGCGAAAATTGCATCAAGGAAGAACTTGGCACGCAAGGAGATTATCACAATTTTACACTCGCAAACAGACTTGTTTACTAAGTCGTTTACTAACAATTTTCCACTGAAGAGAGACGTCTATCGCTCACAAGACAACACCTACACACTTTCCGAAATACATAGAATTCTTAGTAAACCTATATGTATTAATAACAAGAGTTAAACGATAACAGCGAGGGATAACTTACGATCGACACACTTGCTTGTCGAAGTGCCCTGTTTTCTTCTTGCAACGATTTGCATCTCAGTCGACAGGTTTCAAGCTCCATCTTTAAGACTCTATTTTCCTGCTTGAGAAGACTGATAAGACTTATATTTTGAGTTGTTGATGCTGAGGAGCCCTCGTCTGCACTCATATCGCTGTCGCTAAAGGCTGGGCCCTCCGCAGACGAGTTGAGAGCCACCGCCATTTTGAAAGTCTCCTTCAATCAGAGCTCTACATGACTTATGGGTAATATTAGACGGTATTTGTCGATGGGGAGGGTGGTTGGTTTGTTGCGCGCAAATTTCAAAATTTTCTCAAATGTGAACATAAGGGACAAATAGAGTGTCACAATAATTGAACATCTTTTCATTATTTGGACTAAACAATAACCTTTTATAAATAGATGAAACCAGCGTCACGATGAGGCACTGACTGGCTCAATCTGATCAGCTGTCGATCCGAGAGTAAGCCGACGGAGTGCAACCTGAAGTTCCGGAACCCAAATGGAGGTTTCTGGCTTCCAAAAACAAATTCCCTTGCATGGGGGAGACACAGACAAGCATGAGTTACTCATTGATCGCTCTTTTTTTCTTTTTTTGTTTCGTAAAATTCTGTTTAAAGTTTTTTGTTCTCTTTTTTATCTAAGCTGCTGTTCGTTTTATCTGTGGTGCATCAGAAAAAAGAGTATCATACGTACACGTGGTTGCTGACCGTACTCAATCAACTGCTGCCGGGTGTCCCACACAAATTCTCTTACTGTCGCCTAGTGCTGGGTTTGCTTTAATCGTTCCATATTTTACAGCCAGCTATATATATGCCCGCAAGTCACGGTCGAAAAGGTATCATCAACCCCTAAATCACTATTTCCCATGGACTTTCTAGTGTTGTGTTGTTGTTATTCCTTGATTTGTTTGTTTTTAGTATTATATCAATTAATGGAATCAACTCTAAAACTGCAGCAGACACAGTGTGGTGATAGATTTAATACAAGTAATGATATAGGATGAAAATGAATTACAAATGAACTTAAGCTATATCCCTATAAACCATGCATTGGTGTTTTTCGCTCGAAGCTAGCTAGTTTTTCAATCTTCTTGCAGTGGTAGGTCAAGGAACTTGCGCAGTTTTTCATAGGCAGGATCGTCAAAACCATTCACGTCGTAACTTGTATCTTCCTGTGAAAAACATTGGCAGGATAGTTAAAAGTACCTTCAAAGTGGAATACAATTACATAGATCGCAGGCTTAGCATCAGTCATCAGGATTACAAACTAAGGCTTAGGGATCGCAAGCTTAGCATCAGTCATATCACAAACTAAGGACTAGGGATCGCAGGCTTAGCATCAGTCATGTCACAAACTAAGGAATAGGGATCGCAGGCTTATCATCAGTCATATCACAAACTAAGGAATAGGGATCGCAGGCTTAGCATCAGTCATATCACAAACTAAGGACTAGGGATCGCAGGCTTAGCATCAGTCATGTCACAAACTAAGGAATAGGGATCGCAGGCTTATCATCAGTCATATCACAAACTAAGGAATAGGGATCGCAGGCTTAGCATCAGTCATATCACAAACTAAGGATTAGGTATCGCAGGCATCAGGGATATGTATGACTTATGTTTCAGAGAATTCTGTTACAGACTTGGGAACAGGATCGGTTTGAACATCAGCTGGTATACAGGAACAACAAGTAAAAGAGAGTTCCGACATCGAAGAAAGAAGAAATTCAAAATTGTTTGTCAGGAGGGGATGCACTACCCAGTAAATATGAAATAACCAGGTTATTTTGGAAAAAAATATTTGATAAAACAAGGATTTGAGATCTATTTCCAGGGGGTGCGCTCCCCTTGCACCCCTCCCCTAGATCCGCTACTGAATACTTCCACATGAGTTTGTATCTGCTGCCAATAATGACGACAGATGACAAAGGCTAAAAAAATAAAGGCTAAAAAACATAATGGACAAACCAGGCAAAAATTGAATTCATGGGGATCCACTCCCCGTACAAAATTTCATGAATTTCTTTTATAAATGGAATGTGCGAGTATGTTCTCATTGCTTAAGAATAACGTAAATGATTTAGCAGTTTGGACCTGTTTTTTTTATATTTTGTTACCCCTCAATTTCCCCAATACCACTATGCTGGCAGCTATGGGCCTTCATATCAGCTTTCAGACGGTATATACAAATTGTTCACATTGGGATAATTAGAGATAAGACGTTAAGAGTTCAAACTCAAATGGATACCGAATGGCAATTAACGACGGAACACAATTAACACTATCCTTTTATACATTCAGTCGATGCTATAATGAAACAACTCTAAACAGCTGCAATGCATATTTGTCCGATCTAGAGTTTTCATATGTTACAATATTCTGATATGTTCAAACTTATTAACCCATGTAATTAGAGTGAAGAGTAAAACGACATACTCGGAGCTCTGTAAGTGTCCTTATTGGGAGGAAAAAGGCCATACTTATAAGAACTATTTCAAAGAATATGCATACACATTACAGACATGAAATGAAATCTTTAGAGTTAATATGAAGTATCGAGATGTCGCCACAGAAATTCCATGCATGCAGTTATTGTCTTAGTTAACCTTAAATATTAATAGGCGCTTTCATCGATATTATGATACTTTCAGTGTAACGATTAAAGAACAATTTGTTTTGTGTTGTATTTTTGAATTCAATTTTTCCTTTTTTACGTTTTGCCCCTATTTGTTTTATTATTATTATTATTATTATTATTATTATTATTATTATTATTATTATTATTATTATTATTATTATTATTATTATTATTATTATTATCATTTTATATTACTCTTTCATCCACTATGGTGTACCTTTTGCTTTCCTTTTCTTTTTTTTCTACTTTTAATTGATCGGTTTTCCTAGTGATAACTTAACTTAATAATTTTTTTTCCTTGCTAATTCTTAATGTTAATATTTTATCTTGTTATTCTATTCAGCTGTCACAGGATCTACTGATCTATTTGCATTGAAGAAAACACTTGGGCAAGCTATGCATGTCAGTTGGATAGCCGTCAGTGGTCAGTAAGATAGGTGTATTTGTCTACAACTGTCATGTATTGACATAGCTGTTTAAACCACTCCTCTACATCTTGATATAAGATAAAGGATAAAATACCACTGCAATAGGACAAAACTATTAAAAAACATCATAACTTTCAGGCCGTTTGAAGTATTTTGTTTTTGCCAGTTTTGTTTCTAATTGCGTATTAACCATATACAGATCGTCCTGATCACACGATCGTCTAAGTTGCTCAGTGTTAATGAACATTCCTTAAAAATCCTTAAAACCTCCTTAGGATTTGATTCATTAATTGTTAATAGTGTAGCTTTTCAGCTAAAGTAAATTCTATTAAACTCGTTTCTTTTTTGATAATTTGTGGGTAACCTGTTCTTTAAACATTTCAACGATTGTTGTTGTTGTTGTTTTTTCCTGCTTTGAAAAATTGCCTTTACTTGTTGTTAGGCTATAAAGCAACTTTTTGCTTCAATCGCTTTTTATCCTTTCTATCCTTTTTGGTCAAGGTCAGCCCGCGTACATATTTGTTGGTTTTGAAAGTGTGAAGATTGCGTTAATATGTCAATAAATGTTATATTGAATGATTTGTATCCTAACAGTTTTGATATATTGCGTACGACATAGCACTACACTCTTTTGACTACTTCTTGATTTTAAAGAACTATAGTAGTATAGTTATAGTTCGAACGTTTCTGCATTACGTAAAATACGTACAACTAGACCAGATTTGTAGTAAGTGCGTATGTGGTACAACTTTTCGCGAACTGGAAGTATCAGTACAGATATCTATCTATCAAATATTACCTCGGCATTTGGGATGGCGTCTCTTCCCTTGGCACAAAGGTGCATGCCAGGTCGCGGTCGACGACATCTTGCTTCCCCTTGGCTGACCAAAGCCATTATCAGTATAACGACGACAGCAACAGAAATTACTTGACTCTTCTTCATCTTTCTAAATGAATTTGACTGTACAATTCCTTCCACTTGACACAAAATCCTCGACGATTTTCAATGAGGAGTAGAACCAAAAGTCTCAGTGTTTGTTATTAACTAAGACTGTCTATGGACTTTATTCGCAGTTGAGTGAAGCCTCACAGAAGTATTCTTCCTGAGTTCAATAGCGAGGTTTTTATAGCAGAGTATTGTTTCAAAATAGTCGGTTTGTGGCTGTGCTGTCCAATAGGCTAGTAAATGTAGCGTGGGTAGTCAGTTTATATGATCGCGGTTAGTATGTTGATGTTAGTGACGTTGCAGCTCGTCCTGGGCTATAATACTGTATGTAATTATCTGCTAGACACCTGCTATGGCTGTTTTTACAATCAAACTAAAAGGCTTGGCACATAATTGTCAAACAATCTGTAATAGTCACATATAATGACAGGAAAGACACCTACTTTATTTTTAGTACTACTGCGCTCAATTCAAGAATAACAAGTACGCTAAGGGTTTTAGAACAGTATAGCAGTAGAGCTCACAATAGCGCATGTGCAATCTTGATTAGTGCAATGTTCTCTATCGCGTTCTCTCAGCTCTATCCGGTTGACAATTTATTGTCGTGCGAGTGTGTACAGATGCTAAAATCTGCGAGTATTGTTCATGATAGCCTAATAATGGCAATTTGGATTAACATGTAATTCTCTTTCACACTCACTCGGCGATATTCTGGATTATTGTAGACTCTTAACAGCTAAAACTATAAGTAACACTATTGCGCACTCGCTACTTTTTATTGTCATGAATACGTAACCAAACGATATTATAATATGTATTCATTACGTTTGTTAAGTGAGTTCTAGTAAAGCGTACAGCCACTTGTATCATTTATTTTCATTTGTTTTAAATTATTTACAACTCAAAAGTACTTTTATGCATTCACTGTTTTAACGTAGTTTGTCTACTCGACTCGATCTAACAACACTACGACATGATGATACATTACTTGTAGATACGTGCTCTATATAGTTGTTGATTGAGTTTTGTATCATAGAATAGCTATGGAATTTATTTATTGATGAAATAGTACTTTATTTGACGACATAAATGCAATGCAACCACTGACTGGCCATTTAATGTCGTCGTACTCTGATAACACTCATCCACTGTTTTGTTTTCGTATTTTGATTCTATAGTCGCTGTATATACATATCGGAAACACAGTCGGTACACTCTGTTTTCGAGAGACATAGTATACTGCCTGCATGGGTTTCCGAGGATGATGTATATATAGATGGCCTAGTTATTACGATCATTTGGGGACAGTTCAAGGAGCTATAACAAAACCACGTGATAGCTGTAGCTTCAACTACATTGACGCACTTGTTTAAATTGCCGTGGTTATAGTATTTTCTTTCAGTTTGGAATCCATATACTGACATCATAGATATGATGATCGATATGCTGTGGAACAGAATTATTACAGTTTAATGATACCCTTGACGCACTCGTCGTGTTCACTTTTCTAGATCATCGTATTTTTGTCATATATTTGGCGTGTATTAATGTGAAAAAAACATGACTATGACGCATTTGAAAATTAACTTTCTTTCTCTAAACCATATTTGCACATAAAATGATCTGAATACTCGTTCATGTAGAGGATTGCTCATATCTGAAAACTCTCAAGAAGATACTAAAACCACATTACTGTATCTTCTATGTATATAAAGACGGAACAAAATGACATTCATTCAACTAACCACTCAATTCTAAAGACAAATGTTCATGTACAGAGATCATTAGAAAGACAAGTTAACAATTCCATCGAACCAGCAAATGTCAGTGACTACGTAGCATATTGATAAGTATTGATAGTTTTGATAGATCAACGTCTTAATACAACAGCTACTGACAACCTGTATGCACGATCCAACTGCCATGTAATAGCTGTACTCACCCACTATTCTAGTGTATCATGTGATTTTTACGCGCTGCATGCGCATGCATGACAATTTTGTCAGAATCCGAGTACAAACACTTTTCTTCGTGATAGTTTTCTATAGCTTGATCAACTTGTTTTTGACTTAAATGCGACGTTCCTGGGTAAATGAATTTCTAATGTCATTTTTATGAAACATTGTGCAAAGCTATTTCATTATATGAGAATTTCAGAAATGCAATAAAAATTGGGGATCACTGTATTTGTTTTTGAGTCGTATAAAACGGTATTTTCAAAGAATAAAGTAAAAAAAAATGTTGTAAAATAGAAATCAACTCTCTTTGAAATTTGCAAAGAAAATTATTAAACTATTGTTTTCAATCCCCTAGATATAATAGGATTGCTTATGCCTTTTTTTACAAATAAAAATGCGCGGGATTCCTTCCAAGGCAGAAGTCGATTTTTTTTACAAAAGTGTAAACGTGCAAATAAAAACTTTTATGATTTCGATGTTTTGGCCGTGATGGACACGGAGGTTTGAAGGTTTTTTCAGTCCGCAAAGTCCATAGCCGGTATAGTGCGGTTTTATTTGAGTGCTCGCAGAAGTATTCGGGTTGAATGCGAAATCATGCGAAAAAGAACTCGAAGTATACTAATGAAAACTGCCTTGCTTCTAGTCTAGTGACAATAAGTTATATATCGTACTTACTACCTTATGTTCTATTAATATCAACTTCAATAATATGGTCTGAAACTCTAGAGACAGCCCGGGGGGGGGGGGGGGGGGGGGAACTCCGTAGGTAAACGATCGTGGATGCTCGTCGTACCTTTTAGGGGTAAAAATCGGCGATTTGGTCTCTCGGTTTTAGGGTTTGAAAATTTTAACATTTCCAAATTCTTTCTTTTTGGTATCTTTTAGGGGTTGAAAGACACTGAAACTCTTGTTTTTGGTATCTTTTAGGGATGAAAAATTTGTGGAGCCACGCCCTTTTGAAAAACGTTTGGTATCTTTTAGGGGTATTTTTGAAAAATTTCCACGTGCATCCCCGATGGTTTATCCTCGGAGTCGCACCCCCCCTCCCCACTTCCACGGGGAGACAGTGCATGTTAAAGTAGCGCTACTATTACCTAGTACATTTAACTTTCAACAGTCCCATCGATCATTTTTTTTCATGTCGTTGTATTTTCATTGAGAACAACTGAAAAGTACAAAAGATATTTATTTCCGCAAAATGGCTAAACAGTTACTACTTAATCTTAAATTGTCACCAGACGCTCACACTTGTTGTCGTTAATGTATGATGTGGCACATAATTGCCTCAATATATCAGCCCTTATTTCTTTGATGACAAAAAATGTTCATTAGTTTTAACAAAGTACTAACTAACTATAGCCAAACGCCATAACTCGAGAATAGGTCACCGATATTATGATATGCGATGATATTTCTCTTGAACAGATTAGAAAAACAACAGCGCTTAGAACTTGTGCCCGCCGACAAATTACCGCTGAAAACGGCGCGTGCGCATGAAAATCCGCCCAAAACTCGCAAGAAAAAAAACAACCTATTTTTAACGATTTTAACCAGCAAAAACTCTCATTTGTTGCTCGGGACTCTATTTTTTTTTCTTTCATCTTTTCTGAAAGATCTCATGAAAATCTTTCTTTTGGCGAGATTTGAGAATATCTTGATGACTTTTCAACATAAAGAAGATACGATGGTAAATGGTTTATATATATATATATATATTAACATTTATTGTTTCATAGTAAAATAATGTCAATTTGAGATTGTCTGTGAAAACTACGTCAATAGCTTTATTGGTTTTTGAGTAATATATATTTTTTGTGCAAAATGCATAATTTGCAATTTGCTCTTCAAAAATGTCAAAACCTGGTTCCATTCAAAATTCATTATCCTAAACAAAGGCACAGGACCATACTCTGTTCTTTCCAGTTTCAATTCAACTATAAATTTTTTGTAAAATATATCTTTCTGAGAAAAAATCCTGATGACTTTTCACTTAAGTAATCAGGACAATTAAAACTAGTTGGTCTCAACCTAACCTGTTTGATTGAGGTTTAATTTGAAACCCCCAGATCACTAAAAGTAAGAAAGGAGGCTCGATATGCTTCATGGACAAATGGATACTTGCAGCGCGACAAACATCACCAAAAGAGCGTTATATGTGTTTTTAAAATTGAAAAAAAGGAGAGATGGCAATAGTACAAAAATTATTTTGATAAAAATTGATCTTTGATTTTTATGATTTTGGACCGCCTCAGTCTCAGTTAACGAACTATGGATCAGCGTTCAGTCGTGAAGTTCCCAGAACAATAACGAATTTCATTCGTTTTTTCTGAAATTTGAACACATGTGATTAGATATCATTGAACGCAAAAACAGTGTCTCAGGTTTTCAATATCTTATCACACTTTGAATTACTATCGATTTATTATCGATTTATGTTAAAAAATTATACTTCAATTTTGAAGACGACTATCTTTGCAGAGTGCGTTAATATATAAAAAACTGATACACCGTTTTCAGACAAGACTTTGTTCCAAACGATCTCGATTGTATCATAAATTTGTTTGTGCAAAACAATCCCGTGAGCCTGTAACTTTAAAAAATGAGGTAATCATAAAACCGGTCATTTAAAATTTAAAATCAGGGATTCATTTTATTAAAAATCATTTTCATAATTGTATATAATCTCTGTTTCTTCTACTTTCAGAAAAGCAATGTTCAATATATACGATATAATCTGTGTTTTTTTTAAACTGGACATTAATTGTATATATTGCAAGAGACAATGGTATAATCTAACATTGCATCATCAGTGAAGATGATCGAGTTTCAATGATAGACCACAGGCACGCTGTGTTCTTAGCGATAGCAATTTTTCAGTAGAAACACGATTTGCGTTTTTTAAGCTTACTGGCTTACTGTAAAACACATATCCAAAGTAAAACTGTCGTCCAATCAAATCTTCTCTTTTATAAACGTTCGAGTGTTCTTTTTGAAACTGCCCGTCAAGTTGTTTCGTTCTGTTGGGCATTGATGTTAAACTTCTTGCAGATTGTACCGTACTATGAGCAATTCGTGGCTCGTCATGGGCAATACTGTTTGCACTGCGAAACAGTTCCTCCTTATTCCAAAGCTTAGGGAAAGTTAAATCAGCATTTTCAAATCTGTTCAAATGACTTTGAATTCTTTTTGCGTCATAGTCGCGTAGATCTTGCATTAAACTGTTTGCCACTAGCTTTGCGTCATCGATTTTTGTCAAGTCAATAAGCTTTTTTTGTTGTAATTCTGTTGCGTTTTTTCTGTTCTTCGCTTTCCTTGTTAACACGCCATACAACTGTGCCTTGGAAAATCCTTCTTTAAATCTTTTAACCGCTGTGGGATTCTGTTTTGTGTTGTTAATTGTGGTTCCAAGTTTTGGTTTTCTGAGGGCTCTAGCACCATCACCAACTACTTGATCAACAGGCCTGACTTCAAGTTTCTTCTTGTTTTCATCTTCTTGTGTTAAATCCAAGGATGCACAAAAGTCTTGAATTTTTGCTTCTTCGTGAAATTTTTCTTCAATCTTCGGTAACATGACTGTGTTAAGGTTAGTCCAATTCATTATGAAGGTGGTTCTTTTCGTAGTAATTTAATGTGTAAGATGATTTTATTATAATGAATTGAATAAAAGAACTGCCCACATTTTGCGCAGTTTCACAGCTGCTGTCTTTAATATGTTTTGTGTTGATATACAATTAACCTCAATTAGTTTAGTTGTTAGTAAATAATGAATCCCTAGAGACCACTACAAAAGCATTAGTTATGTATGCAGGATACTTTAGATTATCAACCAGTGATTGAGAACAAAACACACAATAAATGAGCGTCTTTTATTCAAATCATTCTTTTCCACCTTCTTTTACGTCGTCATTTTCGTTGTTTTACTTGAATTTTTCTTTTCCTTTGAATGGTTACTCTTATTTATTGTTATTATTATTTTTTTGTTGGCTCTTCTTGTTTTTCTTTTTTTGTATGGACCAAACACAGCTACTTGCCAATATTTTAGTAAAAGTAAACATTTGACTGTGTACTCTAGTGTGAAGTTGTTGACACTTGAATTACCTTTGTTGATCAATACTGGCTGTTTGATCAATGGCCAGTCTAGACACTAACAGTCATGCGAATATTCAGGAAACGCAGCCGAGTCGAATTAGCTTTTATCGTTATGGTTTCTTTACCATTTCAATATCCTCACTTTTACAAAGCCCAAAGAAATGCCCGACCACTTATTAGCATACTTATAAAATTTATTTTTATATTTCTAGTTTTCAAAGCGTGCCTCTATCTACTCAGCGTGGCTAGGTGTTCTATAATTGATCACACAGTCTAAGAATATAGTTAAATTGGATAAATCATGCATGAAAAGATTCTTTTTTAATGAAATGTTTTTAGCTTTGACTCATTATATATTTTTTCAGGAGCGCACTTCCTGGTCTTTTAGGTTGATCTATCAACTGTGGACACGTCAAATGAAGTCGAAAGTAGCTGTTGCACACACAAACATGCACGCTAGACAAGTATGGCATAGTAAGTTGTTTAATCCAGAACAAGTTTAGTTGAGAAAGGGATTCAACAAATTTCGGCCGCAGACGTCATTGGCTGGCATAGTGCTTACATTGTTGTTCTTAACTTGACATAGTTGTCATGTCAACTGAACAAACAAAACGTCCTGATAATAAATAAAGACCAAGTTTTACTAGTGAAGTAAGCGGAAAATGAGACGAGAACGTAAAGACACTTCAGCGCATGTGAAAATTAACGAACGGCGACGGAAGTGCAGAAGGAAGACGACGCAAGCAAAAGAAAACCTTCCGTTCAGACATAGTTTGACAATGGATCTGCTCCTTCATCGATTGCGTCGCATCTAGTTCACTAGTGAAAATCGGCTTTGATTGCATATTGTAACAAAATCTGTTTTTAGGTACTGAATTGTGCAGAAAGGAAAGGGATCATACTTCAGACTCTAAATAATATTATTTATTCTTTTCAGTTTAACTTAAACCGATTAATCTAAATTACTTGTGAAATGTAATGTCTAGAGTGAATAAGGTGTTGTTGTTGAAAGAGACGATACAAGTCAAGCCAAGTTCAATGTATTGTACTTACTTGAATAAATATTCGTAAATGCATGCTGTTTAAGATACAAAACATCAAACTTTACACTGAATTGGAATAAAATTAATGTACAATTGAAAGTTGATAATTTATAAGAGGCAAAACTCCAACTAAAGTATTAACTGCAACACGTATAGGGAATGAATGTAAATACGAGAGTGTATTCAAAAAGGTGCACCATGTCATTGTTTAGTTTTTATACAGCCACTGTTCGTAGGCAGGGATATTCTCAACAGATACTGTGTCTTTTCTTACGGTGATTACAGTGCTCTGAACCTACATCTTCTTTGGCAATCTTTAACTGAACAGGACGGCTATAAAGCACTTGGAAAATACTCGGTAATTTCAATTGTGTACGTGTTTTCTTCGCAACATCCGTTTCATCATTAATTTTGTTATAAACATTGATATCGGGTAAAGCGGCATGCTGAGGTCTAGATCTAATCGGGGCAAATGCTGGTTTGCAGTTACCAACTTGTGAAAACTCCAAGCATTTACATTCCCAATCTAAGTCATCACCTTCGTAAATTCTTTCTAAAGTCTTTTCTAAAGTTTCGTCGTCTATTTTCATTTCCTGTGAGAAAAAATCCAACGCAACTTTCTTCACATCTTCTTCTTTAGTTAAGTCAATAACTTCAGGAGAACAACTCCAAGCATTAGTTGTTTCTTCTTTCTGTCGTCCAGATCTATCAGTAGGTTTGCGTTTGGTTCTTCTTGTCTCTACTGTAGTATTTTTCTTTCTTTCTAACTGACTTATCTCGCTCCCCACAGAACCCCGTCGCTTGGTTGCTGGTCGACGCATTGTCTGCTTGTAGGCCGTAGGCTGCCATTTTTCGGGTCCGTCATAAAATGTGCTGCTAGAATTTCGTACTTGTAAATACGCCTCAAGGTTGTCGTCTTTAACAGCGCCGAATAGCGCTTCACAAAAGTCTTGCACGTCGCCGCCGCTTGTAGGCTCTTTTACATCTTGGATAACCGGCAGAGTTGGCAAGGTAGCACGTCGAAACCGAAATCTATCGTGGCTGTTGGACATGTTGGATCAGGGCTAAAGGTATCTATTGTGAATTCATTTTATGTTGTTAAATATTTGTACAAATCATTGTAAAAGTATAGCCTTCCAATTCCTGCTATACCCCAGGGACAGTACCTAATAACTCAGGTGACTATATTGCTTTAATCCAGGCATTGTTAGCCGTGGTTTGTCTAATATCTTAATAATAATGTTTGGCCAACACAAAGTGATTTTTAATAACAATCCAAACAATGTGTTACCAGACACAATTTATCCAACTATCTTTTATTCATTTTTCTAATATTTTTATTGAACAATATTTCAACAGCTATTGATTATTTAGTTAATATATTGCAGATACGATTCACAAGGCAGCGTCGCTTGCGTCACGTTTTGACCATATCACTAGAACCCAATATAAAGTTGTTTTTCTATGAAGGATTAGTGCTTGAACGACACCAGTAATAGTACATGGGAGCTTTACAGATAGAAAGAACTAGTTTTCGAACCTGTATTATCTTTTTTCAAATAACTTACATCTAATAGACTTCCACTTTGATATCTATGAAGTCATTTTACAGTTATTAATTTAAACAAACATATATGAAGCTAATTAATAAAATAAACTGAATAAAGAACTAGAGTAAACTATTGACTAAACAAAATTCGCGCGTGCGCATGTCGAACAGTACAGTCTATATTATTCGTAAAGCGCACCTCGACCAACTCCGTCTCATACATAATAGTTGAAGAGCCTGCAGGTCTAGTTTTATAGGTTTTAAAAACTGGTTTCTGAGCTAAAATTAACATTTCAAATTAACGTGGTTTCTGCAGTCAAACATGAGGAGAACTGATTTCTAAAGTGTTTCTCGTGGGTTTAATAACGTTAATATCATCATTTCACGGCTCATTGGCACGAGATTACCCAATACTGAATTGATTGTATGAAAAATACATCTATCACAACTAGAAAGATAAGAACGTGATAAGTGCAAACTCGATGTACTAAAAACGTGACATACAGAAAGCCTGAGCAGACAGGAATCCATACACAGGAAGTCCAAGCAAAATAAAACATATCGTTCATCAGCGTGTGGGATAGGAGAAAATACAATAATAAACAACAACCAATATACAGTGATAATAAGTTTTGGTGAAATGGTCTTTACAATGCCTAACAATACCAGGTCTTGTATTCTGTTTAACTTTTCTTCGTGCGCTGTGAAACCCCAACCGAGCTGGTTAGGAGGACGATTTATGTTACCTTTGAAGATCATAAGAACCTCAGTTTGTGACGTGAATAAGCGGTGATTTATATATGTGTGCAACTGTGTACATGGATGATATGCGTAATAAACGTTTACCAGTTTAATTACTGTATTGATCGCGAACTTCATTTGTGAAGTGGGCCACACTGCAGCGCTGCGTGTGTACAGTTTGTGAATGTTCCTGTTTATGTAGCTGATGTCAAATTCAAGTCATAATACGAGGCGCATTATAAATTTGACGTTTACGGCCGACCTTTAGCTCTACATGCCTTGTTTTCGTGTAGTGCCGGCAACTGATTAATGGCGATGTGACTTAATTGAACCATGGCTTTTTCTAGACTTTCATAGTCCCTTTTCACACCTTTGATGTGTTCTGGCTTATCGTTTAAACTAAACACAAAACAAAAGCTCCGCCTGTAAAGCGCGCGTTTTTGTGTCGGAACACAAATAGATTTCATTCTATAAGATGTTCAGTATTCGCATTGTGAAGGCATCTACACTTACAATAATTGTAGATAAATTATATGTTTGAAAGCCAATAAAGTTCATTTTCAGGTATCAGAGCGATTCTGAAAGGGTTGCCCTACATTTACTGATCAATTTTTAGCTGTAATGCCATGGTTATTTTAAGTGATGATGATAAGGTTGTGTCAGTGCTCCCTACTATGCTATACCCGGCCTACCGCCCTTATGTATGT
Source organism: Diadumene lineata (assembly GCA_918843875.1). Classification (NCBI taxonomy): domain Eukaryota; kingdom Metazoa; phylum Cnidaria; class Anthozoa; order Actiniaria; family Diadumenidae; genus Diadumene; species Diadumene lineata. The sequence goes on from OU974076.1 coordinate 15,690,848, forward strand.
TGACTGTTCGACTACTAACTACTCTATTTCATAATTACTAATCACTAGTTCTCATAGATGTTCATAGTATGTATGTGTTAGTAAGTGTTATATTAGGATGCTAAGCTTGACAAGGCTCTTAACTTAACCATAATGATAGTTTTTGTTTCAATACATGTTAAACCAATAGGAAGTGACCTTAAAGTCACGTGATCTCTTATCAAGCGTAAAATAGTGCGGTTCATTCGGTTAGCCAGTCGAGTGCGTCATTCATCGTTTTTACGGGAATTTGTAGTACATGATGGCGTCTGTAGTGTCGGGGACACATGGCGAATCTATCAGCAAAACATTCAGCCACTTGAAACAGAAAATGGTTGATTTAACAAGAGAGATTCGAAAAACAGACGAACGCACAAAAGAGTTTAAACTGGCCTCGAAGGAGCAGTTTGCAAGAGAACGAGATGCTGTCGATCAACAACATGGTATTAGAGATAGAATGGAGGCTTTAGACAGAAACATTGACAAAGTCGAAACAAAAATAGAATGGATGAAGGAAAGGCTCTTTGTTGCTGTACGAAGAAACGAAGAAAATTTGAAAATGGTCGAAAGTCTCGAAGGCAATCGAATAGTAGTTCCTTCTTTTGATGAACGTATGGAAGATGTGACAGCAAGAATGGCGATGATAGCTGAAAACATTGCAAACACAAACAGAAAGATTGATGTTATGAAGACAAAGGTTGAAGCTGCTGAGAAACGTTATTTGAAGGCGCGCATGAAAAAAGATCATCTTGAGGAGATAAAACGATCCATTGAGCAAACACGACACATCGAATCATGTAACTATAAGCACAAAACTGACGATGAATATCTGGAGGAAATCAAAGAATTGAAATACCGTCTTTCTGAGGCGGTCAGAAGATTTCAAGAAAAAGAGGCAAGACAAGCTGAATTGGAGAAAAAGGAAACAGAAATTGACGCCAATATTCAGCACACCAAGAAAAAGACTCTGTCAGTCCAGCAAGCTATTCGTGAAATGCAAGGATCAAAATAAGAAAAGACATTAAAGTAATGTAGATGACAAAACTGTATAAAAAGTAGAAAATGTATGCCGGTACTGCTTGTCTTGTCCTGCATCAAAATAAATGGTGACTTTGTAGGCAAATCTGTTGCCATCAGGCTGACTTTTTCTTAACATATATAGTTTTATTTTCGCACCAAATCATGCTTCTTGTAAAAGATTATGAATAAACCAACACAGTTTTAGTTGAGGTAAAGTAAGATTTATTTTATTGAGATGAAGCACCAATTTTTATTCCTGTAAGGTCAGATGGTAAGTTTATCTGATAAAAGTCACAGTTAGTCTCTGCCGATTGTCAAAATAAATGTGTTTTTTTCTGTTGGATAAAGTAGTAGTGACATAAACAACTACAATAGACACAAAAGGTTTGTAATTATGAAAACAAAACAGTGAATTGATCTGTGTTTGTCAGTGTTTTCAGTTTTGATGAAAAAATTGCCGAAAAGAAGATTGGCAAATATAAGTTTTGTACAGTGGCGGTCCATGTCAGTTCGCTTCTTATCACATTATCAGCTATCAGTGTATTTATACCTACAAAATAAAGCTGACATTTAACCAGTTTTTGAAAAAGAAGACAAACTATGAAACAAAAGAAAATGTAATTTGAATGAAAAAATGCAACTGAAATAACCAGCTCGAATTAAGATTGTTTTGGGTTCGTTTGATCTTTTCTTTGTTTTTTCTTTTCTTATGTTCTAATAATTAAAACAAAGACTATTAACGCAGTAATGTGCTTCTTTTTGTTTTGTTTTTTTTGGTTATGTGTGTTACAGCTGTATCTATTTTAATTTTGTTATGTGTAAATCAGTGCACAGTGTACAGTGATCTCATGCATCAGGTCATCTAACATTTAATCGGAAATCGAAACGTGGGTGGATCCAAAAAAGCAGCTGCTTTCAGTATATACAAGTAGGTTGGTACTCATACTCTCATTATCGGTTATGCACTCGGTAAATGCTAGCTAAATGTGACGAATTGGAATTCTTGAACATTCTAGTTCATTCTACTGTTGCATTTTCATTGAGGTTTTACCACAGGAAGCCCATACAAGCTTAGTGAGGTGACTGTAAAAATAAATGAATGTTTTAATGAAATAAAGCGTTGTTTATGTGTCTTTTTTTTCAGACATTTTAGCGATTTCACAAAATTCTCCCCTCCCAAGTAAAGAAGAAAAGTACGATGTGAAATCGCTAACATTCAGTTAATTTTTACAGTCATCTCACAACGCTTGTATGGGCGTCCTGTAGTTTTACAGACGGTATTATACATTATTCTAGAAGTTCACGTTCTAGTACTGATATGCATGACATGCAATAGTTATTACTTGGAGTTCTCTGGAATTCTATATCAGTTTAGTATGAAATAGAACTCTCCATTATGTACTACATGTAGACTAACACTAAATGTATCTATAGTTAGCCCCGAGAAGTTCCTGCCCTGTAGTTTCAGGTCGTGTGGAATCACGCTTCCACTAATAGAGAGAAGCTATTTGTATTAACTAGGTGACAAAGGAGTCATAATTTTCTTCTTTCTCTTGGAAGTATTCTTTCATTATAACCTCTTAATACAACCTGTGGTGTAGCCCAAACTCACGCAGGAATTGTCAAATTGTCAAAAATATACACGGCTAAATTAACGGGACAAAAACCACACAAATTTCCGCACTTACACAAGTCTCACAATGTCTATTACAGTAAGGACACTCTAACCTGGACCACTTGGCATTATTTGTATCCGCGGGAGGGGGGGGGGGGGGGGGGTATCTTTTAGGGTTTAACATATAAAAATTTGCCAAATTCTCACTTTTGGTATCTTTTAGGGGTTGAATAGCACTGGAACTCATGATTTTGGTATCTATTAGAGATGAAAAATTTGCGAAGCCACGCCCTTTCGAAAAACGTCAAGTATCTTTTAGTGGTATTTTTGTCGACGAGCATCCCCAATCGTTTACCATCGAAGTCCTCCCCCCCCCCCCCCGGGGGGGGGTTTATATCTTTTATTTTCTGCGCTTAATGTCTACTGCTACAAACCTTCTGATAAAGTAGGATTCAATTTAAATACATTGAGTGATCAAAATAATATTTCTATTAAATTCACTTAAAGGATTCAAGTTCTAAAAGTATTGAAAAAAGCACAACGCGCTCTTGCGGGTTTGCTGTGTTCAATGGTGCATTGTGGGAAATATTCAAAATGGCGGGTTATCCAGGAGGTTATGGACAACAACCAGGCGAGTTTATTACATGACAACTTGATGATATTATCAAAATAATACACCAATTTACTCTTAACGAACTAGAGGGAATCGATATCACATTGAAATAGGGTTATTTTTATCGAACATAATCAATGTCTTCTAATTCATCGAAAAAGTTCAGGTGTTCGTGTGAATCATACTGCAGAAAACAAATTCATTATTTGCTACAGTAGAGTGCTTACAATATGTCCATGAAATAAAATTTAAATAGTTACTACCTAGTAGTTCATATTTAGTGACTATTAGACAAGTTAGCTGTAACGAGCTGTATTGTTTCCTTTGTTTTGCCTTATCTTTGACTGTTCTGGTTGAATGACAGCACCTAAATAGTGTCTAAATAGACTATTAGTTAGTTACTAATTAGTTTTTATTTCATGGACATAGTGAAAGCACTCTATTACATAGCTAATACATTTAAGAATATATATTATGTACTATTAAAATGCAGCGTAGCATCGAATCTCAACACTCGTAAGGGAGGTGTGATGTTTTGATTGATGTAAAATTCTAAAGCTTAATGAAAAACATTTCAATTTTGTATAGAAATGATTGGTATGCATTAATAGAATGTAAAAGTGCTCTAATCATAATTCCTATATTAATTTCATTGCAGTAACACAAAGTGTATATCATTTGATTACATCTTTTCACTGATTGTCTGTTGTTTGTTTATAATTTCACAAATGTATTCTATGGTTTGTTTTCTTAACCCTATTCACGAGTCCGTATCTTGGGTACAAAAACAGCCGGATCCAGGGCTGTCAACTCTCCCGGATAACCCGGGAGTCTCCAGATTTTGGGACAAATCTCCCGGTCTCAAGATTTCAGTGCCAAATCTCCCAGGTAAATGTGAAAAATCGATTTGCCTGTGTTTTAACCGTAATTTCTTCTTGATAGAAGGTAGATATAAGCTAGAATCTGTAGATTATGTGAAGAAAGATGATCAGAACGTTTTTTTTTTTTTTTTTTTTTGCTTCGGAAAATTTCAATGGGAAAACAAAATGGCGGACATGGCGATCTCAAGATCAGAAACGGCCGGGGGTTGACAGCCCTGCGGATCTCCGTCTTGAAAGCTCGGTTCTTCATCGGAGTCTGAATTCTCGCTTTAAATATCCCTACTTTCACCATCGCTATCAAATTCTGGATCAGACATTCTAAACACAATTAATTTCAAGTAATAAAGACAACAACAATCGTCTGTAATTCCGCCATCTTTACTTACAAATTCACACGAAGCCCTGGCAAACTTACCACAAAATATCAACGATTTGATTTGGATTAGATTTCACTGCGAAAGACACTGCCTCGCTTCCAAGATATTGTATTTATTTAATAAAACTTTTGATTCGTCGACACAAGCGACTTTAGACCAATCAAATACGCTGTAATAACGTGGGTCGATCAAATCGGCCCTTGGCAAGACTAGGTATGTTCCGTGGGCCGATCTAATCGGCCCTTGGCAAGAATAGGGTTAATATGTTTGATTATTTCAGGATATCCAGCATATCAACCACAAAGCTATGGTGGTGCCTCAGGATACCCCACTCAGCAAGGCTATGGTGCCCCTGGGTACCCTGGTCAGCCAGGTTTTGGTACTGCTACAGGGTATGGGGGTTGCCCCCCAGGGGCTGACCCTACTCTATGGAATTGGTTCATTACTGTAGATAGTGATAAATCAGGACAGATTACCAGTAATGAGTTGCAGCAAGCTCTTATCAATGGTAACTGGTCACATTTTAATGCTGAGACTTGTCGACTGATGATAGGTGAGTTGTAGAAATATCACTGCAGCTCACAGGTAGCAAAGGATCATTGTTAGTGTTGTTTAATTTTCTCACCCACTACTCCCCTCCCCTCCCAATATTATCCTGTATTTTGCATAAGAATGAATAAAATCAAATAAAACCTTGTGTTGTTTAAATCACTAACAATTCCAACACCAAATTTCGAAAACTCTACCCCACCAAACAAAAAACAAAAGCATGAAATCAATACCAATTAAAATATTAAACTAAGTTACTATGTAAAATAATAAATATTGAAGTCAATATGAACATGATTTTTGTGCCTACTAGCTAGAAGCTGTAGGCACTATGTCGTCGGTCTTTATGCAAATTGTAAGTAACTTGACGTCACAATAGGGGAAACACGATACCATATTATGGCGAAGTTTAGCCCATGGCGACATAGTTAGTAACTATGATGGCCATAATATTTACTTAAAGTCTTAAAATCGAATCATGGCAAAAGCAAAAGTAGAAAGAAGATAGGTACATTTGCGATGTAAGATTTCTACATTTCATTGTAAAACCAAAACGCATAGTTGTCTTATTCCAATCATGGTCTTTATTCTTCGACAATTCATTTGTAAAGAAATGTATGCAATAAAATGTGACTTCTTTCGAATAAATAAAATAAAATAAAATAAATCAAAATAAAATAAATCAAAATAAAATAAATCAAAATAAAATAAATCAAAATAAAATAAAATAAAATAAAAACTCTTGTATATGTTTGACGTAGACGTTAGAGAGATTCTTTTTTTCTAGCGATTTCCCGAGTTCGTACTTTTACTTGCATATATTTTTGACTTAATATCTCCTCCATATGGCTTCTAAAGTGAACGTTTGCAAACTAAAGAGAAGAGTTTTCTTTCTGAGCGATTTAACCTAGGCCTAGCCGCGAACTCGTGAGAATTGCAGACACAACACTGCCGACAAAAAGGCTAAATTAGCATTAAATCAACAAACATCACACGTATTCAAAAAAGCAAAAGAACAACGATTGATTTGAATTTTTTTAATTGATAAAAAGTCTTCAAAAGTTTTGATTTTGAGAAGCTAGAAAACCAACAATATTCTACTCAAATTTCAAACAAGTTTCATAGAGCCACAGGAAACCCAATCAAAGCGGCATAGGAAGACCAATTAATCTCAGAATCTGCATCCGCCGCGGCAAACTTCATTTTACTCGTCAGCAATAGTGCTACAATCTATAAAATGCTAAGAGTTATAGAAGAATAAATATTCTAACAAATGATCCGCTACTAGCGTACATGGGAATAACTACATGCTCTCTTTGAGCGACTTCAAACATAAATATCACAAGACCGTTTGTTCAAGAATTTTCCCACTCTGCAGCTATTCACAAAATTCCAGTAGGCACATGCGCTTTATAAGCGCCTTTAATTATAATAACTTAAGGGGTTTAAGATTTATAAGCGTTATATACTTTTTGTAGACTCCTATTCAGATTTGATAGTTTCCTAAATATCAGCAATAAGTTGTAATTAATATTGTCTGATTAGAATGAACGATCATACCAATGATTTTTTATTTAGCATATTGCAATAAAAGAGGAGCAGTGTTATACAGCCAATCAATCAAGATATATTCATCAAACAGTTAATCAAACCTAATATTATTATTTATTAGGTATGTTTGACAGAGATCAGTCTGGTACCATCAATTTCCAGGAATTCCAGCAACTGTGGCAATACATTCAGCAGTGGAAGGGTGTATTTGATAGATATGATAGAGATAGATCAGGACAAATAGAGGCTCATGAACTACATACAGCATTTATTGAGATGGGATTTAACTTGTCAACAAACTTTGTACAGCTAGTTATTTCAAGGTAGGAACGGTTGGACAAACACTGTTCAGTCAACACTTTGTTCTTGTTTCACTGACCCACATCATCTCCACTTTAATATTTATCTGTCTTTTTATACTTTAATTAACTCATCCATCTGTCAAGAATATTATTGTAAATATTTCTTGTAATGGGGAAAACTAAACTGAACTGTTTGTCTGACTTTCAAACAATTCATCCGCATTATACACTTCCACCCATCCAATTCATCTTTTTGCTTCATTGTGTAATATTCAGTGCTTGAATATTTAATCATACATTTAGCTGATACTTTGGTTATTCTTTTAGATTTGATGTCTGTGCTCGAAGAAGTTTAAAACTTGATGACTTTATTCAATGTTGTGTATTGCTGAGATCTCTTACTGATGCATTCAAAGCACGGGATACATCAATGAGAGGGAATATTACTGTGAACTATGAAGACTTCATGCAGATGGTTCTACTCAATAAACCTTGAACATTTATTGAGCAATAATCTTGTAATTTGCATTTAGTTCATTGTTTTTAATTAAAGCTTCAATGTTGTGTAGAATTCAGTGCATTCTAGAAGGACTTTTGAAGTTATCTGTAGATAATATTATATGAATTTGTAGCACTCACATACAATCTGTTTAAATGGGCACCACTTATTGTACAGTATTATGCCAGCAATGATTTCAGTTACTTGCAGGATGTATTGTAATGCAAAGAAACTGTCTTATGTAAACCAATATTGTGAAATTGAATTAAAAGCAGAACAGCTAGAGATCATGTATATGACCTATTTTGGTAATATCTGAAATGAAATGTGCTTAGCATAGAGCAAAATTGATAGTGTTGAATGTATTAAAGATTGTATGTTTTATCCCATATAAAGTTACAACCAATTTCAATGTAATGTGATCTTCTGTGATCTTCAAAACTTGTTTGGATTTTGGTCTTTTCTGAACTGTGAATCAATTTCATAGCATGTTCTGCCATTGGTTATTTAGAATAAACTCTGGCCCTTAAATTGGTCAAATGGCAGGTTGCAATATAACAAATTTGGCTGTAATGTGATGTAGATTTGTCTTTTCTCCTTTGTAATCCTGAAAATTGACCCAAAACAATAGCACTCCTGTATACTGCCATTTGTGTGAGGTTATTGTTCTCTTTGTGTAATTACCATTTCTTATAGTAAGGCATTGACATCCATGGTATTGAAAACCACAAGCATCAGCAAGTGTCACATAGCATGTATAAACATGTTGTCATTTCTGACTTGAGCAATTATTTGATGTAAATAAAGTAATTGATGTGACATAATGTCTATAACCTTGACTGTAGCTAAGGACGTCACTAGTGCAATGTTTTGACTTGCTGCATTGATGAAATGACAGCATCTACGACATATCACCTTACATTGACCGCAAAACTAATAATGTCACTTCAGTTATCATGATATTATTGAATTGACGGTTTGATGTCATCTGACATTCAATCACTTACATTAACCGTAAAACTAATGACGTCACTTGAGTTATACTTTGACATTATTGAAGTAACGATTTGATGTCATCTATGACATCGCTTACATTAACCGTAAAACTAATGACGTCACTTGAGTTATACTTTGACATTATTAAAGTAACGATTTGACGTCATCTATGACATCGCTTACGTTAACCGTAAAACTAATGACGTCACTTGCACGTAACATAGCTTCAGTTAACGGTCCAATGGGAGTCTGTAAATCTGACACTGCAATATTCTCCATCTCGATATCAGCTCCTCTAAATATTGCCGAAACTCTAGTTCTTTCGTGTAGATGAAAATCCACTGGGTAGTTGTGTACTGATTGGAGTGAACGTAGAAATCGTGTTCTTAAGTTTGTTCTTGCTTCTTGCTCCATTGTTGGATTGCAATCACTTTCATCCTGTACGATACTAATTGCAGAATCTTGAGAAGTTTTTTTGGACATTATTACTTGAAATTTAGTTCAACTTTCATGAGAAACTCACAGAGAAAACCCATCAAACTTTTCGCTGAAAGAGACATCAGGTCTTTTCTCTGTCAATGCTTTGGGTTTGCTGTTTTGTTTGAAAACCGCTGTCATTGTGTTCGCAGAAACATTTCTATTTCAAGATGGCGGACGAACATTCGACAGCAGACAAAGAAGGAAAATTGACCCAGTTTTCTCTCTCGAAGATTAAGCATATCATGAGAAGCTCACCAGACCTAGCAAATACAAGTCAAGAATCAGTTTTTTTGGTCACAAGAGCAACAGTAAGTAGAACACGCAGATATTTTGAAAGGCTTGCTTTGGCGGGAAAATGTAATATTCAATCAGCAGCTTGATTAATAAACTTTGAACATCTCTCAAATACAGTTAATATTTTTCATTTTCCTAATTTGATAAAGTGTTAACATTACAGTAATTTGCTGCTTGTAGACTAATATATATACTTATATGTGGGACACAAATCATGTCATAAATAAATATGTTTATGGGGGGTGGTATTACTGTAATTTATTGACAATCAATAAATGGTATCATAGCCAATAAATTTTGATCATTTTCATTGGAAATGTCACTCTAAATTGGTCTATTGTAATATCGTTTGGTCTTTTTATCTTTTCTTTTTTCTGACAATAGTTTTGATGGATTTATTAAATAACATATCACATTGTGTTCAATCTAATCTCTCTGATTTGTATGTTGGTTTCAAGGAATTGTTTGTTCATTCATTGACTCAAGCTGCTCTTAAGAAAGAAACTGGTTCAAAATTGTTGACGTACAAAGCAGTAGGTAAGTGTTCCATTATTGTTTCTCTGATATTATTCTATCTGAGATTCTTTTATATCTTTTTGATTGCTGCCCAGTGGAATGCAGGTGGATTTCTCACATGACTTCAGACTCAAATTTGTTGATTTCCAAAAGAATAATTAAGTCACACACTTTTAAGACTGACATTTATGCATTAGTTAATTGAAACCATGGTCCCCAGACCCATGGGGAAGTCCGGGGAAATTAACATTTGACCATTGTTTAAGGACCGGGTTTTCCCCAGCCCCTGGGGACAAAACAGCTATTAAATGCCCGACCCTATGATCCCAGCTATATTAGAGAATTTATTTGCAGACAAAAATGATAACTCAACAACTGCGTCTAAAGTTATACAAACTTTATTTGGGAAATTGTGGACAATACCACTCCCCTACTGGTGGTTAAGGGTCAGAACCTTGGATGCGTTGCAGATGGTACCAAGTTATCTCGCAGTTACTATTATCGCACCCCAACATCAAACCATATTCTTTTTGCCTACATATGCAATACTAATGTGTAACTGGCATGTGAAAAACGTCAAAACAAAATTAAAAACAACAACAAAAAATAAAAATACAACAACAGTTCCAAAATCGTTTGCTTTTAAAACATAAAATATCTTTAAAGACTACGTTTATGAAGATTCATCCGTGTTGATTAGATAAGAGTTGATAAGAATAATAATGTTTAAACTTTTGTTCACAACACTGGAATCTGGAAAAAGTACTTGATTTTCGACTGTGACTACAGGCTTCAGTCAGAGTGAAAAGTTGAAGTCAAACGATGCAGTCTCCCAGGGGAACTTATTTTTGTACATGAGTGGATAGCTCATCTAATAAAACAAACTTTTTGACAGTCTAGTTTCCAGGCTCACTCATCTTTCTTGATCCTCGACCAAGTCTCCTCTTAGTGTTAAAGTCCCCGGTATAATCCCTGGCTTTTTTATAAACCTGTTAATTCTCACACCCCCTGTGGATTGATGCCGTTAAAAATGTGTTAAATCCGCGGCTATAATGTGTTAGATCCCCGGCCCTCCCCGGGGGCTGGGGGGCCGGGGTTTCAATTGATTGATGCATTATTCACAAAAACTCTCAGCCATGCAAATTATTCAAAATCCCTTTACGAGCAATGCATTTATTATAATTGTGATTATTTGCTCTTGTTTGATTGTTTTTGTGTCATGTTTGTAATGAATATTATCATTTGTTTGCACAGCTAAGCTTGTTGATGATGAAGACAATTTGCAGTTTCTATCAGGTATTTTTGGCTGTATTTTCAGTTGTTGGTACAGCATTTTGTGAATCTTTTTAGTAATTATATTATGTCTATTGAATCATCTTAAGAAAAAAAGATGCATAAACTATAACTACAAAATATTATGACTTAAAATTAATCGAGACGTGCAAAATATAGGTCTTACATCTGATTTTCATCTTAGGTTTTTGATTTGTCCTTTCAGATATCATCCCACCAAAGGTTTTATACAAAGATTATCTGGCTTCACTAAAAACTAATTACAACTCAGATACAGTTGACATTTCGGACTCTGACTCAGACTAACAGATACTAGACAATGAATGATGACATTAGCCCTATGCTATAGTGTATGTAAAATGTATTATAATACGTGTTTGACACATCTCCCATTAGATGTACAAATAGTAATTAAAATAAAGTGATCTGTTAGGAATGCTGTTCAAATATAGGATTATTAGCAGTGAATCCTGACAGCATTCATTGAGCTAAATGTATTCTACTAGCCTCATTTAAGGTAATTCCGTAGAAACAAAACTAGGCATGGAAATGCCTTGAAACTATCCACAATAATTTTTTTTGAGTTGCCTATTTCAAAAATGAAATTAAAAAAATGGGCTCCCAAACTCGTTTTCTCGCGAGAATTTTTTGTAACTTCTAACTATGGTACCATGTTTTGTATTTTGGGAGTAAAATTCGAAAATTAAAATTTATTTTATTTATTTGTGGATTTGCGCTCTAGGCACTGGTGTACTAGCAATAGGACATTTTGGCCCCTACAAGGCTAGTATACCATGGACCTCCTGATTAACGTCCTTATCTGAGAAAACGCGAAATTCTAACCATTTGCTGATGAAATTACAAAGGCAGGAATTTCTCCTCAATTATTGTAAAACCCTGAGTGTTGGTCCGGCCACAGGGATCGAACCCATGACCTCCCGCACAATAGACCAGCGCTTAACCAACTAAGCCAACCAAACTGATCGATAAATATTTCTAGACATACACAATTCTCTTGATTTTGCTATTTTCCCATGAAGGTATAAGTGGATATAAAAATCATGTGATTATTTGATCAGAGAAACCTTTTTTCTTACCAAAAGTGCTAAATTTCTAGCATAGAGTATAGTGTTCGAGGGAAGTCGAAGTGCCTATTCAAGACACATTTCTTTAAATATCTCAAAAACTAGACATGAAGGTTTATTGACAATTAGACATGTGAGAGAAAACATAGTTCTTGAAACAATAAGAAAATAAAAAAAGAAGTGCCCGAGTTCGTTTTCGTGCTATCGCCGTCTAAAGACCTCAAATGTGTGAAAATCCTTACATTACCGGGAGAGGACTTGGTCGAGTTGCACAAATATCGCGTTTTTTTTTAGAACATGCGCAGAACTGTGCGCAGTGCAAAACTACGGAATTACCTCAAGACTTCAATAAAGCTGACATGCAATGCTTTACTCAGGAATCCCAACACAACGCAGACAATTTGTTGTATATTGGTATTATTATTTTCATGTATGCAATATTGACCTGCAATGAATTATTCATGTTTACTTTAAGATAAGGAAGTTGATCTTAATTTGTCGATCTTGTCCAAATTCACATGCAGTAAATAATATATTGGAATGCATTATTAATTAATCTTAAAAGGCGCAAAACATACTGATTCAAAAATGGTCTCACAGAGCCTAGAAAACAAGTCTAAACAGTGCATTTGGTCATAAATTGCCTCGTCTATTTCTCTCGAAAAATACTGATGTTGTTGGAATATACCATGATTGGATACAAATGAGGGCTGTGTCCTAACTTTAAATCGTACAGTTGATTAGTTTTGAAGTGTTGATGGCACATATAAGTAGCTTGTGTTGTATGATATTTATTTTCAATTTCACAATTGCATTAAACCTTCGCATTTGAAAATCGTTGAATTTGAATAAGTTGAAGTAGGAAATATGAATTCCATATGATATATATGTACAACGCGGTCAGCTTGTTTATCTTTCATGTGTTATATTTGGATGCATTTTGAAAAAAATGTTTATTCCTTCCCATTTCAATTACCGATTTTAGAGTTTTGAAGTAGCATTTAATTAGATACAGGGAAATGTAGTCAGTTAAATGGTCGATAAAAATGCTCTCTTATAAATATGTTCACGAACTGTACTGCGTCAGTCCTATTTGTGAGATATAATGAAAAAAGCCTAATATCATCAGGCTCATTAGTGTAATTATTTGGCATCAGAAACAAGGACGTCACTAGCCGGACTGGAACGTCCACTTTTTTTAGCCCGATGAAAGAAAAATGATTATTACAAAGTATTATACTCCGTAGTACGTGCAAAGTTGGTGGGAGTCTTAGTAATATTTGCGCTTTGGAATCGACGAAGTATTATATTGGAATGCTAACGCAGTCCACAGTAGAGTATAGTGAGTGCAAAGTCTTTTGGGAGAATCAAAGAACCACTGCTGGTCTGGGGACTGCAGTAGTGATTAAGATGCAGAACCGTCTATGAGCACAAGTATTCTACAATATAGCAGAACAGCACAGATTACTCCAGCTGGAAAAAACAACAACAACAACAACAACAAAATGCCTATGACCTTATTGTGATATGGTGTTTTTTAAAACAATAATGATTAAAAATAATTAAAATTATCCATCACATATGGGCATGACTGAAATATTGAATGAAAACCATATCAGATTTGTTAACAAGAAATCATGGGTTGTTTTCTTAACGTATTTGCATGTGAAGCGCGAAAAAAGCAAATGCGATTTTGTTGTGTTTATTCAACCTGATGTTAATTTGAGTCGTTTGACATATTACTAATTCCCTTTTATTGCAATTAAGACGGAAACTACAGCAATTACAAAACCGGTTTCAAAGGAAAGCTGATCGAAATAAAAAAAATCTCAAACCAATTGAATAAAATTGTCTAGAGATCTAATGAAAACTGACAAGAGTTAAATGACGAAAAATGTCCGACATTCGTATTGACAAAGTGGTTGAGGTGTGAAAAATGAATAATGATAAAAAATCAAGTAATTTCCGAAACACGTTCCCAATTAGTTCTCGACTTACGAGCCTTCATTAAACTTCTATATAATTAATGAATTTTCCCGCGATTTATCATTTGGATTTTTTCTGAAAGTGTAATTGCAATTTCTTACATGACAGAAATGGGCATGAAATGTCAATAATCTTTTATATATTTGTCGATATTGCTGAAAAACTCTCGACCGATGTGATTCAGTTTCAACTCCAACCGTATCGTGAAAATCTTTGTACAAATTTTCTCGCGAAAAAGCGTTTCAAATGCATTCACTTTCACTGGGAGAAATTAATTTAACAATTTTGTAACATTATCTCATATTCGTAGGGCCCTTTGCTTAGAGATATTACAATAATCTTTCCGAATCAACGATCAAACAAACCGGGATAAATGTTTCTGCAGCTTAGTGAATTTTAAAGCAGAAAGGTTTACCGATGAAAATATACATCGATATTAGCGCAGTAAGTCAATAAATGTTATCATTGTTATTGTTTTACCAAACACAGTAAACGTATGATATATTGTTATGTTTTACCACACACAATAAACGTATGTTCGATAATAAATTCATATTGTTTCAATGCTGTTGACGTTTTTTGCAACAATATATCAGTATTTTCCGCTATGGGATTTCGCTGTAGATATTCCTAATCCCTGTAAGTCAAGTGCATACTTTAAGCCCAACCAGGTTGTCTAAACAACGTGTACCAAACAATAGAAAATGAAATATTAACACTATAAATGTTGTTATAAAGTAGAAGGAAGCTGGTCTCTCACAAATAAAAAGAAATAAGATTTACTACATAGGCTATGTTCAAGGACGAAACCTCCCAACACTTTGCGAATGGACGAGATATCCAACATTTATTAAGCTTCTACAAATACAAGTGTTTAATTATCGGCTGGGGAGACGCGGGTCCTTGTGCATGAACGACGCAAAACATCGATCATTTGTAGGAGCATTTGTTTGCAGCATGAGTGTTTTAACATCTCGAGTAATGATACGACCAGGGATCGAGCCACCGGCTTACCTCGCAGCGCACTTCTAAAAAACTCTTTTTTTACTAGGATTTCAAGTAACTATATCAGTAATAACTAGTCGTAATAGAGAAGAAAGAAGATTTTCCACCAATATTTCAAGTTGAATTGAATTACAGTTAACTACCGAGATTGAATAAAATGAAGTCGAAGCAAACTGGATGTTCACAATGTTTCACGATTGCAAGTTGACGCGCGACCAACAAGCCATCTATAACTTGACTAGATTTAGAAGCTTAATTTGAACCTTACGACCAGGTGTGCCACATACCAATCGCATCGTGTAAGTTATTCTTAACAGAACGATATGAACAAACTCAGGACCTCTTATCACATGAGCAAACTTTTATCCTTTTGAATGAATACCATTTGAAATTTCGCCAGATATGTTGAAATCGCATCGTTCGCTATCATTCTAAGATATGTCTGTTGACTTTGTGTCAAGGTATTACGATCATTGTTTGTATTTTATGTTTGTGTATAAGGAATGAGATCAAAGCGCTTCAAGTAGTTTTTCGTTGGCCTACTGGCATCGTTTTCCGAACGTCAGTCATTTAATCAAATGAGTTAAGGTTTTACTTATTTAGATCTTCAATAAGCAAACAAGCGGCTTCCATCTCAAATACAATTCACAATAATGACAATTATCTAACGAAATTTCTCCTGCCCTCCCTTGAACTACAGTTTTCTTGTAAAGCGGGCAATTTAAGTGTCCTTCAGGCTATTTGTCAATTAGCTGAAAAATCATGAAATGTAAACGCGCGCTGAGGAAGAAGGCTAACTTGTTGACATTTTAAATGATCAACGTTTTTATAAAGCTCTCGGTGTTTTGTATTATCATGATACATAAATTATTAAAAAGACTATATCTAAAATTGCAATTACATAATAATCATGATCAGATTAATGTACATTGAAAGTTTGGATGAATTAATTAAAATATGTATTTTCAGTGAGTTTCAGTTTTTTGATGGAGCTAGCGATCCTAGATGCATCATAAATGTATCATTAATCTGCATTATTCGCAACGATTATATTTTACTATTAGCTTATCTAGATGTTTTTTTTATTAATTTTGCTCCGCTTTCAGATTTGTACAGATGTGTATATTTATGCATTTTTTGAAATTCTTATTTTATGCGGGCTGCAAAGTAAAATCATGAACTGTTCTGATCATAGTAATACATGTTTTCTATGTTGTGATTCTTGATTTTTTTTACCAATTATGACATTGCAATTGAAGTTTTTCCTATCGTCTTTGCTTCAAAATTAGTCACAGAATTTGTAGCTAAACTGTCTACTGTATTTCCCAACACACAACCACATTTCTTCATAAAAAGTCTCTTGCATGCCTGTCTATAGTTCGAGCTTTGTATTGCATAGATAACAGGATTAAAGCAAGAAGAG
Organism: Diadumene lineata; assembly: GCA_918843875.1. Taxonomy (NCBI): domain Eukaryota; kingdom Metazoa; phylum Cnidaria; class Anthozoa; order Actiniaria; family Diadumenidae; genus Diadumene; species Diadumene lineata. The sequence goes on from OU974076.1 coordinate 15,707,351, forward strand.
GTATACGACAAAAACTTGAAAATCTCTCGCAAACTTTGTAGTCTAGAGTAATTATCATAGTCATTTGCATTCGCTAAAGCGACAACAATTCGAAACGATGCGTATGGCAAAAAGCACAGTACGAAAGCTGATGTTACGACCAAGAGTATTTTCACTATCTTTCTCTTCTCTTGTAAATCAGAAGCCTGTTGTGGTCCTGCCGGTATAGCACAGATAGTGTTGCTGAAGTATAGGCCTTTGATGATTCGAATATAGCAAACTAGAGTTACTAACAGAGGTACAAAGATACTGAAAAACATTATGCTGATGCTGTACAAGTCTTCTTGGGTTTTGGACGGCCAAGCAACGCGACAAGTGTTAGCACTAGGGATGTACTTTGTGACGACAAATAAAGGTACCATAAACGCTGTAGCAGCAACCCATACAGTCCCTATAGCATACCATACTGTATCTAAATCCAAACGAAATCTACGATGAAGAGGACTCATTAGAGCTCTGTATCTCTCTACCGACAAGACAGTCAAGGTAAATATAGATGCTGTTAATGTTATAACAGTAACATTGTAGGATGTGAAAAACTTACACAAGTAATCGCCAGCAGAACCAGAGGGATGCTCAAAAACGAATACCAAAACTTTGTATGGTATACACCATAATAGAGTCAGTAAGTCGGCGACTGAGAGATTCAAAAGAAGGAAGTTAGTTGTCGTATGCATTGAGCGAGTTGACTTGATGACCGCTATAACGATCATGTTCCCACTAACACCGAATATGATGACTACCACATAAAAAGGCACAAGAATACGATCTATTGCTTCTGTGCTGTAGGTTTTTAATGTTGAATTGTCAGTCATCTTGGCAGAGTCCCTTGTTGCAATCTGACTGTTGATCACTCAAATCTTGAACGGTAACACTGTTAATGGGTTGTTTTTGAAGGACTTGATGAGAACGCTTTCTCGCTCAGACTTCAAGTTTGATGTCGATCAATCAATCGGTTTTTAGGTTTTGTTAATGACGACTAATTCTGTATTGATATCTTTCCAAATCCTGTTTCTCCTTTAAACTGCATACATATAGACTTGGCTCTGTAACAGGAATACGACTAGCAAATTTTATCTTGGACTTTTATATCCCCTGGGAAGAAATTAAAAACTTCTGTTAGGAATCCTTGTAAATGCATGCACTAAATTATCTGACACGATGGCTTGTCCTTCTCCTATATTCAGCCATCTATTTCAAGTACAGTACAAAGCATATATAGCGATAGATAAAAGTATAGCTAAAATTTTCACACCCAGAGCTAGGAGGGATGTCAATTTAGGTAATTCATTAATTGCGACAAAATGGTTGATGAATATTTGAAAGGATATCTGAGTCGGCTGTCAGGTAATTTGTTCAGACTTGGTAAATATATATTTAGGGTTATTCTGGTAGAGATAATATTAAAATCTTTATTAAAAACATAATAAATACTTCATATTAAGTAGATTGTTATAAGTTTAATACACAAATTCGTGCTTTTTGTACTTATTCGTTGTTTCGGCGAACCAAACCCATTTTGTTAAACACGTATCTTTTGATTGTTCGTCAGTTCCAGACACGGTAAGGGAACATTCTTAATAAAATAGTCCAAATAGTGTGATTGATTAAAATGTTTGATATTTAGCTATATTTAGAACTGAAACATTTTTGTCGATGATATAATTTAGCAAGCATCCTTAACCAAACAACCCCAAACAAATTACTTTGAACAATTGCTAGTCGTTTTAAAAACATTCATTTTTGCCCCTTGCCTTTCAGAAAAAAAAGATATCCGAATGTCCGGGCAATTATCCATGATAACAAAGGTCGCTTATAAATATTTTAATAAAGCTTGGTAATATTTGCTTATTATGAACAACTATACAAGTTTTTAACAAAAAATATAACTTCCAATAACACTAGTTCTTGCCGGATTTCACAAAACCACATAAGCATAAAAAGACTTAATTAAAAGTGTAAGGAGACGTCGTTCTTCATTTTTCTGCTATTAATAGTCAGTTGGCATTATTTGGTTTGGTGGATGCGAGCGGAATCACATTAGCTATACTTGCCACCTAGGCTCTCTAATCATATCATTTATCAGTGCTTCTAGCGATGACATTTTATTAGCGAGACATCTCAATTATCTGAAACATTTATATTGGTCTTGCTGTTCATTTTGCCAGAAAAACAAGCGATGGGTTTATATTACCGAATAAATTTGAAGAATATTAACATATTATAAAATATTATACTAAATTGTCATTGAGATTTTCGCGCCTTTCTTTTTTGTTCTATTTTTATGTGTTTGCATTAATTTAAATCATAATGTGAACATAGTAACCCAACTTCTTCTTCTATATGTTGTACTTTTTCAACATCAACTTATGTGAATGGAAGTCATAGGTGTAAAGAACGAAGGCAACGTCTTCTAGAAAAGCAAATGTCTTGGTAACTTGCTACATGATATAATTGCAGTCCACAAACCTGCGCGAGATAGTTTATCGGTAAAATAAGCTGAAGGGAAATGGATTTTCCTAATTGTACAATAGAAGTTGAATAACTCAATTCTAAATAGAGAATATAAATCAAGCAGAAGGAGCCCATGTACATGTTTTAGAAAACAATTACATCCACGCGCAGCGTACGTACGAACCTTTCTCACTCGTCCCGAATGAGCACGCAAAACGCTGCTGCTAGGTGATAAAGAAATATGAGAAATTACTTCAACGTATTCAAAAACCTCCGTTTTCGAAGGTCCTTACAAATACGACATGCGAGCGCTTGTAAAGTTTTCGTTTACGTGTGGACCGAAGGTAAAAAAAACGAAAATAAAAATATCCGTCTTCAGAAATATCGGGATACGTGTGGACCGGGCCAAAACAATTCATTAAGTTCCAAGAAAATAAAGTTTTAAGTGAATAATAGTGAAAATCTAAAAATTCAAAAATTAATCGTTTTGTCATGGTAAATGCAGTTGAGGGTCACGAGATGTTTTAGACGAATAATTTGGATTTTTGAGCCATTGATAATACTAAACTTACCTTTTTACAAATTTTTCTCATAAACTGAAATTGCACAGTGAATGTTGACAATTACAATAGAAACAAACCTTATACACACGAAGACAATCACGTGACAATCATATCCGCCAATCATATTTAACGCAGAATTTGATTGGCTGAATATAGTGTGAAATGACGTCACAGTGATGCTTGAATGGATTACCAGTGAAATTGACTAACGATAAAAATCAATGTGTTGAGCGTGGTTCAAGTGTGTGTGAACTCCACTTGGTTGCTATGGATACTGTTGCCATAGATACTGCATTATTGTAAAAGGCGGCGTGAGTGTACTGCACTAGGGAGATTATCCCACGTTGATTTGTGAACTAGGATCAATCGAAACGAGTTCTTGAAATTGTGTCAAAAACTATTAGACCCGATATTAAAAAGGCTAGTTGGAAAGTGCTTTTTAATAAAATCGCATTGATTCTACCTAAGTCAATTAAAAAGCTAATGGGATGAACAAGGATAGCAAAAGTTACTTGTTGCTAGTGCAATCAGTACAGAAGTAACTAGCTGTCAGACTATTCACGATCATCACCTATTATGGCTATTGCTTTATCTTGAGAGACCGGGTTTTTTTTGTTTTTTTTTTTGCGTGATTTTTGTACAATGTGTTAGATAAGACTATTTCTCTACCACAACCAAAAGGCTTGTTCTACAACGCAGACCTTAATACATGTTGTTGTAAATCCACTTGCGACATTAGGGATAATCTTTGCTAATTCGTGGCTGATTCATGGATTAACTGATTCAAAACAATTACATTTCACCTTGAAAAAAGCGCCCTTCATAGTGTTAACCTCTTATCGGTATCAAACGCACGAGTCATTATTCATAAAATTATGGAATTTCCTCATTGAATTTTCTTCGTAAAGCTCTGATGCTGAGGAAAGGCAACAAAATACATGAGGGTATCCCATAATTTCTAATTAGGTCTTTTTGATAACAGCTGAATCGTGTCAAAATTATTAACTATTTTTATTATTTTGCAAAACTAAATCTATTTTGTAAGTGTGATAAATTTGTATGTTTTTTTTTCTAACGAGCTGAATTACTTGTTTCTTTGTAATAGTTGACCTAATGATAAATAGTATCACTAAACTTGTGATCACAACCAAACATTTACCCAGCTAGAAACTCACTGTGTGAATAGGTTCAATAAAACTGGAACCACCTGGCTGAGTTGTATCAACTCATCTACGAGCCACCGGTACGAGCAATACATAACGTAGTGCTGACGGGATTACCGATTTTTACACCGACTAAAAATCATGTAATCAATAAGCAATTTTTTAAGCTCGAAGAAGGAAAACCCTATTTTTAGATTTTACAATAAATGAATGAAGAAACATTTCAATGGACGGTACACAAGGGCCTTGCTAGCACTTTCTCATTCGCTCTCACAAACCACTAACAGACAGAACGAATTGAATACGCCACAACAAAATAGATGACTACTTAAATCTGACAAAAACAATGTAAGGATAACGTTGTAAACGTTGGACATTGATTCGACAGTATTAACAGATATCAACTTGAGAGTCAAGAAACAAATATGCCATTTCCGAACTAAATGACAAAATGACAAGATTTTCAGGCCGACTTCCTCGAAACGCCAGTGGCTGCAATGGTGAGCTGTGCTTTCATGGTCAACACTGGACAACACGGACTTAAGCAACACATGGATCATTAGTCGAAAGCCTGGATTTGAATAATAAACAATTGCGATCTAAAAACGCAGAATGTCTATAATTGTAATGTAAATCTTGAATTTCGCGAATCTTAAATAATTTGATTTTATCTTAGTAACGAAACATACTGACAGTCTGTTTGTTTTTCTCTGCTATATCATATGGTGTGGCACCATATGATATAGCAGAGAAAAACAAACAGAAATTTCAGTTTGGTTGGTTTTCTATCTTTACGATACTTTTCACATCGAAATTACTAACTACCCTCGCAGCAAATTTCATAGATTTGTATACATTCAAATGTAACCAAACTTGTTGTAATTGTAACTTAAATTTGAAATTTCAACAATACTATAGGAAAATATTGCGAAATCCGGGTCAAGTGACCATAGGCTGGACAATCAATGGCGTCTATTTTTCAAGTCAAAATGGGGAAAGTTAAAGCAGTTTGAATTGGATCAGATTTGGTATAGATTGAACACCTATAAAAAGACGTATATGAATTAGCTTTTTAACCTGTACTACCATTGCTAGTTTAGGAGATATTTTGACAAATATGATTTGACAATTTGGTCAGGTGACCTGTTTTGCTAATTATCTCGTGATCCAAGAATGCTAGGTCATGTTAAAAGGCTAATTCATATACATCTTTTCATACGTGCTCAATCAATACCCTAAAGCTTAAATCAATCTGCTTTAATTTTCCCCATTTTGACTTGAAAATATGGACATCATTGAATGGCGGAACAAGGTCACGTGACTGAGATTTCGCAATAATTTTCAACAAAAATGTCACAATTCCAAAGTTGAGTGATATCTGCAAATTTGGTTACATTTGAAGCAAAATTAATCAAAAATAAAACGTTATTCGGGTTAAATTTATGACAAGTCAAGCCTTAGTAATTGGGTTTCATGCGGACTGATGCGGACAAAAGGCCAAACAGGACGATCGAATAAAGGCCGGTACACATAAGGGAGCTTGCTCCTGCAGCACGCTCCCACAACATGCTCCCGGAGCAAAGCTCCCTCGTCTGTACCAACGAAAAATATGTTGGGCAACAAAGGGAGCAAAACACGGGAGCAAAAGTTTTGTTGCGCAACATATTTTTTGTTGGTACACATGAGCGAGCTTTGCTCCTGGAGCATGTTGCGGGAGCGTGTTGCGGAAGCAAGCTCCCTCGTGTGTACCGGCCTTAAAGTTGCGTGGACTTGGCCTTTATCACGGTGAACCCGATTGCACACCCTCTCCCCAGAGACATGAAGACAGATCATCACCACCAATTAAGGTAGTTCGGGAGCCACACTTCACGCCGATGGAATTTCTACATAAGGAAATATGAAAAACAAAAATGAAATAAAAAATACCGTGCTTGTAGTTGGAACTGTAGGGGTTAAAGTAGGCCCATTTTTGCCCCAGTTCAATTAACAGAAGTAGCATCAAATCAGTTTAAAGGTAATGTTCTTGCAAAGAAATTTGAAATTTTTTCACAAATTTGCTATAAGAGTCTGACAAAATGCTCCCTTCGCCATAGTTCTCATGAATTTATTCCTTGGAAAAGACATCGACTGAGATATTTTACGAAGATTTGAATGAAGACCGTCATATATTAATTTTTTGTACACTTTACCACAAAAAAGTCAAATTTAATGTTTTGGTCTCGAAGTTCATGTATTTTTTTCCCAAAATTTAAAAGCTGGCTTATACCAAATATAAAAATTGAAAAATAATTGGGTGTCACCGTGCTAATTTAATTGGAGCTATAAGCAAAAAACGTGGGGAAAATAAGATGATTTCAATGTTTTAGACGTGCGGGAATGGGTACTAGCTGCTTTTGAAGCCTGTATTTGTTATGATGTTATTTATTTACTTTTACTTTTATTTATTTTATTTGGTTCTAACGCAAAATTTGATAATTCATCGATTTTGCGCGTTGGAAACAATGCTAATTAGCCTCCCTGTCACGCTAACGTTGTAGACAACCACAAATCAGTCAAAGAGAAACTAGATTTATTATGGGTTCTGTTCACATGATTTCAATGGCTTCTGTGCCGTCTTTGGAATGTATACAGCTATGTGTTCAAAGCCATTTCTGGAGTATTATTATACCATTGGACGATTGATCCTTGAGTGGCTGCACTTAGCTAAATCGTCTTGACTATATATCGAAGATCCATATATTATGCAAGCAACCAGAGTCAGCAAAGCATTTGCTGGGTTGTTATGAAAAGATATTGACCCTTTTCAGCTTTTTGTAAAAGTACACACACACACACACACACACACACACACACACACACACACACACACACACACACACACACACACACACACACACACATCTGACAGCAACAATTCAAACTCACTCCAATATGTATAATTCTTACAGGCTTTTCAGGGGAATTGGCACAGACACACAAACTATTTCGCTTTTTATTTATTTATTTCACATTCGAACCTAAATGCAATGCTATACTTTTGTACAAATGCTGGTTGTGGCAAAATATAGGTGAAATAGGATTTTGCTCGTAAACGTTTTTATTCCGGCACTCCAGTCAAACAACAAACACATGCACGGCAGTCAAACAACAAACACATGCACGACAGACGGAGATATTTCGTCACAGTGGGTCAAATTAGCAGGATATCGCGGACTGCTAAGGGCATAGTAACTTAATGCACTATAAAGAGATCTATTATTATTATCAACTGAACAACATACTTTGTTTGTAATGATTGCACTATAAAGAGATCATCAAATGAACAACATACAGATATTCTTGCAATCTTTCTTTTTTTTTCCATTTGTGTGTGTGTTCTTATTGCATTAGTTTTGTTTTGTTCTCTTTGATTTATTACATTTTATTATGTTTTATTGCTACCGCATTGAGCAAGCCTGAAGCGAGCGAGCAAGGCAGCAACCCTAATACGTATAGGGAGTAAAAATCTGGATTTTACTCCATAATGTACCGCAAATTCGTTTACCTACGTGCCTTGCGCTCCTCGTATGATGTCAGTCATTCGACACCAAAGTTTTCCTTGGAGTGCTTGGATTTGTTTGTGGTCAAGGTGAGTGAAACTCTGTGTCTTTATATGTCAAATTTTTGTCTGCGATAACTATAAGTAAAAGCAAGGATTTTTTAAGGTAGACGAAGATTTGCATTGTTTACGATTAGTTTGTCATACATCTCGTCCGTATCAATAGATGTACGGCCGCTATTCGTGCCACTTGTTATAGACGTCAATTATTACAGTAAAATTGAAATAAGATACTTGTAGTTGTTCATTTCTTTATGCATTTAATAGGTCCATTCATTGACTTGTTTGTTTCTTCTATTAGAGTGTCAATCAAGATATGGTTATAATGGTTGCTGCCGCAGGGGGGGGGGGGGACTCCGGGGATAAACCATCGGGGATGCTCGTCGGAATTTTTCACAAATACCCCTAAAAGATACCTGACGTTTTTCAAAAGGGCGTGGCTTAGCAAATTTTTCATCTCTAAACGATACCAAAATCAGGATTTTTACTGCTATTCAACCCCTAAAAGATACTAAAACTGTGAAAATTTGGCAATTTTTATATTTTAAACCCTAAAAGATACCAAATCGCTGATTTATACGCCTAAAAGATACGACGAGCATCCCCGATCGTTTACCATCGGATTCCCCCCCGCCCCCCATCCCCGGGGAGCGAGCATGTTATTGCTCATTTAAATATACAATTTTTTTCAAGCTTAATAAAACACAACCATATTGCAAGTTTTTTTTTATTTACTGATGATTTTCATTAAAATTTTATAAGAATGAATATTTTTAATTAAAAAAAATAATTCCAAAAGTGCAAACAATAAGACAGTGAAGCACTTACTGGCTATCGGTGCCAAGTAAATGTACCATACAATTGCACTATTTACTATTACTTCATGCGTGTTACCGTTTTCTTGCTTGTACGTTTTTTAGAGTGATTCGCTTACCTTCCATTACATTATGATTTTTAAATGAATAAATATGTTGAAAATAAAATTTGGGAATTGAAACTAGTTTTTGGTGTTGTTGGCATTATTGCATTATTGCCTCAATCACTATAAAAAAATATCCAACCATGACTCACTAACTTTAGATTGTTTGTAACAACAAAAATTTCAGTTCATTTAAGCAAAGAGCTAAGGCAGCATTTTGCTACCTGTTGGGTAGACTAGTTGATTTATTTTGTGTTCTCTTATTTAGTACACTGCATGCCATTTTATAGTATTAAGATACTAAATTAAATAAAACAGATTTTAATTTTACGATTTGTTTTGTTTGCATGCAGAGCTACGACAAATTCCATTGAGTTAGCTACTGATACGCATTGCTACTAGCTGGTACTAGCTGCTACAGCCAATGAGCTCTCGCTTTTTCTGCTTCAGGTTATTTATGAAACTGAACCTGAGAGAAGTACACTCTCGGTCGACCACACTGGAAGGCAAGACAAACAAGATGGAAGGAATATATCCAGTGAAAGCGAAAATAGGTAAGCCTTGATCTAATCTAGAGTGCATGCAAATAATAAAGTGGTTTTTAAAAACACGTAAACTAAAGCGTAAAAGCTATAATGTGGGTTTTAGAAAAAAAACAACACTGTGTACCGATGAAATATCTGGTAACAAATAATACTAATTTAACACTAAATAGGAATGAATGAACTATCAAAGCTTGAACGTGTTCGTTATGACATGGTTTACAACTATGGTTATGAAGAACGGTACAATAATGTACGTATAACAGTGAACTGAATGTATTTGATAGAAGAAAAAAAAAACTTGACCTATATTTCGCTTTTCGAAAATCTTCGGTCGTATATTCCGTATATATACTTTCGTTTTCGGCCAAAAAAATAAATTATTAATTTTTTGTTTTGATCATATTTCTAAGCGCGTGACACGGGTAAATCTAATGAGGGCGGCGGGGGAGTTTCTGGAAAACAAAGAAAATTAAACGTTTTCAATATAAAACATACATAAGTTGAGATGACATGTGTATCATGTATATATTTATTTGATAGATCAAATATATCATATACTTACAACTAGTACCTGTAAGATTATAATTAATTTTATGCAATTAAAATTTAATGTTCAGCCGCTGATCATTTTCATCCCATAAGTCATTTCGAATGAGCATGAATTGGAGTGAATAGAACACTTGTTTCAGCAAACTGAATACCTGCTGATAACGTCTTGTTTTCATAAATAGTGCTCCAGTCAGGCCCAAAAAGAAGCCAAGAAAGACCGCAAAGAATGATGGTAACATTAAGGGTTCAGTCGTCAGTTTCCCCTCAAAAAGCCTTCAGCCCGGACAACCCTCCCAGTCATATCTTCATCTTTACCAAATCTCTAATGACGTCATGGTCCAAGTAAGACGATTGCGTGACAATGGAAGATGGGATTTATTTGAAGATACTGCCGTCACGTTGTCACTCCAGTACACTACATTTGAAGCACAAGTGGTATTATCTCTTGAGAGAGGAATAGCTGCGTGTTATAATAATCGACTAAAGGAGGCCAAACAGAAGATCAAGTCTGCGATTCATATGGCTAGTGGCCTGGAAAACTCTTCAGTTCTCATAGGTGAGTCGTAAGAAACTTACAAACCAACAATCTAAACTTACTTTCTCGTTTCAGCAATCTTGATTGACAACTTGCCAGCGTTATGGAATTGTCTTTACAAGATAGAACAAACGAGACTGCAAATTTGTGTTAGCAACACTTGCTAGCATACGTGTCTACCTTGCGATGACTTATCATGCCGCTGACAGCTTCCAGCGTCTTTCGAGATTTAGCTTTAGCGGGAGGGTGGGGTCGAGAGTTGTTTAATTGACTTTTGGTAACATGCAATACTGAAGACGTCAGTTGTTTTCCGTAGGTCGAGGTCTTTACTACCTCTCGGCTGTATACAGGAGAGACAACAAGATAGGAAAAGCTGTCAGCTGCACTGAACTGGCTGAACAGAATTTCATTTCTGCTAATGTAATAGATAGGTGTGCCTTGACATACGAGCGAGCAAGTGCCTTGATGGACTTTATTCTACAATGTCCAGAGCCAAAAGCAGCCCTGAAAGAACAAGTCATAGAAGGCTTGAAGCGTTGTATTGATGAATGAAGATAAGGACATTGGATGCTGTGTCCAGAGTCATCGATATGCTTTTATTAAGATAGCGATGTTGTTGCTGGATTGCCGCACTACTACAGGTTAGACGACAAATCAACATATCACAAACTTTGCTTTTAATTACTTGCATGCTTGGTAACGCCTTCATGCATCGATAGTTTATCTTTGCAAGATTTTTATCCCGCAAATCCTCTGTTCTTCTAGCTCACTCTAAGTCCTTAATCCGTCTTTTGTCGCATGGGCAGACTATTAAAGTTCTCTCAAAGTAGGTCGTCTGCTTGAATACATGTTACTTTGTTGTTTGCTTGGTTTTGTTCGGAACAAAACGATTTAATTTTTCTCGCAACAGGTCGCAAAAGAAGCGCGAGACAAGGAAACATCCAAGAAGCCGAGAAATACTTAGCAACTTTCAAAGACAAACACTGGGGTAAGGCATCACGTGGTGAGGAATTACAATACTACTTTGGACAAGCTGATCTGCACTATCGAAAACAACAGTACCCTCAAGCTAGAGAATATGCAGAGAAAGCTTTAACAATGGCTGAATCATTTGGTTTTAATACAGAAATAAAACTAGCAACGGAAAGACTTGAAGATATTGGTTTCGCATTTGACCAATGCCAGCGCTCTACCGAGTCACGTGATAATCTTGATGACAATATGGCTGACGTCAGCGAGTCTACTGATTCTGATTGGTTTATCAAGCCCTCATATATTTAAGCTCTGAAATTGAAAGATATATTTATTTACTTTTTTATTTCAAATAAACTAAACCTGGAGTACTGATGATCTCCATTTATTATTGTTATTATTGTTATTATTATTATCAGTGGCAAGAAAAGCCCTAAAGAATTCCCCCAACGAGTCAATAAAACAACTATGGAAATCAACGAGTATTAGACTATTAGACTTCAACTTTATTCTCACTGACTTCTATTCAATATATACAATACTTAGATATAGCAAATAAACATTCAATAAATTACAAAAGGAGAATAAATTTCCATAATTAATTAGTGAAGGGTAATTAAAGTAGCTAAAGCTTTCGAGTTAATTACCCCTTTAAATCAGATTAATTACAATAATATAGTAATATGTAATATAGTACCCACACTAATCTGTAGTATGACGTCTACAAGTCTACCAAAGATGTGGCGAAAGACTTCCAAGCTATACATGAAGAGAAGCTACAAAACCAACTACTATCTCAAGGTAGCTTCTTCTCAAGTGTAGTAAAATTCTCACTCCCTAAACTAAACAACATTTGGTCCACTGTACAATCTAAATTACCAAAAAACATTTTCAACTTCACAATTCGATACATCAACAACACTTTACCTACACGCAAAAATCTAGCCAAGTGGGGTCTTTCACCATTCTCAGACTGTACCTTATGCCTTCAACCTGAATCTCTTCTACATGTAATTGCTGGATGTAACTCATATCTTGAACAAGGTCGGTTCACTTGGAGACACGACTCTGTCCTTCTCCATCTCGCTAAAACCTTTCAATCTATTGTAGAAGCGTCCCTATATGCCGACCTATCTAACTTCAAGAGTCCGTCAACAACTACTGGTGATGAATACCGTCCAGATCTATTGATATCTACTAAAAATGATGAGTGCCTGTACATACTTGAACTAACAGTGGGTTATGAATCAAATCTACAAAAAAATATTACTCGTAAAAAAGCCAAATATAAAGAGTCTGTACATAGCTTGAAAAGTCATTATAAAAATGTAGTTTTTGTAAATCTGTCAATCAGTGCGCTTGGTGTATTCGCTAACGATTCTGCAAATTTTATCAACATGTTAGAAGATCTTCATTTTAATAACAACGAACGACTCCACATAATTAAGAAGTTAATGAATATTGCCATTAGATCGTCTTATTATATTTTCTGCTGCAGAAACAAAAATGGAACAATCCAGAGTTGTTGCAGTATTAGTGAAAATCGTTTTTCTCATGTTTTGTAATAGATTCAAGTAGCCAATTGTAAATTACCTATTATTAGTGAGATTTACAATTGTACTTTAGGTAAAAAACTCAATAAAGTTTCCATTATTATTATTATTATTATTATTATTATTATTATTATTATTATTATTATCATTATTATTATCATTATTATTATTATTATTATTATTATTATTATTATTATTATTATTATTATTATTATTATTATTATCTTTTATTTCACAGCAAATACAAATGATTTTACAATATTAATTGCTACCAGATGTTACATAACTCCAGCCCAAGAGCTGTCCTGATCCTGAGAGCTGGAGTACTTTTCTAATGATATGGGCCGTGGAGCAAGGATGGCACAGTTGTTTAGTGCGCGTCCGTCTGTGCGAGAGGCCACGAGTTCGATTCACAGTAGGTTCACATCCATGTTTAGACTTCTTTCTATTCTGTGTAGCTTGTAGTAGCTTTAAATACCCGTGAAAAGGAGCATTGATGGAAAGAGGGGGTAAAGTGCGCACCGTCGGCTTCCTGGGATACCAGCTTCAAGCTGAAGGAACTACCGACGTTAAATATAAATACTTTACTTTACTTTTACCTTTTCATTTTCTTTCTCTTGTATTCTGTGGTCAGCAGGTACGGAGATGTCAATTATTTGTACTCTTTTGTTTTTTTTGTCTATCACAACGATGTCAGGTCTTCTGGCTGTCCCACAGCATCTTGACATCATCATTTTCTTCAACTGCTTTGGGTTGATGCTTCCACCATTTGTCTTCACATTCTATTCCATTCTTCTCACATAGATGCCAATGAATATTCCTGGCCACATTGTCATGTCTTTGCTGGTACTCATTTCCAGCAAGCACTTTACATCCTGAGACTATATGTTCAACAGTTTCAGTTTTTTCTTTCCATAGTCTACAGAGCGGCGACTCGTTGTTCTTATAGATATTATTTAGTGCTTTCACTGGCAATGACTGATCTTGTGCTGCTGTGATGAGGCCTTCAGTTTCTATTTTAAGATCTCCTTTATTTAGCCACTTGTTCGTACTTTCGATGTCAATCTTCCCTTCAACATTTCTTATGTATTGTCCATGGAGTGGTTTGTTCTTATATGCTTGATTCTCTCGTGTTGTTTGCGTTGCTGGTATTCTTTCTTTGTTTCTGAATGTTCTTTAATGATATCTGATGTATCTTTGATGATATCAGATAGGTATTCGTTCTTCTTTATATACTCATTCAATGCAATTTCTTCTTCATGCACAACATCTTCGATTGATTTCAGGCCTCTGCCTCCGTTAGATCGTGGAAGGTAAAGTCTATCAACATCAGCACGTGGATGTAATCCGCGATGGATGGTCATTTGTTTTCTGGTCTTTCTATCCATTTCTTTGACTTCTTCCATATTCCATTTCACAATTCCAGCTGTGTATCGAACGACTGGTATGGCGTAGGTATTGATGGCCACTATTTTATTTCTTCCATTCAGTTTTGACTTTAGAATTAATTTAAGTCTTCTCGTGTATTCTGTTCGTACATTATTATTATTATTATTATTATTATTATTATTATTATTATTTGTACTTTAAGTTAAGGCCGGTGCCTACTATTGTCTAGCGCATCGGGTGCTGCGCATGTTGCTGAAGAAGTTTGAAAAACAAACATTTTCATTTTATGTGAAAAACCGTCCAGAAACATGCTCTCTGAAACGTTTTCCTGTGAGAAACATATTTAATCTTTGCAAACTGACCTGAAAATACACTTTTGTTCATAAAACCACTTCAAAAGCGACTGTTATATGATCACTAAACCTCAATCTTTCCTGGGACGCCATCTTGAAATTCTCCCACGATGCATTGTTGTTAGCGCCTTTAAACCGTACGCGATTGCTAATACACAATACAAAGGTAAAATCAGCAAACTGTTGAATTACTTGTCTTTTATATCTTACTTGAGTATTACATGAAGTCTACATGTGTTATATGTGTTCTGGTATCATGTGTCACCACGTGACACATTGTTAATTCATTTGTCTAGGGATCGGAGGGATAGGTATTTTTGTGCACTTTTAGCAAATTCTTGAAAGATTTCGTGCGTTTATAATGAATATCTTTTAATGTCGTGTAATAAAATGATTAAAAAAGTTTTCATTTGGCGTGTTTTTGAAAATTTAAAATTGAAAGATCATGTTATTATTGGTGATTTTGTTAGGGTAGCTAGCCAATTTGAAAATGGTATTACTCAGGCTTCCAAAGGAATTAGTCTAGAAGCAAATCCCAAAAATCATTTTCGCTAAACATTTCGAGTAGAAGCAGGCAACAGGGCTTAAAATGTCCCTCTTGTGGTCCTTTCTAAGAATAGTGCTGTTGCCCACTCTACCTTTGACTTTTAAGCGAGTTATAGGGGTTTATTTTCAGGAACAGCATGAAAACGAAATGACAATGAAACAAATGACAATGAAAAAAATTATAACACCTCACAAAAGGTGCAAAAAAACAACTTAACTTTACCAAAATATTACATTCTTGAAAATGAATAGGTATGAGTTACATTTGTGTATGTTGAGGAGAGGTCACGTGACAAATCACGTGATTATAAAAACAGCTAATTAAAAAAAAGCGATTTAAAGTAATTCTGTAATTTTTTACTTTTCGCCAATTTTAAAGTTTTACATTTCTTATCATCATTGGATACAGAGATAAGTCTGAGAATAAACTCGCCCCAATCTACACTCGGTAAAACCTTGATTTTGACTAAAATTTGAGGATATTTCTCAAAATATCTCGCAAACCAATACAGGTACCTATCATTTTTATTTCATAATGATAATTTCATTGAAATCATGTTCTTTAACACGTAATTGTGATTGGTGACAAAATTCTATGGCTAGCCATTTAGATATTTTGACTAGTGCTTCGTCGTTTATATCAGTACCACATTGTATAAAACTGGTTTCTAATCTTTCTTAAGTAACGTTCCGAGTAAGAACTAGTGTAGCAAACGGCAATGGAATGCATAAAGGTGTTAATTGTGTATTGTTTAAATGCTTGATCTGATTGGCTAAAACAAGAAAATTGGCCTTTTTTCAAACTTTTGGGATATTTTTCCTATATTTTATTCAAAATCACATTTCAGATTTATTAAAGCGATCTTATTTTTTTCTATGAGAAAATTTTACCGTGGGGCTCACTATGAAAAGCAAGCGTCTCCTAGCCATTGTTTTGAGCAATTCTGATTGGACAAAACCATTAAACACAAAAGAAACACTGTCTTGTAAACAGCATTTTGTAGATTTTACTTAAGAAATGTGTAACCCTTAGCTAGATACATCAATATAGTGAAAATTAAAGAATTTCTACGTGGGGAAGTTTTTTTGCCGCAGAACAATAGCAACCTCACTAGTTTTTACGCGTATTGTTACTTAAATTGATATTTTTATAATCACATGATTTGTCACGTAACCTTCACTAAACGTACACAAATGTATCTCACATTTTCATAAATGTACTATTTTGGTAATGTCAACCCCAAATGTTTTGGGTGTGCTTTAAGGTACCCCTTATACAATGTGGTACCGAAATAAAACAAAACATTTGTATTAAAAGTCAACAGTGGAAAGAAAGAAAACAAAAATTAACAAAATGGTAGAACTTTCACGGGCCTCAACGATGCCATATAAAACACTAGTCAAAATATCTAAGTCTAGCCATATAATTTGATCATTAATCACAATTACGTGTTAAAAACATGATTTCAAATGATATTATGAAATAAAAATGACAGGTACCTGTGATGACTTGCGAGATATTTTGAGAAATATCCTCAGCGTAATTTTTATCATTTTTGTTTATTTTGTTTTTAGTTTTAGCGCTCAAAAACAGCGAAACAAACAGATAAATTACATAGGTCAAAGAAAAGCCCGAGTTCACGCAGATATGCGTCTAGTTATTCATGCATTCAACTGCTCTCGAATAAAAAGATATTTCAATCTTCTTGCCTTTAAAGACATTTATCTATAAGAATATTATGTGTGTTGTGGTTTATGAGATGTTTCGTTTAGAAATTGAAACTATATGACAATTTATGATTTTTTTCCCTTCCAATAAGCCTGAAGCGTGATGACGTTTTACCCCCGTCTCTAGACCAGAATCCTTTTCACATTGCTTTTGTTCACTAATTATGACTATTGTTCCTGTATTCTCGAGGGAATATAAAATTTGAATATGAAAGGATTTAAAAAACTATTATGGTATAGAGACGGGGGTAAAACGTCATCACGCTTCAGGGCTATTACAAATTGCCTAATTTGTAATATTTGATGACGTGTAACTCATTCAAATGCACGGTGACCCCAATTTTTTTCTTTCAATTTATGAAGTACTGAACTAGTTCTTTACAGTTAGAAAGGAATTTCGAGAAAAAAATACTTTCAATTAGTCCTCATCATCTTTAATTACAAAGACATTGGAAATATTATCTTATTTTGAATCTAATGATATATTACGTACAATTAATATGCGATTTGTAAATAAATAAACTATAATGCTATTGTTACACAATAATTAATGTCTAAAACATGCATGCTTGAAAATATCACTTTTCATTAAATACAGAAACACCGGTACAGAAAATAGAATAAACCAAATAGCTCAACATATGATACGAAATATATTACTGCCGTGTTTATATTTACAAATACCAGGAAATAGCTTGATATGGCACGAAATTTGTTACTGCCGTGTTGGTATTTACAAATACCTGGAAATAGCGTGATACACGATACGAAATCTATTACTGCCGTGTTTATATTTACAAATACCAGGAAATAGTTTGATATGACACGAAATATAGAGTGCACGCACTAAACGTGTGCAACATAAATACCACTAAATAGTGCTATTTTATGCTAATTCTATTGTTTTCTTTTGTTTCATTACTGCTATTTACCACTAAATAATTGCAACTGTTGCACACATTTAGTAATTACACTCTATTACTGCCGTGTTTACATTTACAAATACCAGGAAATAGCTTGATATACAATACGCAATATATTGCCGAAAAAGCTCAAAAGGTGATTGAAATGTGTAGCGCGGTTCCATGTTCCGGAATATCTAAACAAATTAGCATAATTTTGACACCATATTTGGTCAATATTAAAAAAAAAAAATCCTTTTAAAATACTCAGAGCCAACTGAATAGCCGCTGATGCTACAAATCAAACATTTTGTTGTTTTGTTTAGAAGAGATTTTATTTTCTACATGCTTAGTTAATTGTCTTCACTTATTTGGAAAACATATGAAAAAGATATGATTTGACTTGAAAAGGGCTCAGTTCAACGAAAATATTGAAAATTTTGAAGCATGAAACAAACGCAATGTATAGTAGCTACACGTTTCAATCCCCTTTGGAGTTTCTGGTCAGTCGTCTAGTTGAACAGTTCATCTTCGGGCTTTGTTATTATTGTTGAAAAATGGTACAAAACTCATGGAAACTACTCTATTTGAAGTTTAACTACAATATAACGATCAACACAAAACACTGTCGATTTGCATCGACTGACTAGCCTCGTTTCTGCTCCAGACAAAACCGCGCCGTCCGCCATATTTCGGTTTTGTGTATGCTAAGGCATTTAGACTCTTCTGCGTCTCGTTTTAGTCTACGTCATAATTATCATCATCCTATCTATCATCACCATCACAACCATCATCACCATCACTGCCATCACTACCATCATCACCATCACCATCACTACTACCATCATCACCATCACTGCTACCATCATCACCATCACTACTACCATCATCACCATCACTACTACCATCATCACCATCACCACTACCATCATCACCATCACTACTACCATCATCACCATCACTACTACCATCATCACCATCACTTCCATCATCATCACCACCACTACCATCATCACCATCACTACTACCATCATCACCATCACTACTACTATCATCACCATCACTACTACCATCATCACCATCACTTTCACAATAATCACCATCACTACTACCATCAATCTGTTGTCACAATCAGCTGCTTGCATCAGCATCTCCTGCAGATGACGATGGCGATCCACTTTCCTCTCCTTCACTCTCTGAATCTTTATTATAACATCCAGTGTTCTTTGATAACATAGTGTCAATGTCTTTTAGTCGTCTCAACGCGGGTGCTTCATCAAAACCATGACAAGTTGCCAGTGAAATGGCTTTCTCTATAACCTCTTTAGCCTCGTGAAAAAGTCCAGATCGAAATGCTTGATCAGAATTAGCTAGCAGTCGCTGTAACCGCTCACTGGCTGGTACATCATTTTGAACACCATGTTTACTTTCTAGTTCATCAAGATATCGTTTTGCTTCTTGTAGATTTTCATCACTAATTTTCCTCTTGCGTCCACCCTTGGTGTTGGAGTTTAATAGCCACATCACCTTCTTATATATAGCATAACGTCCCTTCTTGACAAAGTCCCACTTTTTGTGTTTGTTGATTTCTTGACAAAGTTCCGTACATTTATCAAGACATTCCCTAATAAGCTTTGCATTTGATTTATCAAAGTCTAGCATCATACTAGCCTTTTCGTAGTAGACTAAAGCTTGATCGTATAAAAACTCGGTGTCTTTTAGTCTTACTAGTGCTTCATCGAGACATCGCTCTGCTTTGCCAAGAAGGTTGTCATTTTGATGTCTATAGATTGATGCAAGACAGCAGTACGCTCGTCCTTCAAGGAGTTGCTTGATGGAAGGATCACAGTTGCGCAGTCGACGTGGAATTTCATGATTTAAGATATCGGAGACCATTTGAGCGGCTTGTTGTCCGTTGTCTTCAAACAAATGATAGCACATTTGCTGTGCTTGCTCAAGTGTTAAAAGGATATCCCATAATACATCACTGCCATGTTGACAACGAAATTCATTCAGTTTGTGAATAAATAGATCCCATTTTCCAGCATCTCTTAGTGGGTGAAGAACAGCAAGGGCAGTTTCAGCAAACTGAGTGTAAAGATTAACTGCCTCTTCGCTTACTGGGTGCGTATTTATTATTTTATTTGGCTTTGGTTTGTTAGTAGGTTCTCTTGGCTTTCGTCTGCTTTTCCTATGTGTTCGACGACCTTGCTGGCCAGCTGTCTTTCGCTCTTTTCTTTCATTGATAAACAACTTTGAATTATCACCGATTTGTGCCGTTCCATTGTCTGGTAAATTAAGTCTTACTTCAACATCAATCGGCCACGAATCTCCTTCTGGCTCAACTTGAACGATATCAGCTTTTGCAGTCAATTCTCGATCGCCATCTTTCAGAGCGTTGTTGAAATCAATCGTTTGAACACCCGAACAACAGTCAGAGTATTCTGGGAAGCTTTTGCAATCAATAGTGGCAGTACAATTATCGCCGATTTGAGCATGTTTTGAATTTACCTCGACTACCAACTTTGATGTATTTCCATCTGCTTTATGGAAGAGTCCTTTGTTGATTTTTATACAGCTTGACATGGCCGTGATTGTCGTAATGTTTCAATTTTTAGTCTGCGTTTTCGTCGATAACAAAAGTGGAGAAAATATTCGACGTTAATCAACAATCTGGTCGACAATATTGAGATAAAAAAAACATCTTCAAGATTCATAACTTGTAATGAAACTAGATATGCAGAAGAATGAAAAAAACCCTTTTTAAAGTAACGAGAAACACACAAATGTCGCTACAACGGTGCTTTCAATGCTAAGCTATTGAACTGAAGGGGAATACCCTAAACATCGCGTGATACTCACATGACTTGCACGTACATGCAAGAACCACAAGTGACGTTATTCAAATATATCGATTATACCAAGCGAATACTATTATTCGATTTCCTAATGTTTCTTTCCAAATTAAAATGTATGTATTTTTAGTAAGGCTTTCTCTAATTATTAATATGATCTGAAATTCCTTTCTTGAGCCCATGTATAAACTGGTCATGTATAACTTAAGATAAGCAGAGACCGCTTACAATATGCTGCAATGGCAGACAGCTGTTTTATAGTAGGGGATTTAACTACCACAATGCTTTGCCCACTTTCTTTATAGTTTGTTCTATTAATATACAAAGACATTAGAATATATTTATTTCGACTCAGTTTTTGCTCGTTAATGTCATTTCCACTTCATGTACGTACATATTGATTTATGCCTTTGATTGTTTGTTTTCTCGTTATATATATATTTATACATATATACAGCCAACTGCAAAAATTCTGTCGTTTTGACCATATATAAATATATATATTTGTACATGGTCGAAACGACATAATTTTTGCAGTTTGTTTACTTTTCTAGTACAATGATTTGCTATTTTTATTTCAGATTGTTTTTTTGGTCAACGCTGTAACCAGCCGCTAATATTCATAACTACATATATTTATATATGTTTGATTTCTTAAGACCTTTTTTTTAAAAAAAAAAGCGGAAAACAAATACAAAACGAAAGGTATAGCCAGCATTATAAAAATAGCAATTTGAAAAAGTATGAGAAATATAAAATGAAATAAAATTACAGCTAAAACAGTTGTATCGCGACCAGTTAATTTTCGAATCTTTACTTCATATGGGTTTTTCTGAGACGTCAATCATCAGATGGCTTTGAACATGCTGCATAGACCGTTGACAACAATTCGACAGTTTAGTTGAGCTTTTCTTGATAAATAGCCGATACAAATAACTTGAATTGAAAGAATTCAAACAGCTTTCAAATATTACAAAGAGAATAAAAACATCTGTAAGTCCTACTGCATTTTTTAAAGTCCTTTGAATATGATCGTTTCTTGGGAAAACTTTTGATTTTCATTCACACGACCTGAATGTTTCGACAAACGAGGAAAATTGACTAAAAAATCTGAACAAAGTTGGTCGCGATACAACGATTTTAGCTGTAAATTAAAAAAAAAAAATAAATAAATGAATAAACATATCATTTGTGTTAGCCGGTGACGTCACGTACTCCTGTTGAGGTCATTCCCAGCTCAAATAAATCTAAGAGATCTTGATCACGTGATGTCCTCACAATGAACCATACACTGATAGATCATCCGATTCACAGGAACTAGACACATCGCCCAAGTCACTATCACTAACACATGGATCCAACTGACTATCGGCGTACACTTGGTGTAGCTTGTTTTCAATCTCATCTAGTCGATCTCTAGCAGGGTCCACCTCTGTTTTGAATCCAAACTCTACCGCCATGTTGTAGGCCATACTGGCTGATGCTTTGGCTTGTGGGTAGTTTCTCTGTCTCCAATGTAAATCGGCTTCTGCTAGGTAGTATTGTATTTTCTCTCCTGTAGCGATGCCATCCCAGTACTTGGTATATAGTGTCTGCAGGCAGTCTTTAGCTTCGTTGATGACACACTGATCATTCATATCCTTCTTACGACCTGTGTAGTCAAAAAAAGGGAACAAGTTATATTTTATTATCGTTAACAACTGTATATGTAATCGAAATCAGCTTTGTTCATTATTTTCTTTAATTCTACCCCCCCCCCCCCCCCGAAAACATTTTGCAGTTCCTACCACTATAATAACAGATATAAGTATATGAGTCGTGATAACTTAAAACGGGTCTAGCTGGCGAAGACCCCTTTGATGCACATCGTTTTCGTTTTTCACTTTTCTTTCTTTCGAAGTCAATGTTTCTCAGTTCAGAAACCCTTTTAAGCAGTCACGACTCATATATATAATATTTCTCGAAATAAGCTAGATTGATGATATAAGTGTATGTTTTTTTTCCTCACCTGCTGTTGTGCGACAATCCAGCACCAGCATTGCAATCTTAATCAGTGCAAACTGATGTTTGTTGACATAGCGAATATCAGCATCGTCCCCTTCCAGTTTCATTGACCAGTCAATACATTGTTTTAGACATGCCTTTGCTTTGTCTTTTAGGCCTGTGTTATTGTTTCTGGGACACTTTGAAATGAAATCCATCAGCACGCTTGCTCGTTCATATATAATAAAGGTATCGTCCAAAGTGATGCCATGACCTGGGTAAACGTGTTCTGCTTCTGTAGTATAGTGATCGGCAAGGCCTGTTTGGTTGGGCATTTTACGATATACTCCAGACATGTACAACTTACATCGCCCTACGAATGTAAATAAATGAAGATGGTTTGAAACGGAAATGAAATACAACGAATAACAATTACAAGATAAAATATTAAATCAATCAATAGTGAAATCACACCAAATCAACTGAGAAAAAGTTGAATGTAATGAAACTGAAGAGAATTCAATCCATGAGAACAATTAAATTAGAATAAGCTGTAATTCATTAAATCAAATCAAACCATTTGAAATACCAGTAATAAAAATAGTAAAACACACACATAATATTTACTTGTGAGAGAAGCAGCATTTTCAGAGTTTATCTCGGCTATTTCAGTATGGGCTTGTGACATCATGTGTTCAGACTCGTCTAGCTTGTTTTGATAGCATAAAGCCACACACTGCTCTAACCGAATCATCATTTGTGCTTCCCAATTGCCACTGTATTTCTCACACATCTCTCTCTTCTTTTCTTCGAACTTGATCCATTTTCCATTATCTCTAAACACTTGCAAAGCCTTCATGATATCATCAGACATCGCTATAAATGCTTTGCCTGTGGGTGATAGTTCAGCAGGACCAATAGTTTTGATGAACTGTGTACAGTCAGGCTCAGCAGCCTTTAAACGACGCTTCTTCGATTTTCGAGTTGGTTTTTTTGTTTTTTCATGGTCTTGATCCGTGTCACTGCTTTGCGATAAAAATTCTTGGTCGTTTTCGTTCTCTCGTAAATTATCGTGTCCAGTCCATTTCAAACTACAGTTCATTCCGATCTGTGTAAGCTGTGAATTGATTTTAATCACAAAAAGTGCATTCCCTCCATTCGTCTCTGTTTCTGTTGGTGCGAAAGAATCGATGTTGTCGTTGCTATCTGTCACTTCTCCAACATCAGAAACATCTTTGTCGATTACAATCGAATTATCATCCCTTTTTCTCGAAGGAAAATCTTTTATTTGTGACTCTATAACGGCCGGCATCTTCAATCGCAATTTTTAGAGAAGATGTTTCTCCCGCGAAAGTTAAAAGACAGTCGTTTCGAATTTGAGCTGCGTCATCGCGGTTGTAGAAGGAAAATCACGTGAATTTGTTGATATTCTCGCTTTTTCGATTTAAAAAGTCAGAATGTTTTTGTTAAAGAAAATTAGGTGGTTTGATTTAGTGATTTAGGGCTGTTTAAGGCGATGTAAATTGCGTTGTTAGCCCTGCAGTGGTTATATCTGTCGCTGGCAGCAAGTTTGTTTACGACCAAATGCAAATTAGTGCATTGGGGATTCCCCATGTACACCCCCACAGTCGATTTTAGGGTTTGTCACGCAGTGTTTCTCACTCCGCTGTCAGAACATCTGCGTGACAAACCCTAAAAACGACTGCAAGGGAGTCTAAATCCCCGCAGAATCATCGATGGTCAAAACATCAATAAATCAAATCATCTAGTTAATTATAGTCAATTCAAATATCCATAATTGTATACTTTAAGGTTTCTTACTAATGTCTCTAGACACTAGTTATCGATGATAATGTTTTTATCAATGTTTCGTTGTCTTGAAAATTATGGACTTACGATTTCAGGAAGAGAGGCAAATCTAAACAATGGTTTATACAGGTATTGTTTAAATAAACTCCGTAGAAAATAAGTACAATAATTAATCCTTTTGCGATTAGAAACATATGGTTGTGAAAGCAGATCGACATTCTACTCCGAGGTGACTCACTGAAAACCCAAGCGGCAGAACACGTCACCTCTAGTGACATAGATAAACAACAAAATAACAGCATTGAAAAAGAAACTATATATGGAAAAAGAAACTACATATGTACTGTTAAAGAGCCAAAAGTGGATACTATACTAAGGAAAACAAACTGCACAGTCTATTACCACAGAAAACAAAAACCCAAAACATGAATTTAAGAACAAAGAGACAATTCCATCTACCGAAAAGTAATACAAACAGACTCAAAAACAGTTTCATTATAAGTAATTGTCAGTTTTAATTATAAATAATATAGTACGTAATTCTTAATTTTAAACAAGTCTATTTTAATCATTCTTAATGTGCTGTATATATGTATATAAATATTTGTAAAGATAACCACAATTCAGTTGTTTCAGTTTAGCTGCAAAGCTTTTTCTATTAAACATATCTATCTATCTATCTATCTATCTATCTATCTATCTATCTATCTATCTATCTATCTATCTATCTATCTATCTATCTATCTATCTATCTATCTATCTATCTATCTATCTATCTATCTATCTATCTATCTATCTATCTATCTATCTATCTATCTATCTATCTATCTATCTATCTATCTATCTATCTATCTATCTATCTATCTATCTATCTATCTATCTATCTATCTATCTATCTATCTATCTATCTATCTATCTATCTATCTATCTATCTATCTATCTATCTATCTATCTATCTATCTATCTATCTATCTATCTATCTATCTATCTATCTATCTATCTATCTATCTATCTATCTATCTATCTATCTATCTATCTATCTATCTATCTATCTATCTATCTATCTATCTATCTATCTATCTATCTATCTATCTATCTATCTATCTATCTATCTATCTATCTATCTATCTATCTATCTATCTATCTATCTATCTATCTATCTATCTATCTATCTATCTATCTATCTATCTATCTATCTATCTACAAAATTTAGAATTAGTAATCATAAATTGGCAATAGAAACAGCAAGATACTCAAAACCTATAACACCACGAGAACAAAGATATTGTCTACTATGTAATGAAAGTGAAGTGGAAACAGAACAACACATGATTTTTAAATGTGCAACATATTCTAAACTTCGCTCTTATTTACAAGCTAAAATAGAAAACAAAATAGAATTCACGATTGATAAGGTCAATCATCTGATGAAATCTGATAATGATGAAGTCATATTTTACTTGTCCAAATTCATATGGAAATGCTTTCTCCTACGGAAAGAGAAACTATCCGACACATAATCCATTGGAATTCCATTCTCTTTTTCATATATCTATATATAAAACATATATTCCTTATATATATTAAATCAATATAAACAACATTATATATATAGTATAGATATATGTTTGTTTCATTGCATTTGAACATTAGCCTTATATTACTCATAAATATTACTCACATATTTTGACATATGATACATATGATTCTTTTAGATCATTGAACAAATGATTAAATTTAAATCAAGTTTAAATCAAGTCTATTTGATTGATAATTCTGTAGTAGTTAAAAAAAATAGTTCTTTTAATTTACATTTTCATATCCATTTTATCAAAAGTTCATGACTATCATTAAATTTATTTGTAAAGGTTGCAAGAGCTTAGATTAACCTTCTAGGTTGTTCTCTTGCAACCTCCACAATATGTTTCTCTTATATATTTTTTCAATTTTTGTAAAATGTTTTTGTTGTGGAAAATAAAACCTTTGAACCTTAGATACTTTTATTGTACTAATTAATTTAGATCAATGACAATGTGCTTAATACCAATTGTACAAGATAGTTATACATCTATACATTTATAGTTATACATTTAGTTATAGTTATACATTTATACATTTATTCACTTAAACTAGCTTTGACAATGTCTGTAAAATATTGAGATCATGTCAATAAAGCCTATTCACTATCTATCTATCTATCTATCTATCTATCTATCTATCTATCTATCTATCTATCTATCTATCTATCTATCTATCTATCTATCTATCTATCTATCTATCTATCTCAAAATGCGGAGATTGTAAAGTATTTTCATAAGAAAGAACAATAGTTGTAGAATAATGTAAGAAAAAACATGAAGAAGAACGAGCTCTTGAATGAACGATAAGCTAAGAAAATGATTGTAAAATGAAGAAAGTAAGCAGAGCATAGCCTACGTTAACCCGCGTAAAATTAACATAGCACAAATTTAACATAGCACAAATAAAAATGTCCATAATAATTTAGTAACAACTAAATAACAATAATGAGAATGTTGATATTTCAGGTGATAATTCTTCATTATCATCAAGGGAACTTGCCAAGACAGATCATCACAACCCGGAAATGATATGAATTGCATGCTTGGTAAGTTTTTATCCGCTGTACAGGTTAGCATGCAATCATGACAAATGAATGACTGAGTGAATCAGTGAATGATGAATGGATGGGATGGAATGGAATGGATTGTGAAACTTGAATTCCTTTCAAAACAAGACATTGTAAAGAAACCGATGAACTGATTCATTTGGTGCAAGGCCGTGAATACAATTCAGAAAATAGGTTCCTTTATAGTTCTATGTTCTTCGAATAAAATGATGTTTAAAGGCGCAAAACCAGACATTTTGTCTCTTGCTTTATGCTCTCTTGAACAAAATCAATCTAATCAATATACTGCATTTTGTATTTGTCTTGTGGTGTTGAGTGGAAACATCGACGCAGACCTGTCCTTTTACATGGCATATTTCAGCAGTACTTGCATCTGGCTAGTAATAATGAAACCAAAAGACGCATGGCTGCTATTGGCTGATGCATACCACATCAGCACAGCTGTCAAATTTAATATATGCACAAAGTTGTTCATTATGATACTAAGACTTGTCACGTACCTATTGCGCATGCTCTGTTCATTATGGTAGTTGCATGGACTGAAGCCATGTTCGTTCGTTTGCTTAGTAGCTCTATGTGTACATTTGCTTGTATGTCAATTTGTGTGTACTTATGCTTGTTTGTTTTCTATCTTGTTTACGTTTAATTTGTTGTTTGCTCGATTACTATTAGTGAGCCTCCACAGGAAGCCCGAAAATGAAATGCCTCTAGCAATTAAATTGTCTGTCAACTTGACGTGCAGGAAGATCAACACGTCACGTCACAACAAGATTGTGTCTGATTCCTGCTGAAAAAAGCTTACTCGTACAGTACAATAATCACATTCATCGCCTTTTGCAACAAGAAAACATTACTTTAAAGTGAACCAATCGTTCAGCTATACATCTCAGAACAGCGCACTGGTCAATGTCGCACAGATAGTACTGCCACGGAGTGGTAAGTATTCTATTTTGAGATATTGCCTGAAGCCGAATAATCGTCATGAGTTGAAAATTGACAAAATAATCCAAATCCAAGATAGCCAAAACGTTGCTGTGGTTTTATGGTATACAATACAGTTAAAGATATGAAACCTTGAAGGGATTTAGGTTTGTCTGCGCATTGACTTGCACAATATATCAAACCAAGTATAGATTCAAATGATATATTAAAGGTCAATGAAGTAAGTCCATTATAAAGAGAAAAAACAGACAACTAATATGTATTACATATCATTATGTTCTCGTGAAATCCACCTAAATGACAAAATGTTTTTGCAATACTAGTACTATTGGAACTCAAGCTGCCCGCTTACACGCAGTGATATCTGTATTTGTTGATTCAGCAAACAACTACATAAAATATGTATAGTTTGTCTTTGGTCGAGCTTTCCTTTTTCAAAACAACAAATTAAACAGTTCTTTTTCAGAATGCTGAACGAATCAACGAGAATGGCTTAAATGAAACCTAATTAGAATGCTACACACTGTGCTTAACATTAAATGGCAGATTTGGTACAAAATACAATATCTTATGAAGATTTCCTAACTACATAAAGTAACAAGATATCTGCTAGAACATGATCAACTTGCAGTAAACAAAGTTGTTCTGTGGGAACCCACACACGGAAAAAGAAACTAAGGCAGGCCAATCGAAACACTTATTGATAAGTCTGATGGTGAGATCATCATCTTGGGAGAACTGAAAACCATCCTGACATGGACGAGAATAGCACATACAATCGTGGCGCCTTTTTATTCTCATCTTGCCGGTTCTTCTTCCTTGGCGCTTTTGTCTTGCACGATTCAGTGTGTGCTTGGATTTTTGTTTTCGTTGTTGTCCAATTAGCATTTGCATGCGCTATCCACTGTTGCCTGTCAGTTGTAATTTATTCTATGTGTGATAATTTATTACGTGACCCTGATGTGATGATCAATCACGAATATAATGACAACACCGGGCTGAATTAGACAGAACATTCAGCAGAAGATTCAAACCTCGATTTTCAAAACATCAATATCTGAATCATAAAAGCCTAACAATAAACCTAACTACTAAAAATTCAATAACATTTTGATAACATTGATATATATGAAAAAGTTTTTTCAATTCGATTCTTGGTTTTTGCTGTACATACTATAGAGCGACAGACTTGGAAATTTCAAGGGGAAATTTCAAATTTTAAGACCAGCAACATAGAGATGAGTGTGGACATCAGTGGTGAACACATGTCTGAATCTGCTATCTAAGATCTCATATAGAATCACATATAATGATTGTTGAAAGTACAAAAACATCATCTTGTTTAAAAGTACGCACGAGTAACAACGAATAACCAGTTGTGAAAAAGAAACATTAAGTGACATTGTTCCTGAGAATTTGATCGGAGTGAAGTGGGCAGCACATTCAGTCTCTAAAAGTATTTTTTGTAAGAGAAATTTCGCAACTTGAATTCCAAAAACAGAGGAAACGTATTGTGAAACTGAAAAATTTCAAGGCTAACCCTATCTCAAATAGCTTGAAATGGATGTATTATATGTTGAATACTTCGCATAAAGTAGAATTGTTGCTTTATTTTATTTTGTGGAAACGTTATTAAATTTTTAGTGACGCTCTATGCCAGTAGAAGATTCGCTTAAGTGTCTAATTACATGATAACATACTCCATAGAGAAAGCAAGGTTTAAACGACTTAATAGTTAAAGTACAACAATGAACAAAACCTTTTTAGCATGGAAATGCTGTCTACACGCATAAGACACGATAATTGATTTTCTAAAAGTAATTTCTGTGGATGAAATTTAGCAACTTGAATTCCAAAAACAGACGAAATGTGTTGTGAAATATCTGAAAAATTTCAAGGCTAACCCTATCTCAAATAGCTTGAAATGGATGTATTATATGTTGAATACTTCGCATAAAGTAGAATTGTTGCATTATTTTATTTTGTGGAAACGTTATTACATTTTTAGTGACGCTCTATGCCAGCAGAAGATTCGCTTAAGTATCTAATTACATGATAACATACTCCATAGAGGAATTTAAATCAATCAACAATAAAATTACAACAATGAATAAAAGCTTTTTTTAGCCTTTAATGTCTACGTGAAATAACCATAAAGTTGATTTGAAAAAAAAAAACAAGTTATTTATCGGTATAAATGTAACGCAAAAAAAGCAAAATTTATTCTGTAAAATTTAAAATCTTAAAAATTGTTGTGAAAAAATATTATTTTTAAGCAAAATTGGGGTTGTTATTAACGTCCGTAAATCAGTCAAAATGCTTAAAATTGAAAAACCATGAAAATTGTCAACCCCCTTACTTACAGAAATGTAATTCAAATTAGTTTGAGATATCTTGAAATGTACTTGCAAGTTTAAAGACTATTTCTGTGACGAGTTTGGTGGTCATAGGTCAAAATGAAGAAAAGTTATGAAAGGATTAGTATCTGTGATTTTTGGATTTTACCCTTGAAATTTCCAAGTCTGTCGCTCTATAGTATGTACAGCAAAAACCAAGAATCGAATTGAAAAAACTTTTTCATATATATCAATGTTATCAAAATGTTATTGAATTTTTAGTAGTTAGGTTTATTGTTAGGCTTTTATGATTCAGATATTGATGTTTTGAAAATCGAGGTTTGAATCTTCTGCTGAATGTTCTGTCTAATTCAGCCCGGTAATGACAACGGGCCAAGTGTTGTGCCTAAATCGTCGACGGTGTTCAAATGCATTTTGCAATGTGTATGGCCGCTACTAAGAGTTTCTGCAGTCAGTCGCCACTAAATCTAATAAGCGAGCCGTTTCCAACGCACACACGACTAATACCTACTGTATCAAAGATGCACAGCTTATTTATTTAAAAATAGCAGTAGAAGAGTTAAGTTTACAAATATATATTCGTGCAGTCGGAAAAAAAACAATGTCCATTTCGATCAATAACAAAACATGAGTAAGATATATATGTTGATTTATTCTCCTCCAGCGTCGTTTTCGGACGAAAGGAGCAGTCGCGCACCAAGTGATTCTCCGACTTACACCGTTGACATGTGACACTTTCTTTCCTGACGCTAGAGGAATCCAGAATAGTGGCATATAGTGTAGAGTCGACTAGATCAAATCGCCCTGAGGAGGCAACGGTGGCCAGACATTTCCTAAATTGCGTGTCGTAGTCATATACGGCGGTCCAGCGAAATTTTCGATTTGCCTTCTGAATTATGGTGCGATAGCGCGATAGCTCGTTGTAACGCGTGGGGTCTTGCGACATTAGTTGTCCTTCGTACACCGTCCATGCTTCTAACCACTGGTCGAAGGATTCAATCGTAGCAATCCGTTTGCCATTTTCGTCAGCAGGCCCTGGTTGTTGTAGCAATGAATAAAGATCGACATAAGTAAATGTGGTCGACTGATTACCTTGCGATGTTGGGTCACAACCCCTTTTTGTGTCGTCCATGCGAGCCCGCATTTGTTCTTGATCGACTTTAAGGGCTCCCACTTGTTCCGACAACTGGGTCCCGGGCAATGCTTACTTGGCGTGCCAAACGAATGAAAGGCCTTGGATGCCTTACAGCCTGGGCACAGACCGTCCCTATTTCTTCTTGACATGGTTAAGCGAATTACTAGTTGAACCGAGCGAGTATGAAATGGATAAACGAAAACACGAGAGCAAAACACGACCGATCGTGGAAACACATGAACGGAGTGACACCGGATACTCTCGTGCCCTTACATTCCACATTAAACTATATTAATAATTAACTAATATCACTAAAAGTCGCCAGCGCTAAAAATGTTTTTCTTTTTATTTCTTTTTATTTTAGCGATGAAGTGGTTAACGCTCTCTTTTGTGCTTGTTGTTGTGGTGACCCAGACAGACGAAGCAGGTAAGAACCAGGAGACAAACATATTAGTGTTTGCGGTCCGTGACTAGCAAATTGACATCAATTTCAGCATGATATGCAGCTTGACATCATTTCCCACTGTTCTTTTGTAGATGCACAAGTTGTAAATACAACACAAGCAAGGTAGGCTACCAATATATTTCCAAATTAAATACCTTTTGTGGTTTTGTATGTAGAATTTGTATAATATTCTAGCGAGGCACACATAACCCTTGCTGATGTTAAAAAACCAAGGGCAGAACAAGCTCACAGATAGTGGAATAGAGAGCCAGGCAGTAAAAATTATACGCTAGGAATAATTATGTATTTTTGAATTATCATGTCTGTAATTTAAAATCAATAACATAATAACCATGTGTTGTTGACATACTAAATAGTACTGTGACATAATGTTAGCCAGGGGGGGGGGGGGTTAACATTATAACCATGTGTTGTTGATATACTAAATAGTACTGTGACATAATGTTAGCCGGGGGGGGGGGGTTAACATTATAACCATGTGTTGTTGATATACTAAATAGTACTGTGACATAATGTTAGCCAGGGGAGGGGGGGGGGATAACATAATAACCATGTGTTGTTGACATACTAAATAGTACTGTGATCTAATGTTAGCCGGGGGGGGGGGGGATAACATAATAACCATGTGTTGTTGATATACTAAATAGTACTGTGACATAATGTTAGCCGGGGGGGGGGGGTAACATAATAACCATGTGTTGTTGACATACTAAATAGTACTGTGATCTAATGTTAGCCGGGGGGGGGGGGGGTTAACATTATAACCATGTGTTGTTGATATACTAAATAGTACTGTGACATAATGTTAGCCGGGGGGGGGGGGGGGTAACATAATAACCATGTGTTGTTGACATACTAAATAGTACTGTGATCTAATGTTAGCCGGGGGGGGGTTAACATAATAACCATGTGTTGTTGACATACTAAATAGTACTGTGACATAATGTTAGCCGGGGGGGGGGGGGGGTTAACATTATAACCATGTGTTGTTGATATACTAAATAGTACTGTGACATGATGTTAGCCGGGGGGGTTAACATTATAACCATGTGTTGTTGATATACTAAATTGTACTGTGATCTAATGTTAGCCGGGGGGGGGGGGGGGGGTAACATAATAACCATGTGTTGTTGATATACTAAATAGTACTGTGACATAATGTTAGCCGGGGGGGGATAACATAATAACCATGTGTTGTTGATATACTAAATAGTACTGTGACATAATGTTAGCCGG
Source organism: Diadumene lineata (assembly GCA_918843875.1). NCBI lineage: Eukaryota > Metazoa > Cnidaria > Anthozoa > Actiniaria > Diadumenidae > Diadumene > Diadumene lineata. The sequence goes on from OU974076.1 coordinate 15,740,589, forward strand.
GGGGGGGATAACATAATAACCATGTGTTGTTGATATACTAAATAGTACTGTGACATAATGTTAGCCGGGGGGGGGGATAACATAATAACCATGTGTTGTTGACATACTAAATAGTACTGTGACATAATGTTAGCCGGGGGGGGGAGGGTAACATAATAACCATGTGTTGTTGATATACTAAATAGTACTGTGATCTAATGTTAGCCGGGTGGGGGGGGGGGGGGGGGGTAACATAATAACCATGTGTTGTTGATATACTAAATAGTACTGTGATCTAATGTTAGCCGGGTGGGGGGGGGGGGGTAACATAATAACCATGTGTTGTTGATATACTAAATAGTACTGTGATCTAATGTTAGCCGGGTGGGGGGGGGGGGGGGGTAAAATAAAAACCATGTGTTGTTGATATACTAAATAGTACTGTGATCTAATGTTAGCCGGGGGGGGGTTAACATAATAACCATGTGTTGTTGACATACTAAATAGTACTGTGACATAATGTTAGCCGGGGGGGGGGGGGTTAACATTATAACCATGTGTTGTTGATATACTAAATAGTACTGTGACATGATGTTAGCCGGGGGGGTTAACATTATAACCATGTGTTGTTGATATACTAAATTGTACTGTGATCTAATGTTAGCCGGGGGGGGGGGGGGGGGGTAACATAATAACCATGTGTTGTTGATATACTAAATAGTACTGTGACATAATGTTAGCCGGGGGGGGATAACATAATAACCATGTGTTGTTGATATACTAAATAGTACTGTGACATAATGTTAGCCGGGGGGGGGATAACATAATAACCATGTGTTGTTGATATACTAAATAGTACTGTGACATAATGTTAGCCGGGGGGGGGATAACATAATAACCATGTGTTGTTGACATACTAAATAGTACTGTGATCTAATGTTAGCCGGGTGGGGGGGGGGGGGGGGTAACATAATAACCATGTGTTGTTGATATACTAAATATTACTGTGATCTAATGTTAGCCGGGTGGGGGGGGGGGGTAACATAATAACCATGTGTTGTTGATATACTAAATAGTACTGTGATCTAATGTTAGCCGGGTGGGGGGGGGGGGGTAACATAATAACCATGTGTTGTTGATATACTAAATAGTACTGTGATCTAATGTTAGCCGGGGGGGGGTTAACATTATAACCATGTGTTGTTGATATACTAAATAGTACTGTGACATGATGTTAGCCGGGGGGGGGGGGGGGGGGTTAACATTATAACCATGTGTTGTTGATATACTAAATAGTACTGTGACATAATGTTAGCCGGGGGGGGGGGGGGGTTAACATTATAACCATGTGTTGTTGACATACTAAATAGTACTGTGACATAATGTTAGCCGGGGGGGGTAACATAATAACCATGTGTTGTTGACATACTAAATAGTACTGTGACATAATGTTAGCCGGGGGGGGGTTAACATTATAACCATGTGTTGTTGATATACTAAATAGTACTGTGATCTAATGTTAGCCGGGGGGGGTTAACATTATAACCATGTGTTGTTGATATACTAAATAGTACTGTGACATAATGTTAGCCGGGGGGGGGGGGGTTAACATTATAACCATGTGTTGTTGACATACTAAATAGTACTGTGACATAATGTTAGCCGGGGGGGGTTAACATTATAACCATGTGTTGTTGATATACTAAATAGTACTGTGACATAATGTTAGCCAGGGGGGGGTAACATAATAACCATGTGTTGTTGATATACTAAATAGTACTGTGACATAATGTTAGCCGGGGGGGGGTTAACATTATAACCATGTGTTGTTGATATACTAAATAGTACTGTGACATAATGTTAGCCGGGGGGGGGGGAGGGTTAACATTATAACCATGTGTTGTTGATATACTAAATAGTACTGTGATCTAATGTTAGCCGGGGGGGGGTTAACATTATAACCATGTGTTGTTGATATACTAAATAGTACTGTGACATAATGTTAGCCGGGGGGGGTTAACATTATAACCATGTGTTGTTGATATACTAAATAGTACTGTGACATAATGTTAGCCAGGGGGGGGGTAACATAATAACCATGTGTTGTTGATCTACTAAATAGTACTGTGACATAATGTTAGCCGGGGGGGGTTAACATTATAACCATGTGTTGTTGATATACTAAATAGTACTGTGACATAATGTTAGCCGGGGGGGGGGGAGGGTTAACATTATAACCATGTGTTGTTGATAATAATAATAATAATAATAATTTAATTCTTAAAAACGCATATATACACAAGTCTCTATGCTTTTAACAATGTAAAAATATTACTATAACTAAATACAAATAAAATAATAAAATAAATTAAGATGTGTAGAAAAATTAATAAAGTCATCAATGTTAAAATATTAATTCAGAATAGTGTCCATATTTTTATCCTTATTCCTATGAATATAAATATATCCTATTAGCAACTATATGTCATACGAAAAAGAAATGTCTTTAACTTATTTTTAAAGGTAGAAATACTATCTGATTGTTTAATGTCTGATGGTAGTGAGTTCCATAATTTTGGCGCCACATTTGAGAAAGCTCGGTCACCATACGTCTTTGAATTGGATCTAGGTACAGTTAAGAGTCCTTTATTGGACGATCGCAGGCGACGAGAAGTGCTGTACTCGTTTAGTAAAGATGATAGGTATGTTGGTGCAAGACCATTTCGACACTTGTAGGTTAGTAGCAGTATCTTATACGTGATACGGTCAGTAACTGGCAACCAGTGCAAACTGCGCAACACGTCTTGGGTACTCTCGTCAGGCTTAGGTCTTTTAACGATCCTGGCTGCAGAATTAAGCACTCTTTGAAGCTTGTGAAGTTCGTATTGAGGTGCACCGCAAAGTAGGCTGTTACATTGATCTATTCTAGAAGTAACAAACGCGTGGACCAGTTTCTCAGCTTGTTGTTGGTTTAGATACTTCCGTATCTTACTGATGTTGCTCAGTGCCATGTATGATGTTCTGCAGCAGCTGTTGATCTGACTTTTGGCGCAGAGGTTTTGGTCAAAGACTACTAAATAGTACTGTGATCTAATGTTAGCCGGGGGGGGTTAACATTATAACCATGTGTTGTTGATATACTAAATAGTACTGTGACATAATGTTAGCCGGGTGGGGGGGGGGGGGGGTAACATAATAACCATGTGTTGTTGATATACTAAATAGTACTGTGACATAATGTTAGCCGGGGGGGGTTAACATTATAACCATGTGTTGTTGATATACTAAATAGTACTGTGACATAATGTTAGCCGGGTGGGGGGGGGGGGGTAACATAATAACCATGTGTTGTTGATATACTAAATAGTACTGTGATCTAATGTTAGCCGGGGGGGTTAACATTATAACCATGTGTTGTTGATATACTAAATAGTACTGTGACATAATGTTAGCCGGGGGGGGGGGGGGTTAACATTATAACCATGTGTTGTTGATATACTAAATAGTACTGTGACATAATGTTAGCCGGGTGGGGGGGGGGGGGTAACATAATAACCATGTGTTGTTGATATACTAAATAGTACTGTGATCTAATGTTAGCCGGGGGGGGTTAACATTATAACCATGTGTTGTTGATATACTAAATAGTACTGTGACATAATGTTAGCCGGGGGGGGGGGGGTTAACATTATAACCATGTGTTGTTGATATACTAAATAGTACTGTGACATAATGTTAGCCGGGGGGGGGATTTGAAAGATTTCCTACACGAATCCATTGTCATATTAGTCATAACTACACTGATCCATAATGGTTTGTAGTTGCATTTCAGCGCATGCGTCAATTGATTCTAATGTGGTAAACCAGCAGTGTTTCCCATATCTGATGCCTAAAGGCCATTGTAAGCACATCCTTGGCAATACATCGCAGCTGTTTGCGACCTACTCTCAACAAAGAAATAAGGAACGCAGTCTAGAGCTATTTGAATATGGCCGTAAGATGCTAGAGAGCTATCGTATTCTAGTCAGTGAATCATGCTTAAAAGTCTTCTATCTTGGATATTGTAAATGGTATTTCCAGCGGTGCGATCTAACCAACTCACGGCCAATGGGTCAGCCAATTTGTAGAGAAAGCTGTGAATATGTAGAAAAGATCTGTGCCCAGGAATTGAAAATGGCAAAAGCATTCAATAAACAACAAGGTTCTTCAGGATATCCTATTTATTGGAATATCATCAACTGCACTATCTTTAAATATAGAAATGCTGGAGATCTGCCTGAATGCTACTATACTGATGAATTAAATAGTAAGTTCCATTAGGGAGAACTACTCAGCTGGCGTCTAAAAGCGCAGACCGCACATGTTGTTTATTGACTATTCATGTGACAGTTTCAGCTTTTGGAAAATCTTCCTAAGATCGTCTAAAATCGCGCCTTAAGTAGGCTTACCCTACGTACTTATAAGTAATACCATGGCACGAGGGAAATTAGTGATTAAATTTTCCGAGGGGCTTTCACAAATTTTCCCTCGCCATTCAGGGAAATTTAATCTCTAATTTCCCTCGCGTCATGGTATTACTTATAATAAACAATCACAGGTTCAATTTCCCATCATGTGATCATTTCTAAATAGTTTGATCTTCTTTTATTTGTTGTAGCCGAAACAGACAGACTGCACAATAAAGGTGGGCGGTTTACATGATATACACTGTGGATCAGCAATGTCTTTTTTAACTTTATTTTAATTCAATCAATATTTCTTTTTAAATCGTATTAGAGTGTTACTATGGAAACGGACTTGGTTACCGAGGTAACGTCACTGTGACACAATCAGGTCACGTGTGCCAGTCATGGTCTTCTCAGTGTCCTCATCGTCATCGTCATCCATTGGCTGAATATCTTGAGCTAGTTAATGCCTCGAACTATTGTCGTAACCCTGGTGGACAGGCACCTGATGGTCCTTGGTGCTATACGACTGACAGAAATAAACGATGGGAATATTGCAATGTCAATAAATGCTCTGACCCAGGTACTAAGGGAGAGAGAGATTCTAAAAAGAGAGAGAACGATTAGACACTCTTAGCATATCGCCGCAATCACACTGTCTCTCGAAATGATTATTTACTAAATTATAAGGTTTTTAAGCAATTGAAGTGATCATCTCTTTTCATCTTTACTAACCCTGTCGTTATTGACTTGTTCAGCTCCTACCAAGGCACCTGACATTGTCCAGGCGTTCTCTACTGGTCCATACAAGATATTCATTGAATGGAGTCCGATACCATTACCATTTGTGCATGGGGAACCACTTGGATTCAGAATTAGGATCAGCAAAGTTGGTGAAGATGATCCTATTATCAATACTACTGGCATGGGTGTCACGTATTTCAATGTTGAGAATCTTCGGCCTTTAACGAACTATTCAGTACAAGTGTTGGAGTTTAATAAGATTGGAGATGGTCCTTTAAGTTTGCCCGTGTATGTTCAAACAATGCCACAGAGTGAGTTCAAACATATAAAGTGTAACATTTTAAAAGGAGTCTGACTAAGACCCTTTTGTTGAACATATCTTTTTCATTTCTTCGTTTTCTAATTCCGTTTCAAGCTCAATGTTTCATCTAACTTACATCACACCGCTTTTATGAACGTTCACGGGCATTGCTCGTGCGCATCCTTTCTGCGCATTTATTCGACTGCATTTCCTAATAAAAATTCTAACGAACGACGTTTACACTATTATGCAATTTACTTGTTAGTTTCGAGCAAAATGTGGGTACTAACAGGTTCTATGACAGTTTGAAACAAAGGAAAACTGACGATTGGGGTTTGAATGTGATCAAATTTACGTAAAAAATCGTCCGTGGATGATGATCTCTGATAAGACTATTTTGTTTTTTTCTCTTATAGACTACGTTGCCGTGAGATTTACAGCAAAACTGATGATGATCTCTGATAAGACTATTTTGTTTTTTTCTCTTATAGACTACGTTGCCGTGAGATTTACAGCAAAACTCAAAAAGGAAAAATTTACCTCTGATTTACTAACAAGAAATACCTCTCAATACAGATCCTTGGAAAACACTGTTAGACCTCAGGTAACTATCATCAACCTACAGCATAGTAAGTTGTGACATCGTGAAACACTGTTAGATCTAACCAGCGAGTTGTCATCAACCATCAGAATAGTAAGTTGTGACATCGTGAAACACTGTTAGATCTAACCAGCGAGTTGTCATCAACCTACAGGATAGTAAGTTGTGACAATGTGAAACACTGTTAGATCTAACCAGCGAGTTGTCATCAACCTACAGGATAGTAAGTTGTGACGATATGAAACACTGTTAGATCTAACCAGCGAGTTGTCATCAACCATTTGAATAGTAAGTTGTGACATCGTGAAACACTGTTAGATCTAACCAGCGAGTTGTCATCAACTTACAGAATAGTAAGTTGTGACATCGTGAAACACTGTTAGATCTAACCAGCTTGTTATCATCAACCTACAGAATAGTAAGTTGTGACATCGTGAAACCCTGTTAGATCTAACCAGCAAGTTGTCATCAACCTACAGCATACTAAGTTGTGACATCGTGAAACACTGTTAGATCTAACCAGCGAGTTGTCATCAACCTACAGTATATAGTAAGTTGTGACATGGTGAAACACTGTTAGATCTAACCAGCGAGTTGTCATCAACCTACACAATAGTATGTTGCATCGTGAAAACGCTTAAGGATAAACTGGCCTTTTTGACGATGTTCCATTTGACTTTCTATTGGTTGATTCTAAACACCAATGCAGTTTACACAAGTGATGGTCTAGCCACCACTCCTCGTACATTGTGTTTTTTACACCATACATGTAGAATATTTCCCATTGCATACCTACGTTGACGGCCAAACGCTGTAAAAACCCAAGTGAACGTGTAAGTTCTTACTTTGTTTATTTCAGTTACACCGAGTATTCAAAGAACATCCCCCTGAAAACTACAACATATACCAGATAAAAATACTCAGATTCTTGTAAGTATCGTAGCCTTGTAGAGGTGTTGTCTTACTAAAGAATTGTTGTCATCGAGATGAACCTCAGATACAACCACAGTTGTTCTCTCAAGCCTTCGTCCCTCGCCATTGCTTTATCTGTGCCGTGCTGACCAGGCCCAAAAAGCCGAAACAGCTAACCACGACGGGTAGTTGTACTCACCTTTTTTTCTTTTTTGCGGTTAAGAGGCCATTGTGCTTCTTCCACTATAGGCCTAACGACTATTTAACGACTCGTATCTACTGCACATGCTCAATCTACATTTTTCCACTATGGGCCTAACGACTATTTAACGACTCGTATCTACTGCACATGCCCAATCTACATTTTTCCACTATGGGCCTAACGACTATTTAACGACTCGTACCTACTGCACATGCTCAATCTACATTTTTCCACTATGGGCCTAACGACTATTTAACGACTCGTATCTACTGCACATGCCCAATCTACATTTTTCCACTATGGGCCTAACGACTATTTAACGACTCGTACCTACTGCACATGCTCAATCTACATTTTTCCACTATGGGCCTAACGGCTATTTAACGACTCATGTCTACTGCACATGCTCAATCTACATTTTTCCACTATTGGCCTAACGACTATTTAACGACTCGTATGTACTGCACAATCTACATTTTTCCACTATGGGACTAACGACTATTTAACGACTCGTATCTACTGCACATGCTCAATCTACCTTTTTCCACTATGGTCCTAACGACTATTTAACCACTCGTATGTACTGCACATGCTCAATCTACATTTTTCATGAGATCAACCCACATTGTTTATTGGTTGACTGTTTGTAATATTTGTTAATACAGTCAAGGCAGTGTTGGCGTTGAGTTTGACATCACAGCAAAACTAACAAATACTAGAACTCCATCCTGGTCTGTAAGGCAAAGCATCACGGGAAGCATCTTACAGAAATCAGCCGCTTTAAATCTTATGGACCTTAGTGTTGAAGGTAAAATGTTCACGTGACGACGTATTGACAACTGTATATACACTGTGACTACCAATCACGGTTTGTCTTTATAAAATGTTCACGTGACGCTATATTTACAACTGTATATACACTGTGACTACCAATCACGGTTTGTCTTTATAAAATGTTCACGTGACGCTATATTTACAACTGTATATACACTGTGACTACCAATCACGGTTTGTCGTTATAAAATGTTCACGTGACGCTATATTTACAACTCTATATACACTGTGACTACCAATCACGGTTTGTCTTTATAAAAGGTTCACGTGACGCTATATTTACAACTCTATATACACTGTGACTACCAATCACGGTTTGTCTTTATAAAATGTTCACGTGACGCTATATTTACAACTGTATATACACTGTGACTACCAATCACGGTTTGTCGTTATAAAATGTTCACGTGACGCTATATTTACAACTCTATATACACTGTGACTACCAATCACGGTTTGTCTTTATAAAATGTTCACGTGACGCTATATTCACAACTGTATATACACTGTGATTACCAATCACGGTTTGTCTTTATAAAATGTTCACGTGACGCTATATTTACAACTCTATATACACTGTGACTACCAATCACGGTTTGTCGTTATAAAATGTTCACGTGACGCTATATTTACAACTGTATATACACTGTGACTACCAATCACGGTTTGTCTTTATAAAATGTTCACGTGACGCTATATTTACAACTCTATATACACTGTGACTACCAATCACGGTTTGTCTTTATAAAATGTTCACGTGACGCTATATTCACAACTGTATATACACTGTGACTACCAATCACTGTTTGTCTTTATAAAATGTTCACGTGACGCTATATTTACAACTGTATATACACTGTGATTACCAATCACGGTTTGTCGTTATAAAATGTTCACGTGACGCTATATTTACAACTGTATATACACTGTGACTACCAATCACGGTTTGTCTTTATAAAATGTACACGTGACGCTATATTTACAACTCTATATACACTGTGACTACCAATCACGGTTTGTCTTTATAAAATGTTCACGTGACGCTATATTTACAACTCTATATACACTGTGACTACCAATCACGGTTTGTCTTTATAAAATGTTCACGTGACGCTATATTTACAACTCTATATACACTGTGACTACCAATCACGGTTTGTCTTTATAAAAGGTTCACGTGACGCTATATTTACAACTCTATATACACTGTGACTACCAATCACGGTTTGTCTTTATAAAATGTTCACGTGACGCTATATTTACAACTGTATATACACTGTGACTACCAATCACGGTTTGTCGTTATAAAATGTTCACGTGACGCTATATTTACAACTCTATATACACTGTGACTACCAATCACGGTTTGTCTTTATAAAATGTTCACGTGACGCTATATTTACAACTCTATATACACTGTGACTACCAATCACGGTTTGTCTTTATAAAATGTTCACGTGACGCTATATTTACAACTCTATATACACTGTGACTACCAATCACGGTTTGTCGTTATAAAATGTTCACGTGACGCTATTTACAACTGTATATACACTGTGACTACCAATCACGGTTTGTCTTTATAAAATGTTCACGTGACGCTATATTTACAACTGTATATATGTCGTTATTTTTTTCTACAGGACCTCCACCTCCTCCAGCCAACATCAGTCAAAGTGACGTCACTCGTACTTCTACCTTAATAAAATGGTCCGCCCCAGCTCACAGCAGTCCATTTAGCATCATTAACTATACCATACAATACAAGAAGTCTGGCACTAGTATGCCATATTATACTGCACTAATAGTCGATGATATCACAAGAGAGGTTAATGTCCATAATCTAGACTCGAATACACAGTATCTGATGCGAGTTGCTTCTGTTAATTCTTATGGAACACAACCCAGTGAACCGATCGATGTAACCACTAAAGGTACTATGTTAGATAGACTAGTGTAGTCTAGTTGATAGTAGTGGTGGTGATGATAACCAACCTAGTGTAGTGAACCGATCGATGTAACAACTAAAGGTACTATGTATAGATAGACTAGTGTAGTCTAGTTGATAGTAGTGGTGGTGATGATAACCAACCTACTGCAGTGAACCGATCGATGTAACCACTAAAGGTACTATGTTAGATAGACTAGTGTAGTCTAGTTGATAGTAGTGGTGGTGATGATAACCAACCTACTGTAGTGAACCGATCGATGTAACCACTAAAGGTACTATGTATAGATAGACTAGTGTAGTCTAGTTGATAGTAGTGGTGGTGATGATAACCAACCCAGTGAACCGATCGATGTAACCACTAAAGGTACTATGTATAGATAGACTAGTGTAGTCTAGTTGATAGTAGTGGTGGTGATGATAACCAACCTACTGCAGTGAACCGATCGATGTAACCACTAAAGGTACTATGTATAGATAGACTAGTGTAGTCTAGTTGATAGTAGTGGTGGTGATGATAACCAACCTACTGTAGTGAACCGATCGATGTAACCACTAAAGGTACTATGTATAGATAGACTAGTGTAGTCTAGTTGATAGTAGTGGTGGTGATGATAACCAACCTACTGTAGTGAACCGATCGATGTAACCACTAAAGGTACTATGTATAGATAGACTAGTGTAGTCTAGTTGATAGTAGTGGTGGTGATGATAACCAACCCAGTGAACCGATCGATGTAACCACTAAATGTAGTATGTATAGATAGACTAGTGTAGTCTAGTTGATAGTAGTGGTGGTGATGATAACCAACCTACTGCAGTGAACCGATCGATGTAACCACTAAAGGTACTATGTATAGATAGACTAGTGTAGTCTAGTTGATAGTAGTGGTGGTGATGATAACCAACCTACTGTAGTGAACCGATCGATGTAACCACTAAAGGTACTATGTATAGATAGACTAGTGTAGTCTAGTTGATAGTAGTGGTGGTGATGATAACCAACCTACTGCAGTGAACCGATCGATGTAACCACTAAAGGTACTATGTTAGATAGACTAGTGTAGTCTAGTTGATAGTAGTGGTGGTGATGATAACCAACCTACTGTAGTGAACCGATCGATGTAACCACTAAAGGTACTATGTATAGATAGACTAGTGTAGTCTAGTTGATAGTAGTGGTGGTGATGATAACCAACCTACTGTAGTGAACCGATCGATGTAACCACTAAAGGTACTATGTATAGATAGACTAGTGTAGTCTAGTTGATAGTAGTGGTGGTGATGATAACCAACCCAGTGAACCGATCGATGTAACCACTAAATGTAGTATGTATAGATAGACTAGTGTAGTCTAGTTGATAGTAGTGGTGGTGATGATAACCAACCTACTGCAGTGAACCGATCGATGTAACCACTAAAGGTACTATGTATAGATAGACTAGTGTAGTCTAGTTGATAGTAGTGGTGGTGATGATAACCAACCTACTGTAGTGAACCGATCGATGTAACCACTAAAGGTACTATGTATAGATAGACTAGTGTAGTCTAGTTGATAGTAGTGGTGGTGATGATAACCAACCCAGTGAACCGATCGATGTAACCACTAAAGGTACTATGTATAGATAGACTAGTGTAGTCTAGTTGATAGTAGTGGTGGTGATGATAACCAACCTACTGTAGTGAACCGATCGATGTAACCACTAAAGGTACTATGTATAGATAGACTAGTGTAGTCTAGTTGATAGTAGTGGTGGTGATGATAACCAACCCAGTGAACCAATCGATGTAACCACTAAAGGTACTATGTTAGATAGACTAGTGTAGTCTAGTTGATAGTAGTGGTGGTGATGATAACCAACCTACTGTAGTGAACCGATCGATGTAACCACTAAAGGAACTATGTATAGATAGACTAGTGTAGTCTAGTTGATAGTAGTGGTGGTGATGATAACCAACCTACTGTAGTGAACCGATCGATGTAACCACTAAAGGTACTATGTATAGATAGACTAGTGTAGTCTAGTTGATAGTAGTGGTGGTGATGATAACCAACCCAGTGAACCAATCGATGTAACCACTAAATGTAGTATGTATAGATAGACTAGTGTACTCTAGTTGATAGTAGTGGTGGTGATGATAACCAACCTACTGTAGTGAACCGATCGATGTAACCACTAAAGGTACTATGTATAGATAAACTAGTGTAGTCTAGTTGATAGTAGTGGTGGTGATGATAGCCAACCCAGTGAACCGATCGATGTAACCACTAAAGGTACTATGTATAGATAGACTAGTGTAGTCTAGTTGATAGTAGTGGTGGTGATGATAAATAACCCAGTGAACCGATCGATGTAACCACTAAAGGTACTATGTATAGATAGACTAGTGTACTCTAGTTGATAGTAGTGGTGGTGACGATAACCAACCTACTGTAGTGAACCGATCGATGTAACCACTAAAGGTACTATGTATAGATAGACTAGTGTAGTCTAGTTGATAGTCGTGGTGGTGATGATAACCAACCCAGTGAACCGATCGATGTAACCACTAAAGGTACTATGTATAGATAGACTAGTGTAGTCTAGTTGATAGTAGTGGTGGTGATGATAACCAACTCAGTGAACCAATCGATGTAACCACTAAAGGTACTATGTATAGATAGACTAGTGTAGTCTAGTTGATAGTAGTGGTGGTGATGATAACCAACCCAGTGAACCGATGGATGTAACCACTAAAGGTACTATGTTAGATAGACTAGTGTAGTCTAGTTGATAGTAGTGGTGGTGATGATAACCAACCTACTGTAGTGAACCGATCGATGTAACCACTAAATGTAGTATGTATAGATAGACTAGTGTAGTCTAGTTGATAGTAGTGGTGGTGATGATAACCAACCCAGTGAACCGATGGATGTAACCACTAAAGGTACTATGTATAGATAGACTAGTGTAGTCTAGTTGATAGTAGTGGTGGTGATGATAACCAACCTACTGTAGTGAACCGATCGATGTAACCACTAAAGGTACTATGTATAGATAGACTAGTGTAGTCTAGTTGATAGTAGTGGTGGTGATGATAACCAACCCAGTGAACCGATGGATGTAACCACTAAAGGTACTATGTATAGATAGACTAGTGTAGTCTAGTTGATAGTAGTGGTGGTGATGATAACCAACCTACTGTAGTGAACCGATCGATGTAACCACTAAAGGTACTATGTATAGATAGACTAGTGTAGTCTAGTTGATAGTAGTGGTGGTGATGATAACCAACCCAGTGAACCGATCGATGTAACCACTAAAGGTACTATGTTAGATAGACTAGTGTAGTCTAGTTGATAGTAGTGGTGGTGATGATAACCAACCTACTGTAGTGAACCGATCGATGTAACCACTAAAGGTACTATGTTAGATAGACTAGTGTAGTCTAGTTGATAGTAGTGGTGGTGATGATAACCAACCCAGTGAACCAATCGATGTAACCACTAAATGTAGTATGTATAGATAGACTAGTGTAGTCTAGTTGATAGTAGTGGTGGTGATGATAACCAACCCAGTGAACCAATCGATGTAACCACTAAAACTACTATGTATAGATAGACTAGTGTACTCTAGTTGATAGTAGTGGTGGTGATGATAACCAACCTACTGTAGTGAACCGATCGATGTAACCACTAAATGTAGTATGCATAGATAGACTAGTGTAGTCTAGTTGATAGTAGTGGTGGTGATGATAACCAACCTACTGTAGTGAACCGATCGATGTAACCACTAAAGGTACTATGTATAGATAGACTAGTGTAGTCTAGTTGATAGTAGTGATGGTGATGATAACCAACCCAGTGAACCAATCGATGTAACCACTAAATGTAATATGTATAGATAGACTAGTGTAGTCTAGTTGATAGTAGTGGTGGTGATGATAACCAACCCAGTGAACCAATCGATGTAACCACTAAAGGTACTATGTATAGATAGATTAGTGTAGTCTAGTTGATAGTAGTGGTGGTGATGATAACCAACCCAGTGAACCAATCGATGTAACCACTAAATGTAGTATGTATAGATAGACTAGTGTAGTCTAGTTTATAGTAGTGGTGCTGATGATAACCAACCTACTGTAGTGAACCGATCGATGTAACCACTAAAGGTACTATGTATAGATAGACTAGTGTACTCTAGTTGATAGTAGTGATATTGAATTGTCAGTAGATTGATTCCTATATTGTGGTTAACAGCTTCTATTCCTACCAATACACCAATCGCAGCCATTGTCGTCCCTGTGGTAGTGCTGTCGTCTATACTACTAGTGGTAGGAATATTGTTCTGGAGATGGTGGCGTAAGAAAGAAGTAGAGGAACGATTGTTGAAAGAAAGAATTGAAAGAGTAAGTTACGGTTCATGTCACGACTTTTTGATAACTTCTAGTATTCCCTTAATATACGGTCCACGACAATCAACCGATATTTGAATTCTTGAAACTAAGAGGAGTGTGCCCTTCACTTAAACTGCAAATATAAAACAAAAGATGTAATGACGTATTGGGACAGACAGTATATATAAACAAATCAGAATGTAGATTTGCAGTACTAACTATTTAATTTCTTTTAGCTGAGCGAGAATCCTTACGAGTCAGCAGTAGACTGGTTTGATCTTCTTAAGATCAATGTAATCAAACAGTGGTGGGAGATACCTCGTAAGGATCTCACCCTGGAGGATGAGCTTGGTTCTGGTGCATTTGGTGTTGTACGTAAAGGTTTTCTTACCAAAGATAAAGGTAAAAACAGACATGGCATGTACTGTGCTGTTAAGATGCTCAAAGGTAAGATCCGTTTAACTAGCACACATCCACATCGTTTTACTAAATCTAATTATTGAAAACGCACCACATATTATCATACTTTTGACTACGTCATGTCAAGAATTAACTTCAACTATCACTAAATGACAATTGCTATGACAATCAATAAGTAAATGATTACCATGATTACGATCAATTATGGCTAATTTACTGTTCATCTCTAGAAAGCCCAACTGAACGCGAGCTGCGTGACTTGTGTAACGAGATCAACTTTATGTCCAAGATAGGAGACCATCCCAACATCGTTAGTTTGATCGGTGCCTGTACTATTAACGGTAGGTCAATTTGAACATTGTATACACCTAGTCAGACTCAGTGTAACTAACCGTCGAGATGGCATCGAAACATCACTGAGTTGACTTCTCTCCAAAGTATGTAAGCCATCATCTGCTTTAAAAATAATTTTGGTATTCTTATGTATTTGTAATTGCAAGGTCCTCCGTGGATTGTTGTGAAGTTTGCACCAAATGGCTGTCTACTGGACTACATCAAAGAAAACAGGCCATTGCCAGACTATGAAAACACAGTGAATCAACCACCCCGTAAGATAATCACCGAGAAAGAACGACTCAAGTTTGCTTATGAGATAGCACAGGGGATGACACATCTAGAGAAATACAGGGTAATACTACTATTGGATAGCTATCTAAATATATTGTGGTTAAAAACACACCATACATACATAGTTTACTGCTATCTAAATATATTGAGGTTAAAAACACACCATACATACATAGTTTACTGCTATCTAAATATATTGAGATTATAAACACACCATACATACATGTTTTACTGCTATCTAAATATATTTAGATTAAAAACACACCATACATACATAGTTTACTGCTATCTAAATATATTGAGATTAAAAACACACCATACATACATAGTTTACTTCTATCTAAATATATTGAGGTTAAAAACACACCTTACATACATATTTTACTGCGATCTAAATATATTGAGATTATAAACACACCATACATACATAGTTTACCGCGATCAAACGCATAAAAGCTAGTACTCGTTTTTACACTCTTGATCACATTTGCTAACATGGATGTTATATATTTACTATTTCTCTTAGTACGTTCATCGTGATTTGGCTGCTCGTAATATCTTACTGGGAAAAAACATGGTTGCCATGGTTTCTGATTTTGGCTTGTCACGTGATGTTTACGAGGAAGGAAAATACGAAAACACTGCTGGGGTAAGTAACATATAAGTAGTTATGACGTCATCCACACTGATGAACACATCATTATTGCCATTTTTGGTGAGTATTTTTATCAGACTACACAGCAAGCATTGCGGATTAAGTTTGTTTCTGTAGCGACGGGATCACTATTCTTCTTGTCCTGGTGTTTTATTTAGGCAAAAGTTGTATCTGTACTGAGAATATACTTGTTCTCCTGGTATTTTTATTCAGAAACAAACCATATGTCGTCTAATATTTACGGATCGACAAGTCGATTGTGATGGTCCGACGTATCGACACGCATTTGAATGCATTTTAGAATATCGTACTACATGTAGAATAGTAGTTTCCTTATCGTGCAGATCCGAACCAATCCAATGTTTATTTATTAATTAATTTATAACTTGATAAATTCCAGTGGTCTGCAATTAGTGTACACTATTCAGAGGCAGATCACTGGATTACAATCATGGTACATACATATATATTACAAAATAGTTAAAATATAATTAATTATACTATTTACAAGAATGATCTAAATATGTACAAATATACTAAATATTGCTTAAATACAATTATTGTTGTAAGTGTATTAAACTTGGAGTGAGATTCATTATCAATAATGTGAGTGGAAATGAACCATCGGTATATATGTAACAAAACTCCGTATAGATTCTTGTCTTTTTATAGCAATATTTACAGTTTGCAGCGTCCTCTCATAAAAAGAAAAATGATCTAAAACATACAGCATAAAACATATTGTACATCGTTTTGTATTGTGTATACTTCAGGGTATTCTACCGGTTCGATGGATGGCCATAGAATCACTACAAGACTACACGTATACCTCCAAGACTGACGTGTGAGCAAATTACTAAATTACTTGCCGACTTGCTAACTTACGTACTTACGTACTTACTTATTTACTTACTTACTCACTTACTCACTCACTCACTCACTCACTCACTCACTTACTCACTCACTTACTCACTTACTCACTTACTCACTTACTCACTTACTCACTTACTCACTTACTCACTTACTCACTTACTCACTTACTCACTTACTCACTTACTCACTTACTCACTTACTCACTCACTCACTCACTCACTCACTCACTTACTCACTTACTCACTTACTCACTCACTCACTCACTCACTCACTCACTCACTCACTCACTCACTCACTTACTCACTTACTCACTTACTCACTTACTCACTTACTCACTTACTCACTTACTCACTTACTCACTTACTCACTTACTCACTTACTCACTTACTCACTTACTCACTTACTCACTTACTCACTTACTCACTTACTCACTCACTCACTCACTTACTCACTCACTTACTTACTTATTGTTTTAGTTGGTCATATGGCGTGCTGCTGTGGGAAATTGAAAGTGGAGGTAAGATACTAATGTAGATGACTGATAGCCAAGCATTCAGCCCAGCAGCGTGTTAGACGTGATGAAACAATATGTATGTTACACTGATAAATGTTGGTAGTATTTCATCGAGTGTGCGAGCCTGACTGAGGCCATCACATTCACTTAAATGTTGACATAATTGTAACAAGCTATCTGAGTAGCCATTCGCGCCAGTAAGCAGATGTACCGCGTTAATAATCACTGTTCTCATCACAACCCATTGTTTTTACTCAGTATTATCTCAACGAATGCATTAGGTCACACTTCAACAAACAGAAAACTGCATTATTAAAAATAATGCTTCTAGCTAGAAGCATTATTTTTAATAATGCAGCGAGTTCCGCCTAGCAGTCAATATAACGAAAACGAATAAGACAACGATAAGAACAATAATTATACTAGATAATCACTTCGTCACACGGCATTCGTGGGTATAATGCTGTGTGCCTCAGTGATTATCTATTAAATAATATAGCATATTATACAATGACCATCAGTGGCTGACTTGTCGTCTATAGATATGTTCTATTGTGTTCCTGTAATACTTTACTAATAAATTGACCATTGTCAGGTATTGTCCCTTATGGTAAGGGGCTGACTTGTCGTGTATAGATATGTTCTATTGTGTTCCTGTAATACCTTACTAATACAATGACCATTGCCAGGTATTGTCCCTTATGGTATGGGGCTGACTTGTCGTCTATAGATATGTTCTATTGTGTTCCTGTAATACATTACTATTACAATGACCATTGTCAGGTATTGTCCCTTATGGCATGGGCCTGACTTTTCGTGTATAGATATGTTCTATTGTGTTCCTGTAATACCTTACTAATCCAATGACCATTGTCAGGTATTGTCCCTTATGGAGGTCTGTCTGGTCTTGAGATTCTTCAAAAACTAAAAGATGGCTACCGCTTAGAGAAACCAACCAGCACATCACGTGACCTGTAAGTAATAAATGCCTTTGTAGCCATAACCGATAATCGCCAAACCAGCACATCACGTGACCTGTAAGTAATAAATGCCTTTGTAGCCATAACCGATAATCGCCAAACCAGCACATCACGTGACCTGTAAGTAATAAATGCCTTTGTAGCCATAACCGATAATCGCCAAACCAACACATCACGTGACCTGTAAGTAATAAATGCCTTTGTAGACATAACTGATAATCGCCAAACCAGCACATCACGTGACCTGCAAGTAATAAATGCCTTTGTAGACATAACTGATAATCGCCAAACCAGCACATCACGTGACCTGCAAGTAATAAATGCCTTTGTAGACATTACCGATAATCGCCAAGGGACGACCCTTTTCTTTTGTTCAGAATGCAATGATTTATCTTTTTCGATGTGATTTGTCGTAGGTATTCCATAATGTGGAAGTGTTGGAACCCTGATCCTTCACAAAGGCCATCGTTCTCTGACTTGGCCTATCAGGTGAACGGACTGCTCAGCTGTACTGGGGTAGGTTAGATATCACTCAGCCAATCATAACACAATAGAAAACTCATGGTTAAAATAGTCAAAAAACTTTAATGAAACAAAGTACAAAAAGTTTAAAAACAAGCTTACTCAGCTGCTAAAATAACTTAACGTAAATTTTATGATTTTAAATTGAAAAAGCTAAAGGTAACTTAAGGTTGACATGGAAACTTCTCAACGAAGTCATCAGTGGAAAAAATGTAAAGACAAAACTTCCTTCTACCTTTGTTTATAACCAGACTGAACTTAATGACCCTTTACAAATTGCTAATAAATTCTGCAAATACTTCTCTAATTTACGACCTAAGCTATGCAAAAAAGATACCACTATCTGATATTTCTCCAAATTCTTATCTCAAGGATAGGATTATTAACTCCATTTTTTTTAATCCTGTGACTGAATACGAAATCAAGAAATTAGCATCCAGCTTTAATGTGGGAAAATCAACAGGCTTTGACAATATCAGCATGACAGATGTGAACTCGAACATTCAACATTTAACTAAACCATTGGTACATATCTATCTCTACAGGTATTGTACCAGATAATATGAAAATTGCTAAAGTAATTCCAGTTCACAAAGGAGACAGCAAGTCTGACTTTCATAACTATAGATCAATTTTTTATATATTACCAATCTTCTCAAAATGTTTTGAAAAGGCTATATACAACAGAATAATTTCATTCATTAATAAACATAATATACTTTATGAACATCAATATGGCTTTAGACCAAATTACTCCACATCCTTAGCAATAGTGCAGCTTGTCGATCAAATTTATTCGTCAATTGACAATAAAGAACTCTCTTTGGGAATATTTCTGGATCTTTCTAAAGCATTCGATACCTTTAACTATCAAATTCTCCTTACTAAACTGGAACATTTTGGTATTCGAGGACCAGCTTTGTCTTGGATAACTATCTATTTGAATAATCGTCAACAGTTTGTTGAATTTAATAGCATTCAATCGGAACATTTGCCAATAAAGTGCAGCGTTCCCCAAGGGAGCATCTTAGGACCTTTATTGTTTCTTTTATACATCAATGATATATCCAAATCATCAAATTTACTCAAATTTATCTTATTTGCTGATGATACAAATATTTTCTACTCTGGAAAGGATATCAATGCTATAAACCTAAATCTAAATGTTGAACTTGATAAAGTTGCCAAATGGTTAATTGTTAATCGTCTATCAATTAATTTAAAGAAAACAAATTTTATCATCTTTAAGCCTCATCAACGAAAAATTAATTGCAATCAGTTCAATATCAAAATTAACAATTCTACAATTGAAAGAAAAGAAAGCACAAAGTTCTTGGGAGTTATTATAGATGAAAACATAACTTGGAAAGATCATATTGCTCACGTAGCTTCTAAAATTTCTAAATCAATAGGAATAATTTCAAAATCCCGCTACTATCTTTGTCAATCATCACTTCCTATGCTTTACTATTCCCTAATCTATCCTTATCTCTATTACGGCAATTTGATTTGGGGATCTACCTATTCCACTCATTTAAACAGATTGAAAATATTACAAAAGCGCATAGTTAGAATCATCCCAAATTCTAGCTATGATGCTCATACGTTATCTCTATTCGCTCATCACAACATACTAAGACTAGATGATATTCGCACACTCCAGCTAGGTCTCTCCATGTACTCTATCGAGAATAGATTATACCCAACTAATTTTCTAAATATGTTCTCCAAAAACAGTCAAATTCATTCCCATCCTACTAGACGTGCAAATGATTTTAGACCTACACTTTGTAGAACAAATATCAAGAAATTCACCGTTACTAATCAAGGACCAATGGCATACAATTTATTACCAGATGAAATTAAGAAAAACTGACACCTTTTCTGTCTTATCTTTCAAATCAAAACTCAAAAAAACGTTTAATAACTGCTTCAAAGTCACAACTATCTGCTTGTTCAAGTTAATTCTAGCTTAACAAAGCCCTAAGTATGTATATACTTAGTAGATATTTGTAAGTAAACCAAATTGTCACTGACATTATAAGTCAACTATGTAAGTGTTTTGATAGCTTTTGTTCTTATAACAGATGTAATTAACACTCTCACTTCTTTAAACCACCTGTAATTCTAATTCTAATCATGGTATAATTCACAACAAATATTCATTTATATTCATATAGATTCCCTTTCTTTTGTGCTGCCTTCCAATCTGGAGATCATCTTTATATCTAGCTCCAATGTTATTTTCTCTATTATCTATAACTTGTAAATACTGTCTAAAGATGAAATTGTAAAATCTCCATTTTGGCTGTAAATAAAATTGATTGATTGATTAATTGATTGAAATTATTTGCGGTTCGTGACTGGAGCTGCTTTCTTTGATATGACGTAGCTCACAACTGTAGACGAACAAAGACAGCAAGCGCGATGAGCTAAGGAAAGAAGCTCGGGTTGGCGAAATCTCTCATTTCTCATCAAATCTAACGGAAACATTCTGCGTTAGTTAAATAAAACCCCTTTATCCTCATGTCCTTTCTACTTATGCTAGCTAGCTGTCATAGCAACCATTCAGCATACTCGCTAGACTTGTAGTCCGGCCTTCTGTTTGCATGTTATGTAGTCCATTGTGTTTCCTACTGACCTCTAGCTTGGTACCCCAATTTTGGCCTGGGAAAATTAACACCGTATCATATATTTACCATATATTCCAACGCTTTCTATATTACCAATGTGAATACTTAGTCGCGTGCTAAACTTGAAAATTTTTTAGGGATACGAGCCAGTTGTGATCAAAGACAACCATGCTTATGACGCAGTGGAGGTTCAAGACAAGTTTAACGAACCAGAGGGAAACGACGCTATCGAACTGGATATCATGAAAACAATGGAAAACAAAAACACCATCTCATTAGCCTAAGTTAGTATATGTGCATTGCATTAGCTGGTTGGAATACAGACCATTCTTATCTATACCGTTGTCAGCATAAGTGAACCTCGGTGTTTCAGAACTGAGCAGCTTAGTTGTACCAGCACTAGATCCAATAGCTTGCAAAGGAATAGCGCTAACCCTACTAGGACTAGATCCAATCGCTTGCAAAGGAATAGCACTAACCCTACTAGGACTAGATCCAATAGATTGTAAATAGCTTACGAAGGAATAGCTTGTTGATGCTGTTGCTATGGTGAAACCACTTTATTATATCATCAATACTTGTAAAATTAGAAACTCTCCTCAAAAATGGTTTTTGACCAATCGTAGCGCGCGTACTATCCCAATTATTTTATAAAACGCAATAGAACTTTAGCGATTATAGACCTTGCTTTCTTGTTGGACAGAAATGAATGAGAGAACATCTACATACAATCTCCTGGCTCATTTCTGTTTAGAGTCGGTGCCTTCTTTCATAAGCTCATTCCATCTTTTTTGAAATATATATATTCAATAGTTCTTAATAAACTAGCGATTTTTATCAAAAGTGGAGTGCTGCGATTGGTTGTGTGGTTTTGCAAAAGTTAGATTATCGTGGTATTAAAAAAAATTAAAAGTCGAAACGTTTTAATATATTTTGTAGTTGGGAGGATGTTATAATTAAGATAAGACGTTTATAATATTGTAAAAGAATCACCATTTATTATTTTGAAAATCATGTACATTGTTGATATAACTATACAATTTTATTTATTTATCTTTGACACTGGTGAACAGGAACTAAATGTAAATGATATATGTGATATTTTGTGCATGGCTCGTTTGTAAAGTATTGCACAACACAAAAGTATTCTAATGAATATTTCCATTACAGCTAAAGTCATTTGCGCATCTGGAATAGTAATATATTCTTCGTAGACTTTTAGCTACATAGGATATAATCAACTATCGCCAGTCGTCCATTGTAAAGGATTGCACGAGTTAGCGCATAACAGAGCACTCCCTTGATAAATACTTTCACTGTCGAGTACATGAACATTTAACATTGCTGCATATTTGTAAGTTACCTCAATTATTTCACAAACATGCAGTAAGTTCAAGTAAGTGGTGACCCTGACGCTCTAGGTAAGTCAACCACGAGGAGCAAAGAGACGAAAACATCAGGGGCCGGTTCCACGAAGCCTGAATAAAGTTATCCACTGGATAAAGTTATCCACTGCCGCCATAGAATTTCTTTAGAATTTATCCGCTGGATAGCGATTTGTCCGGTGGATAGCGCTATTCAGGCTTCGTGCAACCGGCCCCAGAATACCCGTTTATTTACTGATATCACGTGTACTATATACGGTGGCCCATAAGGGACACACAAAAAGTAAGACGCTACAAACAAAAGAAAAAGCACTACAAATAAAAGAAAAACACTGCAAACAAAATAAAACCCTGCAAATGAAAACAAATCGCACACTGCAAATAAAAACAGATCGCACACTGCAAATACTAGTCAACGCGCATCCTGAGCAGCTATCAGCGGTTGAGATTGCAGACTCGGGTCGTTTCCTGCCAATCAACACTGCAATGGCGGCACCCAGCTCTGATTTGCGTAAAATAGTCAAAGAAGAGATATCGAAAGCTCTTAGCGATGGTAAAGACACCTCCACACTTTCCTTCGATGACTTCTATAAGCAAAGGGAGGCCTCGAGGTGAAGCGATTTCCAGTCAAAGCCAGCAAAGTAAAGAAAATTACAAGACAGTAATTCCAACAAGTCGGTCATAAAAGACGTCGAGGTGAAAGTATCCCAGGCAAATCGAAGCGATGGTACTATAAAGCCAAGGCGAGGAAAGATGCAAATTGTAAAAGCAAAAAAACGCACAAAAAGATGATTTGTTAAAGAAAGTAATCGAAAAATATGGTCAATTCGATAAGAGCTTCGATGATGAACTAGTGTACAAGTTATTGTATCCTGATTTTAGCCCAGTTAATTTTATACCGGGAACAGAAAACCAATTCGATTTGCAATTCTATAAAGTTGCATGTGGCAAAGAATAGAAACGCCTAACGTTTTATTTACTGCCTGTAGAAGAAGAGGATTCTGATGTAGATTCCCGAGATTCCGATGCGGGTGTTGATGGCAAAAATATGAAGTGTTCAAGTCCCACTGAAAGCACTTAACCTTCGTTTCAAAGTTCTTATGTTCATGTAAATATCGTGGTATTTTTCTAGAAAAAGAATAATCTCCTTGTAGTTGAAGCCTTTATGAAAATAATGTTCTGTAATATTATATCTCTTTCTGAACCACTTGGTAATGAAGACATGATGCCTTTTTGTCCTTTTAGAGCTGCTGATCAAAAACCGCGTATAGACTGAGACCAAAGCAGGGAGCAGGAGCACTGACATTAATGCGCATGCGCCAAAAATTTTATGGAGTTCCTGTGGTACCCGAAAAATTGTGAGCAATTTTATTTGCAGTGTGCAATTTGTTTTTTTTTTTTTTTTGCTGTGTGCAAGTTGCTTTTGTTTGCAGCGTGCGATTTTTTTGAATTGTAGTGAGCAATTTTTTTTTTGCAGTGTTTTTATTTTGTTTGCAGTGTTTTTCTTGTATTTGTAGGGCTTTTTCTTTTGGTGGTAGCGTTTTTCTTTTTGTGTGGTGTGTCCCTTATGGGCCACCGTAACTATACATGTCGTGTGACGCTACTCATGACAGATGGTAGAAAACCGATGATTAGATTTTTGTTCTTTTTTTATATAGTTTTTTTTTTTCAGTTTAAGAGTGATTTCGACATTTTGAATCAAAATAATGACAACGGAAATTGCCCATGTATTGTGTTTGAAGCGGTGTCATGTCATTGTAACTTATATTAGTCCGCGTATCAATAAATTAGTCATGCTACTACGGACCCTAATCAATAACTTAGTCACGATACTACGGACTCTTATCCTGGTCTCTCGTTTTTTACTTCGAGTTGTGAGAGGAACGAGTGCCTCTGTGACCAGGGTAACGGACTGTAATTTGCTTATTTGATTTGGCTCTAGGGGGTGGGGAGTTTAACCAACAAAAATCCTTGAAATAGCAGCCTTGTATATATTGGTTGTTGTTTCCTGAAGTATCTAACCACCAACCTCTTTATAACAGAAACAATGCAGTTCACCAAAATACATATATCATTGAAGCACTGATGTCTAGTACCAAAATAAGTCATTCAATATTAGAAAATGACTCATTCCAATATGGTAATAAGTCTGGGATGTTATCGAGCATGTTCACAAGGTTCTGTTATATACATCAATATATCTTATTGTCTGGGATATTATCGAGCATGTTCACAAGGTAGTGTTATATACATCAACATATCTTATTGCTGTTGACAGCCAACGACCTCCAATCCTCTCGCTCGATATTATGTGTCTTGCTTATCTTTAATTCGATATTGTGTGTCATGCACTCCGGGGGAACTCGTTAAAAATGTTGGTAGGGGGTGCCTTTTAGGCTCGAAAATGAGACTTCTATCTCGAATAATACATCAAATTAATTTAAGTGATTGTAGAGTGCAAACACTAAAAGTGTGCAACATAAATACCACTAAATAGTAATTGAAAATAATTTTATTTTAATTATGTTGTGTTGTTTTGTTTAAAGGCGATATTTACTACTAAATAGTGATAACTATTGCACACATTTAGTATTTGTAGTAAGCGTGCGTGCCATTTAGGGTCACTTTCAAATCTGGTCGTCGAGCTACTCTTTTTAAGGGAGTCCCCCCGGGGGGTAATACATATCTTTTGGGATGTTGAGGCATGTCGTTCCGTGACTAACATGTTTCACGGAGAACTATTCCATGACGTGCTCGTCCAGTAGAGGATTACTGATTGATTTGTAGTTCTTCCTTCTTTGTGAAATCACACAAACCTGGTGGAAGTAAAAATAGCCGAAACAAGCTTTTTTCTTACACTGATATCAAGGGTTTGACTCGCATTTATATCTCAATTTCACTGTCGTCATCGTGGTAATACTGGGATGTTTTCAGCGAGAATAGCATCTGTAGTTCGCAACCTCAGACCAAGGAGACATTCTATTGGTTGGGAACGGTATGCTAGACAAGGTAACAACCATAAAGTCTCAATTATATCAGTCACACCGTATTTAACTATACAAGGTAACAACTATAAAGTCCCAATTATATCAGTCACATCGTATTTAACTAGACAAGGTAACAACTATAAAGTCTCAATTCTATCACATCGTATTTAACTAGACAAGGTAACAACTATAATGTCTCAATTATATCACATCGTATTTAACTAGACAAGGTAACAACTATAAAGTCTCAAATATATATCACATCGTATTCAACTAACTTTAATAATCGTCTGTTTTGTGACATATCATTCAGAGTCCCCATACCTCCTTACAAAACACACTCACATATCTTTTAAGGCCCTTTCCATCTTTTTAACATTCCCAGCAATTTATACATTACCGGTATTTAGTGCAATTCTTGAAAAGAGTCGCAGTTTTTACTGTTTATTTATGGTCAACGAATCAAATTTCTTGATTAAAACCATGCGTTAAAATATATACCAATTTGGATTCAGAAAGAATCATTCAACTTAACATAAGATTTTAGAAATAACTAATAAGTTAAAAAAAATTGATTGACGATAAAGAAATAACTTATGGAATATTGTTTGTGATTCATCGAATGTTTCTAATTATAGAAATCGAGGACAATCCTATGACTGCTTTGTTAACTATCTATCTAATTGAACTCAATTTACAAAAACTGGCAAAAATAAATCAAACCTATAACAAATTCAATACGGTGTGCCACAAGGGAACACATTTGGAACATCGTTATTTCCCACAAAAGGTTTCAGGAATGTTTGCAGATGATACAAACATGTTTTGCTCACACAAAAGCCCAGAGGGTGTGGAGCGAATCGTAAATATTGAAATGGAAAACATTTTGAGTTATTGTAGGGTGAACAAATTCACAACAAAATAAAAAAAACGCATTACATATTAATAAACACGTCTCGAAAACAAACACCAACTATCAGTGTTTCTCTAATTGATCAAAAGGAATACATTGAATATTTAGTTGTATATATTGATCATTGTTTAACTTAGAATCCACAAATTAAATTTATACATAGTCTACAAGGTCTCCCCAAACTGTCGGCATTATCAATAAATGTTAAGATATTATATCAGCATTGAGACCCTTCGTGGCATATATTATTCACTTAGTTATCTATACATTGCATATGGTGTTAGATAGTAGAAAAATACCTATACAACCAGCCTTCCTAGACTGAGTACAGTTCAAAATAAATGCATTAGGTCAATGTAACAAATAGGAGCATTCTTTACCGTATTACACCTTACTCGATATCAGTCTAACATTGGATGACATTTTCAAACGTAAAGCAGGAATACCTCAGTCTCGTAACATGGTATATGGGATCAGGGATCAGGGATCAGGGATCAGACCCCTAAATTTTGCTTGGAATCGGGATCAAAAGCATGGGCTCGTGGATCAAAGCGTTGGGATTGAGGATCAGGTATAAAAGTTGGGGATAGTGGGATCATTTACGTTTTGTCACTGCTGTCACTGGCTGAAATATAAAAGTTCATCGTTGCTTCGAGTAAATTTTGCTGGCTGTTACTTGTGTGTGTATTCAAGCATAGAATGGTAGGCAACATATCCCAGATGCATGCTAACCGGAAGTGGAGTTGGACGTAAATTCAGTCTCCTGTAGAATGACGTAATTCGTGTGTATCGAAGTTTTGACTGCTGGTATACTGGCTAAAATACTAATAGTTGATAACTGAGATAAATATTTTTTTATGATGGGAAAAAAAGAAAAATCCACGATCATAGAAGGTATGTAAAAGAAAATGCATACAACAGGTTTGACTGAACCAAAGTTGAGTTGATTGACATTTATATCTGAGCAGCTTTCAGGGCTTTCTTTCGCTGTCGATAATCCCCACCTTTCGATAGAAGAACTAGAAAGTCCAAGCGGACTTCACGATCAAGATAATGCTAAATTAAACAGTTAACATTTGAAGGATATGTAGTGATGCAAATCAATAAGTTGGGAATTCCACATTGAAATTCACGAGTCAGGAATTTAATTTTTCTTGAATCTCATATCTAAATCAAAACTTTTTTTTCTGGTTGTGAAATGAAAAGCGTACGGGCTACCTGTGTAACGTTGAATTCCACGCTAAATCATCTTCTCGATAGCCAATCAGCGCGCGATAAGATTTTCGATTGAGATATGAGATTCTGCTTAATATTTCATGTTGCTGTTGCACTGGAATGCAAAATGCTCAGGAAAATGCTCAAATTTCACTAACCGTGAGAATCTTCACAAATGATGTTAAAGAACGTTTACCTTTGAGATTTTTTTTATGGGGGGAGGGGGGACAGGGGAGGGATATCGAGAAAAGTTGGCTACTTTTTTGGGAGGTCATTAAAAGTATTTATGTGCTATTGAGGGGTAGGGGCATGAACAAATTAGCAAATAGCAAAATCAGTTCCCTCATACTAAAACTGTAAATCGTACGTCAAAAATAACTAAATTTGAGAAGTTTTCGGCGGAAAAAATTACGTACAGTACAGAACATTTTTCGTCCAAAATGGTGCAAATTGCTTTATTGAGGTTAATATTTAAAAGGATTTTCTCGGACAAACATGCCTCGAAACCTCCCTAAAGAAATACCACCTCTTGGTGATTGCCAATTTTATATCTGTCTACCCCCCAAAACTGAACTTATTTATCATCCAAAATGCTACAAATTGTACTTTTAAACTTGTAAATTAGAAACATTTTCTCGGGGAAGCATGCCCCTAGCCTCCTCCGCAGGCGTCTCTTTTTAGCGTTTTGCTTTCTTGTTTCTTGGATGGGCTTCCTTTTTTGCAATTGACCGTTGGGATTATGGGATTACGTCACCTCGATAAAGAAAAAAGGCAAAGAGACGCCTGCCAAAAACTGAGCAATGCGGACTTGCAATGTCACCTTTTGGACATGCAATGGGACCGGGGGAGGGGTAAAGAAGTTTTTATCCAATGAAATTCACACTGGGTGGTGGTAAGTGTGATTGTTGTAAAACGTGGCTTCAAGTGCGAGTTAATAAAAAACTTCTACTTCAAGTATTATATTTAAGTAATTCGTATGAAAATGTTTTAAGACAAATTAAAGCGACTAAACTACAAATAGAAGAAACTGAAGATTTAGTGAACCAGCTCTCGACTGAATTTAAAGGTAGATGATTCAAATGCAGCCGTTCGTCAAAGTCAGAACGACACAATACAAGATGAACCGAGCGAGAAAGAAAAAGTTATAAGCAAGTCACTCGTGTCGCCATCTTGAACACTCGCACGTTCTTGTTGCCGTTGTTGATGGGAATTAAGATTAGTTTTCATCCATTAAACACCGTCGTAATCACTATTAAACTCAGAAGAATGACCAGAGGACAAGAAGCATTCTTTTCGTCGCAGACGACAGTATACGTTCGAATTTGTTCTTCGTGTTCATACCGTGAACTTCGCTAGACTGCCAGAACACAATCGCCATTCTTAATGCCGCTTCAAAAGGACTTCTTAAAAATAAAGTATACTTCGACACCACCGCATTTTAAATAAAATTTGTTGTGATTTTAAATATCAAATAGCTGAGTACTGAGAAGCAATATACAGCACCTTCAAGTTGGTTCTCGTTCGACATGCTATACATAAACACAAACAAACTACGAAATATGAGAGGACTAAAATGGTCGTTATTTCAAATTTTCAATTACCATCACCCCCACGTTTAATATTTGCATGCGCGACTTAATATGCGCAGAACGCCGGAAGTGTGTCCTTTTTTGGCAGGCAACCCCTTCTCTTTTTCTCTTGGGCGCCATGTCTCTCAGTCGAGAGAGCAACAAAGGAATCCTGAATAAGTAAAAAAAGCAAAAAGGGCCGAAAAAGGGTTGCCTGCGGAGGAGGCTAGCATGCCCCCAAACCCCTTGGTGACATTTACCCAAAAACTATACTTATTTATAGTCCAAAATACTACAAATTGCACTTTTAAGGTTCTCAATTTGAAATATTTCTTCGGGGGAGCATGCCCCCGAACCTCCTTAAAGAGATGCTAATCTCTGAGTGATTGACAATTTTATATCCATCTACCCTAAAAACGGAAGCCAGGAAAAAAATACGAACGATCGACGAAACTGAATATAAAACAACTGTGTAATTATGCAGTTTGAAACAAAATTCATCACTGCCAGTGAGAAAAAAAATGCTATTTTCTAGTGCCTGTGTCATTTTTTAGCTAAAAGTGGGTTAAAAAAAATTAGTTTAAACTTTGTGCCTTTGCAGTGCATCAATCAAAACATAGAAAATAAGGGTAAAATACCAGTGGGATCAATAATTATAGTTGGGATTAGACTAATTCCATAAGTCGTCCCCAGTTCGCTCTCTGTTGAAAAGTTTTTCGCTCTCGGTGTCCGACTTATCAAACTGATCCGCATTCTGAAAAATGGGAATGGACCAATTGTAGCGCTTGTTATATTCTTCACAGAACATTGACCAATCACAGGTAACGTACTAGCTTGAAATGTCTGGAAAATGACTTCCGTTGAGTCTCGAACTCAACTGTGATGTCGCAATTTTGCCGAAAAGTTATTCTTCGTAACGATCAAGAAATTTTTATTTTATTTTATTTATTTTTTGATAAATATAAAGCTAATTAACAATAATTTCTAGACACTCCATCTGCAAATAGCATGTGTACTAATCTAGGCAGATGGAGTGTCCCTGTATGTTTATATATATAATTACACTTCTTTCTATGTTTTAAGGAATCTGATTATTTACAAAATTGTTGTTCGAGCGTCACTATAGTGAGAAAATAATAATAAATATAATAGACTAAGTAATCATCATAATAGTAGACTTAGATAAAGCAAAAAGGAAAAAAAAGATGAAAAAAAGAAAGAAAGAAAGATAGGCATCAAGAAAAAGCATGTACTAGCTTTTCAGACTCTTGGTAGGTTCCATTTTTATTTACATATAACAAAAGTTGATTTTTTACTTTCTTTTAATAATAATAAATATAATAAATATGATTTTTATAGCGCCCTCACTATAAATACTCGACGGAGCTGTTTACAATAAATTGATGAATTAAATAAAATTATAATATTATCTATATTACAATAAAATCATATATTATAAAAACTGAGTTACTTGAAGAGAAAATAAAAATTCATGTATCTACAAATTATATCAAAAGTTGTTAACGTTATGTTTATATATAGTATCTTTATATATTTCATAGTTCCTATTTATAGGCCAGTTTGAAAAGGAAGGTCTTTAATTCTTTTTTAAATTTTTCTATGTTAAGAATTTTCCTAATATTTGCCGGCAAACTGTTCCATAACACTGGTCCTGATTTTGAAAATGCTCTGTCTCCAAACGTTTTACGTCTAGTTCTTGGGACCACCAGCTGATCATCATTTCTGAGGCGGTAGCGTCCCTCCGGTTTCACGTTTATCAGGTAGGGGGTGCTTTTTAGGCTCGAAAATGAGACTTCTATCTCGAATAATACATCAAATTAATTTAAGTGATTGTAGAGTGCAAACACTAAAAGTGTGCAACATAAATACCACTAAATAGTAATTGAAAATAATTTTATTTTAATTATGTTGTGTTGTTTTGTTTAAAGGCGATATTTACTACTAAATAGTGATAACTATTGCACACATTTAGTATTTGTAGTAAGCGTGCGTGCCATTTAGGGTCACTTTCAAATCTGGTCGTCGAGCTACTCTTTTTAAGGGAGTCCCCCCGGGGGGTAATACATATCTTTTGGGATGTTGAGGCATGTCGTTCCGTGACTAACATGTTTCACGGAGAACTATTCCATGACGTGCTCGTCCAGTAGAGGATTACTGATTGATTTGTAGTTCTTCCTTCTTTGTGAAATCACACAAACCTGGTGGAAGTAAAAATAGCCGAAACAAGCTTTTTTCTTACACTGATATCAAGGGTTTGACTCGCATTTATATCTCAATTTCACTGTCGTCATCGTGGTAATACTGGGATGTTTTCAGCGAGAATAGCATCTGTAGTTCGCAACCTCAGACCAAGGAGACATTCTATTGGTTGGGAACGGTATGCTAGACAAGGTAACAACCATAAAGTCTCAATTATATCAGTCACACCGTATTTAACTATACAAGGTAACAACTATAAAGTCCCAATTATATCAGTCACATCGTATTTAACTAGACAAGGTAACAACTATAAAGTCTCAATTCTATCACATCGTATTTAACTAGACAAGGTAACAACTATAATGTCTCAATTATATCACATCGTATTTAACTAGACAAGGTAACAACTATAAAGTCTCAAATATATATCACATCGTATTCAACTAACTTTAATAATCGTCTGTTTTGTGACATATCATTCAGAGTCCCCATACCTCCTTACAAAACACACTCACATATCTTTTAAGGCCCTTTCCATCTTTTTAACATTCCCAGCAATTTATACATTACCGGTATTTAGTGCAATTCTTGAAAAGAGTCGCAGTTTTTACTGTTTATTTATGGTCAACGAATCAAATTTCTTGATTAAAACCATGCGTTAAAATATATACCAATTTGGATTCAGAAAGAATCATTCAACTTAACATAAGATTTTAGAAATAACTAATAAGTTAAAAAAAATTGATTGACGATAAAGAAATAACTTATGGAATATTGTTTGTGATTCATCGAATGTTTCTAATTATAGAAATCGAGGACAATCCTATGACTGCTTTGTTAACTATCTATCTAATTGAACTCAATTTACAAAAACTGGCAAAAATAAATCAAACCTATAACAAATTCAATACGGTGTGCCACAAGGGAACACATTTGGAACATCGTTATTTCCCACAAAAGGTTTCAGGAATGTTTGCAGATGATACAAACATGTTTTGCTCACACAAAAGCCCAGAGGGTGTGGAGCGAATCGTAAATATTGAAATGGAAAACATTTTGAGTTATTGTAGGGTGAACAAATTCACAACAAAATAAAAAAAACGCATTACATATTAATAAACACGTCTCGAAAACAAACACCAACTATCAGTGTTTCTCTAATTGATCAAAAGGAATACATTGAATATTTAGTTGTATATATTGATCATTGTTTAACTTAGAATCCACAAATTAAATTTATACATAGTCTACAAGGTCTCCCCAAACTGTCGGCATTATCAATAAATGTTAAGATATTATATCAGCATTGAGACCCTTCGTGGCATATATTATTCACTTAGTTATCTATACATTGCATATGGTGTTAGATAGTAGAAAAATACCTATACAACCAGCCTTCCTAGACTGAGTACAGTTCAAAATAAATGCATTAGGTCAATGTAACAAATAGGAGCATTCTTTACCGTATTACACCTTACTCGATATCAGTCTAACATTGGATGACATTTTCAAACGTAAAGCAGGAATACCTCAGTCTCGTAACATGGTATATGGGATCAGGGATCAGGGATCAGGGATCAGACCCCTAAATTTTGCTTGGAATCGGGATCAAAAGCATGGGCTCGTGGATCAAAGCGTTGGGATTGAGGATCAGGTATAAAAGTTGGGGATAGTGGGATCATTTACGTTTTGTCACTGCTGTCACTGGCTGAAATATAAAAGTTCATCGTTGCTTCGAGTAAATTTTGCTGGCTGTTACTTGTGTGTGTATTCAAGCATAGAATGGTAGGCAACATATCCCAGATGCATGCTAACCGGAAGTGGAGTTGGACGTAAATTCAGTCTCCTGTAGAATGACGTAATTCGTGTGTATCGAAGTTTTGACTGCTGGTATACTGGCTAAAATACTAATAGTTGATAACTGAGATAAATATTTTTTTATGATGGGAAAAAAAGAAAAATCCACGATCATAGAAGGTATGTAAAAGAAAATGCATACAACAGGTTTGACTGAACCAAAGTTGAGTTGATTGACATTTATATCTGAGCAGCTTTCAGGGCTTTCTTTCGCTGTCGATAATCCCCACCTTTCGATAGAAGAACTAGAAAGTCCAAGCGGACTTCACGATCAAGATAATGCTAAATTAAACAGTTAACATTTGAAGGATATGTAGTGATGCAAATCAATAAGTTGGGAATTCCACATTGAAATTCACGAGTCAGGAATTTAATTTTTCTTGAATCTCATATCTAAATCAAAACTTTTTTTTCTGGTTGTGAAATGAAAAGCGTACGGGCTACCTGTGTAACGTTGAATTCCACGCTAAATCATCTTCTCGATAGCCAATCAGCGCGCGATAAGATTTTCGATTGAGATATGAGATTCTGCTTAATATTTCATGTTGCTGTTGCACTGGAATGCAAAATGCTCAGGAAAATGCTCAAATTTCACTAACCGTGAGAATCTTCACAAATGATGTTAAAGAACGTTTACCTTTGAGATTTTTTTTATGGGGGGAGGGGGGACAGGGGAGGGATATCGAGAAAAGTTGGCTACTTTTTTGGGAGGTCATTAAAAGTATTTATGTGCTATTGAGGGGTAGGGGCATGAACAAATTAGCAAATAGCAAAATCAGTTCCCTCATACTAAAACTGTAAATCGTACGTCAAAAATAACTAAATTTGAGAAGTTTTCGGCGGAAAAAATTACGTACAGTACAGAACATTTTTCGTCCAAAATGGTGCAAATTGCTTTATTGAGGTTAATATTTAAAAGGATTTTCTCGGACAAACATGCCTCGAAACCTCCCTAAAGAAATACCACCTCTTGGTGATTGCCAATTTTATATCTGTCTACCCCCCAAAACTGAACTTATTTATCATCCAAAATGCTACAAATTGTACTTTTAAACTTGTAAATTAGAAACATTTTCTCGGGGAAGCATGCCCCTAGCCTCCTCCGCAGGCGTCTCTTTTTAGCGTTTTGCTTTCTTGTTTCTTGGATGGGCTTCCTTTTTTGCAATTGACCGTTGGGATTATGGGATTACGTCACCTCGATAAAGAAAAAAGGCAAAGAGACGCCTGCCAAAAACTGAGCAATGCGGACTTGCAATGTCACCTTTTGGACATGCAATGGGACCGGGGGAGGGGTAAAGAAGTTTTTATCCAATGAAATTCACACTGGGTGGTGGTAAGTGTGATTGTTGTAAAACGTGGCTTCAAGTGCGAGTTAATAAAAAACTTCTACTTCAAGTATTATATTTAAGTAATTCGTATGAAAATGTTTTAAGACAAATTAAAGCGACTAAACTACAAATAGAAGAAACTGAAGATTTAGTGAACCAGCTCTCGACTGAATTTAAAGGTAGATGATTCAAATGCAGCCGTTCGTCAAAGTCAGAACGACACAATACAAGATGAACCGAGCGAGAAAGAAAAAGTTATAAGCAAGTCACTCGTGTCGCCATCTTGAACACTCGCACGTTCTTGTTGCCGTTGTTGATGGGAATTAAGATTAGTTTTCATCCATTAAACACCGTCGTAATCACTATTAAACTCAGAAGAATGACCAGAGGACAAGAAGCATTCTTTTCGTCGCAGACGACAGTATACGTTCGAATTTGTTCTTCGTGTTCATACCGTGAACTTCGCTAGACTGCCAGAACACAATCGCCATTCTTAATGCCGCTTCAAAAGGACTTCTTAAAAATAAAGTATACTTCGACACCACCGCATTTTAAATAAAATTTGTTGTGATTTTAAATATCAAATAGCTGAGTACTGAGAAGCAATATACAGCACCTTCAAGTTGGTTCTCGTTCGACATGCTATACATAAACACAAACAAACTACGAAATATGAGAGGACTAAAATGGTCGTTATTTCAAATTTTCAATTACCATCACCCCCACGTTTAATATTTGCATGCGCGACTTAATATGCGCAGAACGCCGGAAGTGTGTCCTTTTTTGGCAGGCAACCCCTTCTCTTTTTCTCTTGGGCGCCATGTCTCTCAGTCGAGAGAGCAACAAAGGAATCCTGAATAAGTAAAAAAAGCAAAAAGGGCCGAAAAAGGGTTGCCTGCGGAGGAGGCTAGCATGCCCCCAAACCCCTTGGTGACATTTACCCAAAAACTATACTTATTTATAGTCCAAAATACTACAAATTGCACTTTTAAGGTTCTCAATTTGAAATATTTCTTCGGGGGAGCATGCCCCCGAACCTCCTTAAAGAGATGCTAATCTCTGAGTGATTGACAATTTTATATCCATCTACCCTAAAAACGGAAGCCAGGAAAAAAATACGAACGATCGACGAAACTGAATATAAAACAACTGTGTAATTATGCAGTTTGAAACAAAATTCATCACTGCCAGTGAGAAAAAAAATGCTATTTTCTAGTGCCTGTGTCATTTTTTAGCTAAAAGTGGGTTAAAAAAAATTAGTTTAAACTTTGTGCCTTTGCAGTGCATCAATCAAAACATAGAAAATAAGGGTAAAATACCAGTGGGATCAATAATTATAGTTGGGATTAGACTAATTCCATAAGTCGTCCCCAGTTCGCTCTCTGTTGAAAAGTTTTTCGCTCTCGGTGTCCGACTTATCAAACTGATCCGCATTCTGAAAAATGGGAATGGACCAATTGTAGCGCTTGTTATATTCTTCACAGAACATTGACCAATCACAGGTAACGTACTAGCTTGAAATGTCTGGAAAATGACTTCCGTTGAGTCTCGAACTCAACTGTGATGTCGCAATTTTGCCGAAAAGTTATTCTTCGTAACGATCAAGAAATTTTTATTTTATTTTATTTATTTTTTGATAAATATAAAGCTAATTAACAATAATTTCTAGACACTCCATCTGCAAATAGCATGTGTACTAATCTAGGCAGATGGAGTGTCCCTGTATGTTTATATATATAATTACACTTCTTTCTATGTTTTAAGGAATCTGATTATTTACAAAATTGTTGTTCGAGCGTCACTATAGTGAGAAAATAATAATAAATATAATAGACTAAGTAATCATCATAATAGTAGACTTAGATAAAGCAAAAAGGAAAAAAAGATGAAAAAAAGAAAGAAAGAAAGATAGGCATCAAGAAAAAGCATGTACTAGCTTTTCAGACTCTTGGTAGGTTCCATTTTTATTTACATATAACAAAAGTTGATTTTTTACTTTCTTTTAATAATAATAAATATAATAAATATGATTTTTATAGCGCCCTCACTATAAATACTCGACGGAGCTGTTTACAATAAATTGATGAATTAAATAAAATTATAATATTATCTATATTACAATAAAATCATATATTATAAAAACTGAGTTACTTGAAGAGAAAATAAAAATTCATGTATCTACAAATTATATCAAAAGTTGTTAACGTTATGTTTATATATAGTATCTTTATATATTTCATAGTTCCTATTTATAGGCCAGTTTGAAAAGGAAGGTCTTTAATTCTTTTTTAAATTTTTCTATGTTAAGAATTTTCCTAATATTTGCCGGCAAACTGTTCCATAACACTGGTCCTGATTTTGAAAATGCTCTGTCTCCAAACGTTTTACGTCTAGTTCTTGGGACCACCAGCTGATCATCATTTCTGAGGCGGTAGCGTCCCTCCGGTTTCACGTTTATCAGGTCTTTCAGATACAAGGGTGCCATACCATGTAGTACTTTAAACACTAGTAGAATGATCTTGAAGATTATTCGATATTTAATAGGCAGCCAGTGGAGATCTTTAAGCACTGGAGATATATGACAGTACTTCGGTAGGCGACAAACCAAACGAGCAGATGCATTTAGAATTTTCTGCAGTCGTTGTTGTTGATACTGTGGGATGTCATGCAGTAAGGCATTACAGTAATCTAAGTGACACGTCACGAGAGCATGTACCAGGATCTTACAGGTATCATCTGTTAAATATTTCCTAATCTGTCTGAGATTGTACAAAATGTAAAATGCCTTACTACAAACCTTACCAATGTGATCATTCATCGTCATATGTTGGTCAAACCATACGCCAAGGTTTCTCACAGAGGCTACAGGTGTAATCATAGCATCACCTACAGTAACACCTTCAACGTTGATCTTAGCTAGTTGTTGACGAGATCCAATTATTAGAAATTCGGTTTTTGAGTCATTAATCAGAAGACGATTAGACACCATCCAGGTACGTATATCAGCTATACACTCTTCGATAGTGTTAACAGCATTCTGTTGCGAGGTGGGCTTAAATGACAAATATAATTGGGTATCGTCGGCGTATGTTTGAATATTCGTTAGGTGTTTAGCAGCCACTTTGAAAAGTCCTGAGGCATAAATTAGGAACAGAACAGGTCCAAGACAACTTCCCTTTTTAAATGTTTTCTTTGATAGTGATTTGATATCTTGTGGAATGGCATTCCACAGCCTTACACCAAATCGAGAGAATGATTTGTATTGAATATTTAGTCTAGAATGTTGACAATACATGTTTTTATTTCTTGCAGCTCTTGTGTTATAGGAATGTCGATCAGCGACATAACTAAACAGATCACAAATGTTAATTGGGGCCTTTGTTGCATGCACGTCATACATCAAGCCTGCAATAGTTTCAGTAAAGAGGACATTTATTGGTGAAATATTTGATGAATAAAACAATGGAATTGCACTATCCCGAAAATCAGCGAAGTAAATAAATCTGACAGCACGTTTTTGTAATTTGAGTACCTTGTCGAGATGGCATTTTGCAGCCTGTCCCCAAGCACTCAAACCATATGAATATACGGTAATATCAAGGAGTTGTAAAGTGTTAGTAGAATCTTGCGTGGTGCATAATGTCTTAATTTAGCTACAATTCCAACAGTCTTACTAATTTTTGAACAAATAAGATTAATATGAAATTTCCATGAAAGATGTTCATCGAAGTAAATTCCAAGATATTTTACGTAGGATTTATGTTCTAGTGGAACAAAGGCATTAAATTTATTGTCAAAAAACTTAATAGATATGTTACGGGAAAGTCGTTTCTGATATGGTCTAAAAATTAGATAGTTAGACTTTTTGGTATTAAGCGTTAATTTATTTACAGTAATCCAGTCATATAGCTTAACTAACTCATTATTTACTGTGAGTTCAAGAGTTTTTAAGTTTTTGTGTGAATATAATAAATTAGTATCATCAGCGAATAAAGTCACTTTAAATTCTTTCGATACTTTATAAATATCGTTCATATATAATAAAAAAAGTAATGGGCCAAGAACAGAGCCCTGAGGCACTCCTGTTCCACATTCTATACGGCCCGAAATAAAATTGTCAATTTTAGTCGATTGCATTTTATTATAAAGATAAGACTTAAACCAATCATGAACAATCCCTCTGATACCATATATGTATAGTTTATCCAGCAATATTTTATGGTCAACAGTGTCAAAAGCTTTCATTAAATCGATAAATATCGCGCAAGTAAATTGCTTACGATCTATATTCAATTGTATTGTACTCAAGATATCTTGTATCGCGTGTTCGGTTGAATGGGAGGAACGAAAACCATATTGGCCATGATAAAGTAAATCCTCTTTTTCTATGAATTCAATCAACCTTTTATAAACCAGTTTTTCAAAAATACGATTAAAAACAGATAGTAATGAGATGGGTCTGTAATTTGTTGGATCTGTGTCATCGTCAGATTTAAAAATTGCTGTA
Organism: Diadumene lineata; assembly: GCA_918843875.1. NCBI lineage: Eukaryota > Metazoa > Cnidaria > Anthozoa > Actiniaria > Diadumenidae > Diadumene > Diadumene lineata. Next base: position 15,780,136 of record OU974076.1, read on the forward strand.
ATCTTTGATATTTTCAATTTTGACGGATATTTAGCATCAGTAAATGATCGATTAATTAGATGTGCTAGCGGAATACTAAGCGAAAAATTTGCAGATTTTAATATTTTTATTGGCACTGAATACAAACCATAGCTCTTTTTGCAAGATAAACTATTAAGTGTGAATGTCAGTAAGGATCGAGCAAAAATTTCATTTTCTTGGCCACGGCCCCAAAAAATGGCCTAGCTCATATTTTGTCTACAGGTAGGCCTAAGTACGTAGGTAGTGGAATTTGGGTTCTTTAGGCAAGTTCTTTTTTAATTTAGGAGAAAATAGACAATAATCGATTTTGACGAAAATTGACAAAATTCGTCACGCGAGTAGTAAAAAAACACCTACTTTCTCATACCACGAAATCGTACTTTAACATCAAACTGTGGTTTAATTTTTAGATATTTGCGTAGACCAAGCCTTTGACATGGACTTTGTAATTGTTTTGAGTCGTTTTGTAGGATTTTGAGAGAATTAGAAGTCATAAAAGTAGAGGTACTTAAGCTTAGTTCGATTTAACGCAAAACATCCCATTACAAAACAGGCAAAAAATAAATGTGGTAACGCTTGAAAATTGTTGATACTCTGGCCATATAATCTACTTGTAATGGTCTTTCAATCTATGTATTTTTTAGATTGGTTTTTACAAACGTTTGTAAAATAATTGACATCAAAGTATCATGAATTTTGCCTTTTCGCTACATTGGAATTGACAACAGTCTGACAAACTTTGAATAAATTATTCCTTAAGTATTGTCAAAAATTATTAAATTGAACATGATTTCGTTACCTGATTATTTGTTGTAACCAGTGAAATATATAACACAACGGATAAATTAATTTTTTTTAGTTTTGTTTCTGTTGCAAAACCTTGTTTTGTTAATTCGACGGCAAGGCAAGCCGGCGGCATCGATTGCCATTCTTGTGTCGATCAAATCAGTGGCACATTGCGATAATTTCTTTTTCTATAGTACAGGCACACAGAAAAAAGCTTTATAATAGACATTTGTATATTTCAAACATATAGAAAATAGCGTAATATTTCAGATTCTTTTTATTTCGCAATCGGTCTTGAACAAACATATATCCGATTTGTTTTTAGATTAATTTCTAATAACACTATTCAGCTAATCCTTCAAATCATAGTTCAAATTTATATTTTTTTACTATATTTTTCTTTTTCCTAAATTCAACTAAAGAGAACAAGTCAAAAATAGAACATAGACATGTATGTGATTTGCATAATGTGGAATTTTGTTCTCTCGGAAACTTAGTTGTCAATTTTTGACCGAATCCTTTTTGCGCTATTTCTATTTTCTATTTGAACAATCGTAAGCACATGCTCTGTCAATGACTTTAGTCATTTTCATTTATTTATACTTTTCTCGTTCATTACTTCAGTTTTATTTGAATTGTGTGACAGACAGACAGACACATTATCATTGTTTGTTTGTTTGTTTGCTTGCTCGCTTGCTCGCTTGCTCGCTTGCTCGCTTGCTCGCTTGCTCGCTTGCTCGCTTGTTCGCTTGCTCGTTTGTTCGTTCTTTCGTTCGTTCGTTCGTTTGTTTGTTTACTTTTTGGTTTTATTTGTTTTGTTGTTATTTGTTTTGTTGTTTATTTTTTCGATTTTGCATTGCTATTTTTGTTGTTTGATTTTATTATTTTGTTATATTCATTCAGACTATATGTCAAATGTGTTTATATATCCCAAATAATATTCTGGGCAAATATGCGATCATTTATTCGACCACCTTCCGACGACCATGATTCTTAGTGCTAAATTCTATTTTCAACCATTTTCTTGTACAATCAAATTTGATGTTCATTTTATGCTGATATCATTTCCAATATTTCCATCTATTAAGTTTTTACTTCACTAATTTTTACGGGCGACATCGACCAAAACATCATTTACTTATTGCCATTTGTTGATTACATTTACTGTAGTATGCCGTACTTTGTACTTTAATTTTATTAGGGCATTTGAATGGCTTTATGGTAATTTGTTATAAACTTAGTACTCTGCCAAGACGAGACGTGTCGATTACCTACATACAGGATTATTCATATCTATTTATAATGTGAGATATATAGATTTAGCACTAATAAACAACTCATTCATGAGTTTCTCAATAGAAATTACGCTGTATAATTTTTTTTTTAAGTTGAGGTCTATTTATAGAGTGCATGCCATATAAGCGTGAAACAACTCCTAACTATTTAGCGCTTACTAACTAACAATGCGCCAAGGCATAAACTTAAAGGCCGGTACACACTAGGCGATAAGTCGCAGCGACTTGTCCCCGCGATAGGTCGTAGCGACAATTTCCCCCCGTGTGTACTAGGTATTTTTGGCGGAAATTGTCGAAACGACAAAATCAGATGTATTGGCGACAAATATTGAACCAATGCACACTGAGGCGACATGTCGTGACGACAAGTCGCAGCGACTTGTCCCCGCGACATGTCGCCTAAGTGTGCACTGGTTCAGCAATACCAACCGGTTGGATTTCATGTGGCAAGTCGCAGCAACAAAATTCTCTTGCGGCGACAACAATTTTCGCCAAAAATGTTAGTACACACGGGAGGAAATTGTCGCTGCGACATGTTGTGGGGACAAGTCGCTGCGACTTGTCGCCTAGTGTGTACCGGCCTTAAGACACAAAGAAATTCAAAGACACGTTCTAAGGAATGTTGCACGTTTTGTTTTATTGCACATCTTTTGTTAGTTAAGGCCGGTACACACTAGGCGACAAGTCGCAGCGACTTGTTCCCGAGATAGGTCGTAGCGACAATTTCCCCCCGTGTGTACTAGGTATTTTTGGCGGAAATTGTCGCAACGACACAATCAGATGTATTGGCGACAAGTATTGAACCAATGCACACTGAGGCGACATGTCGTGACGACAAGTCGCTGCGACTTGTCGCATAGTGTGTACCGGCCTTTAGTGGATAACTATGTAGTTGATAACTAAATACTATTAAGCGCTAAATAGTTAGGAATTGTTTCACGCTTATATGGCATGCACTCTAGCTTCTGCATATTTAAGTCATGAAAAGAATACATTTTAATCTATCAGCAATCAGCGATTAAATAAAAAGTTGAGAAATTTTTAGATCAAACGGCAAGATGATATTCCAATCTTTAGTCGTGTAAAATCCTATTCTATGGGAGCGAATTTTATTAAGTGTTTAATTTTGCATTGATATTTTTGTTGTTTGATTTTATTATTTTGTTTTTTTCATTCTGACTATTGACAATTTTCCGAGAGAACAAAATTCCACATTATGCAAATCACATAAATCAGTGGCACATTGCGATAATTTCTTTTTCTATAGTACAGGCACACAGAAAAAAGCTTTATAATAGACATTTGTATATTTCAAACATATAGAAAATAGCGTTATATTTCAGATTGTTTTTATTTCGAATTCGGTCTTGAACAAACATATAATCGATTTGTTTTTAGATTAATTTCTAATAACACTATTCAGCTAATCCTTCAAATCATAGTTCAAGTTTATATTGTTTTACTATATTTTGCTTTTTCCTAAATTCAACTGAAGAGAACAAGTCAAAAATAGAAAACATTATGCAAATCACATACATGTCTATTTTCTATTTTCTATTTTTGACTTGTTCTCTTCAGTTGAATTTAGGAAAAAGCAAAATAGTCAAAAAATATAAATTTGAACTATGATTTGAAGGATTAGCTGAATAGTGTTATTAGAAATTAATCTAAAAACAAATCGGTTATATGTTTGTTCAAGACCGAATTCGAAATAAAAACAATCTGAAATATAACGCTATTTTCGTTGAAATATACAAATGTCTATTATAAAGCTTTTTTCTGTGTGCCTGTACTATAGAAAAAGAAATTATCGCAATGTGCCACTGATTTGATCGACACAAGAATGGCAATCGATGCCGCCGGCTTGCCTTGCCGCGTCCAATTAACAAAACATGGTTTTGCAACAGAAACAAAACTAAAAAAAAATAATTTATCCGTTGTGTTATATATTTCACTGGTTACAACAAATAATCAGGTAACGAAATCATGTTCAATTTAATAATTTTTGACAATACTTAAGGAATAATTTATTCAAAGTTTGTCAGACTGTTGTCAATTCCAATGTAGCGAAAAGGCAAAATTCATGATACTTTGATGTCAATTATTTTACAAACGTTTGTAAAAACCAATCTAAAAAATACATAGATTGAAAGACCATTACAAGTAGATTATATGGCCAGAGTATCAACAATTTTCAAGCGTTACCACATTTATTTTTTGCCTGTTTTGTAATGGGATGTTTTGCGTTAAATCGAACTAAGCTTAAGTACCTCTACTTTTATGACTTCTAATTCTCTCAAAATCCTACAAAACGACTCAAAACGATTACAAAGTCCATGTCAAAGGCTCGGTCTACGCAAATATCTAAAAATTAAACCACAGTTTGATGTTAAAGTACGATTTCGTGGTATGAGAAAGTAGGTGTTTTTTACTACTCGCGTGACGAATTTTGTCAATTTTCGTCAAAATCGATTATTGTCTATTTTCTCCTAAATTAAAAAAGAACTTGCCTAAAGAACCCCCATTCCACTACCTACGTACTTAGGCCTACCTGTAGACAAAATATGAGCTAGGTCATTTTTTGGGGCCGTGGCCAAGAAAATGAAATTTTTGCTCGATCCTTACTGACATTCACACTTAATTTCTTCTTCGATTTCTGCTGGAGTCACAGATCTAAGAAAGAACGAATTACAAACCGATACATCATTTAGATAATATTTGGGAGAGATGTTACTAAGGGGTACTTTGTTAGCAAGATTCATACCAACAGTTGAAAAATGTCTGTTCATAATGTTAGGTAGTTTTTTGGGGTCATTCACTACAGTTCCTCGATTTGAATAATCCTTAAGGGCAGATATTTGTTTGCGTCCTTTACGTTTATTAATGAGTAAATTGATTTCATCCCATGTTTTTTTTTCATGTTAGTCCTATTATTATCGAAATACCTTTGTAGATAATATCTTTTACTGATACGTATAAGTCGAGTTATAGAGTTCCGATATTGCTTATATTTATTTTTATTTCCATTAATTAGACATTTATTTTTTATCTTGATAGATTTTCTTATTCCTCGAGTAATCCAAGGCTTAGAAAACTGTTTGTTTTTCTTTTTAGATATAGTTTTCAATGGTACATGTTTATCAATTAGCTTGTTTAGTTTCCTGTAAAAGCATGAAAATTCTTGATCTATATCGCGATCATCCCCTATTACAATGGTGGTTTGGACAGCTTCGTTAAAGCTGCTTGATGAAAATGTTGAGTAATCTCTAATTTTTGTTTTCTTTGACTGAATGTTGGGCTTAATGGAAGACGTGATGCAAAATTGTGTAAAGGCCGGTACACACTAGGCGACAAGTCGCAGCGACTTGTTCCCGCGATAGGTCGTAGCGACAATTTCCCCCCGTGTGTACTAGGTATTTTTGGCGGAAATTGTCGCAGCGACAAAATCAGATGTATTGGCGACAAATATTGAACCAATGCACACTGAGGCGACATGTCGTGACGACAAGTCGCTGCGACTTGTCGCCTAGTGTGTACCGGCCTTAAAGTGATCACTCACGTCGCTGACCACATTTCCACTACAAATAACATTCTTAGGATTGTTAAGTAATATATTATCAATAAGTGTAATAACAAATTTCCCCAAGTCGTTATTTTCTCTTTCAACTCTTTCAACCCCTTTATGACTTTGTAATTTGTGTTTTTATTATTGGATTAAGCCAATAAAGTGAGTAAAACACTTTGGCGCGCCATCTGTCTGGTTTTCTTTTGCACACTTTTATATAGTAAATTTGATAAGTCGGACCCGTGAGCGAAAAACCGTTCTGCAGAGAGCGAACTGGGACCGACTTATGGAATCAGTGTAAGTTGGGATCAGGGATCAAAATTGTCTAAAAATACCGGGATCATTTAGAAGAAAATATACCATGTTACGAGCCTGAAATGTAGTGAAGTAATTGAGCTGAAAATAAACTAACTGCAAATAAAAGAATTGATGAGAAGTACGAGACCATGTCAGTAGATGAAATATATAAATGAAAGTCTAGAAAATGGTTTATGGAACCTCCTATTTAGAAGTATATCTGTTAAGTTTTTGAGAAAGAAAATAAGATATTTCTGATAACATTTTGCGAGTAGTGTAGAAGGGATGCCCAGTTGCCCTTTTTGGTGGGTTTTTGGTGGCTTTTGGTGGGTTTCTAAGTGGGTTCAGTGGGCTCTATTGTTCTACGGTTGACAAGGTGAACTTTCATCGACTTTTCATCGACCTCTCATCGACCTCTCATCGACCTTTCATCGACCTCTCATCGACCTTTCATCGACCTCTCATCGACCTCTCATCGACCTTTCATCGATCTCTCATCGACCTCTCATCGACCTTTCATCGACCTCTCATCAACCTTTCATCAACCGATAGCGAATAGCCTGATAGCCTGATAGCCTGATAGCCTGATAGCCTGATAGCCTGATAGCCTGATAGCCTGATAGCCTGATAGCCTGATAGCCTGATAGCCTGATAGCCTGATAGCCTGATAGCCTGATAGCCTGATAGCCTGATAGCCTGATAGCCTGATAGCCTGATAGCCTGATAGCCTGATAGCCTGGTAGCCTGATAGCCTGATAGCCTGATAGCCTGATAGCCTGATAGCCTGATAGCCTGATAGCCTGATAGCCTGATAGCCTGATAGCCTGATAGCCTGATAGCCTGATAGCCTGATAGCCTGATAGTATCATAACGTACCGGCTTTTCAAAGCAAGGTTTCACTCTATTTTTTTTAAATATTATTATTCATTGCTTCACTATTATTTAAGCATTAATGGAATCAGCCAAGCGTATTCCTACTTAGAACAATAGTTTCCAAATTAATCTATTGTTTTCACTTAAAATTAATTAGTCAGCCAAGCATCAAATAGATAATATGGTAATTTGATCACAACAGCTTAAAATATTATTTGCGAATAAAAAATTAAAATCGAATTCTATAATCCAGTGCCAAACAAATTGGAAGTTTTTTTTTGGGATATCAGAAAAAATGATCTGATAAATTTCCTGGTCAAGTTGATGTTGTTAAATGATCAGAGAAAATAGCGGTGAATAAATATTTCAAGAAATATTATAAAAAAGCTCATTTTATGCCGTTAGTTTATATCAGAAAAAAAAATTGTTTATTGCGGTTACAGGAAATGATTCTTTGTGCTGAGGAAATGTAACTACATATGTGAGTTTTTGTTGTATTGTTTTTTTTTCCTCAAATAGATTTCAAATCGCCCGCGTTATATTGTGAACCTTGACAATAAGGTTCGCCCGAACTTATCCGGTGACATCACGTGGTCACCTTGACAACCGTAGAACAATAGAGCCCACTGAACCCACTTAGAAACCCACCAAAAGCCACCAAAAACCCACCAAAAACCCACCAAAAAGGGCAACTGGGCATCCCTTCTACACTACTTTTGCGCGTCCCGAACAAAAACGTTTGATCCCGAGAACGTCCCGCGAAAGTAAAACGGACTAACAATCACAAGAAATAGTTTGAATCGAAAAATTATTGCACTCTACTAACACTAGAATACACAAAAAAGACACACTCACAATAAATTAAAACACAATAGCTTCCTTGACCTCATTTTTTAGCTTTTTTGTAAAGGTAAAGCTGAGTATTTTCTACGGACTAAGTGAGAACATGCACAACACTTGACTCGTATTATTAATTTCTTTCTTTATTTTGCAAAGCATACTGGGTAATACAGTAACGTATGAATATATTACAGCGACTACACGCTAATTTACTAGAAGCCCGCAGTCAGGCGTAGCGTTGATATATCGGTGGTAGCGATGACTCTGGAGAGCGGCTCATTTCCATACAACAGAGTCACCCCCTCCCTCCTGGTTGTATACTACAGTGCACAACATTTTAAAAATAGCTTTGTAAACAGATTAATTTTTAAACATAATTTAGCATTTTAGAAACATATGGAGCTCTGTGGCCTATGTCGTGACTATTTAGGCAGCGGCTTTGTCTTCATTTTGTGATGTGGTATAACTACAGCTTACATATCAAGTGACTGTACAAGTGAATGTTCGAATGAAACGTTTTCATGCTTTGTGTGCTACACTTAATAGGTCAATAATACACAAAAGGGGAAATGTTCATTGCGCATACAATATGAAACTGTGTGAGTGTGTACTGATTTTTGTTGTGTGTCAGACTTAATGGGTCAATAATACACAAAAGGGGACATGTTCATTGCCCATACATTATGAAACTGTGTGAGTGTGTAATTCTTGTTGTGTGTCAGACTTAATGGGTCAATAATAAACGAAAGGGGACATGTTTATTGCCCATACATTATGAAACTGTATGAGTGTGTAATTCTTGTTGTGTGTCAGACTTAATGGGTCAATAATAAACGAAAGGGGACATGTTTATTGCCCATACATTATGAAACTGTATGAGTTTGTAATTCTTGGTACATTTTCAGAGTTCCAGCCTCTCTCGACCAAACAGTTTTCGTCATCATACGACTACGTCATATGTGGTGCTGGGTCAGCTGGTTGTGTTTTAGCCAATCGCCTGTCAGCTAATCCCAGTAATAATGTATTACTGTTGGAGGCTGGGCCGAGAGACAAAGGCGCTGTGACAATACATATGCCCAGCGGTTTTTTTGTGTTATTGCCTGGTAGCAAGTATAACTGGAAGTATAACACTGTACCACAAAGCCATCTCGATGATAGGACAATCTACTGCCCCAGGGGGAGAGTGTTGGGAGGAACGTCGTCAATAAATGGTATGGTATATAACAGAGGACATGCATTTGACTATGACCGATGGGAGTCTGAAGGAGCTAAGGGATGGTCGTACGCTGATTGTCTGCCGTACTTTAAGAAGGCTCAAAACCATGAGTTAGGTAAGCTATACACAATGAGTGGTTGCTATAAAGTGTAATTCATCTAGTATCGACAGCGTTGACTGAAGGCATCAATCCAAATGAAATGTAAAGTAAGGTACGTTTTGGATGTTAGTCCTTCGTCGCAGTGAATCAACTGCGCCAAAGGTATCACAGTCTAAACAATTTCAGTACAAAACGCTGTAGACTAGTAGGTTTATTTTGTCTTTAATCATCAAGTCTATATTTGTTAATTGCACAGGTTCTAATGACTATCGTGGTAGTGGTGGTCCCTTGAATGTCACAAGAGGTAAACTTGCAAGTCCTCTGTTTGGTGCATTTCTTAAGGCAGGTGAACAGGCTGGATATCCTTTGACAGACGACGTTAATGGGTATCAACAGGAAGGGTTTGGACAATTTGATCTCACTATTTACAAAGGTACTTATTACAGCTAAGGCGATGTAAAGTATAGCGAACGTGCCATCGTGTTGTGGTTAATATTTTATAACCATGCACGCCCGTAACTGCAGTAGCACATAACACAATAATTATCCATCTTGACTTTCTCTTGAGCGCTTAAGGGTCCTGACTACTTTAGAACAACAACGACGCTTGAAACCTGTGCCCGCGAGCAATTTACCGCTGAGAACGCCGCGCGCGCGCCAAATCCCGCCAAAAGACAACATAAGAATAACACAAGGAGCCTTCGAAAATCATACTTCAACCAGCCAAAACCCTCATTTTTTGCGCGGGACTCTATATTTTTCTTCATTTTTTCTGAAAGATTTTGTAAAAATCTTTCTTTTGACAAGATATGAAAAAATCCTGATGACTTTTCAACATTACACGCGATGGTAAGTGGTTTAGGGTTTCACTTTTCAAAGCGATTTTAAGTCAAAGTCGAAAACAAAACTGTAAATTTTTGACAAAATTTTAAAACATATATAATTTATTTTCCCATATTTGTGTAAAATACCGTCTGGTTGAGATTGCCTGTAAAAATTACGTCAATAGCTTTATTAGTTTTTGAGTAATAATTTTTTTTGTGAAAAATGCATTTTTCGTCATTTGTTCTTCAAAAATGTCAAAACATGGTTCCGTTCAAAAATTTTTATCTCGAAAACGGGCTCGGGACCATATAGATTTCTATCCATTTTTCGATTAATTGATAAATTTTCTATAAAATATCTTTCTAAGAAAAAATCGTGATGACTTTTTGCTTAAGTAATCAGGACCCTTAAGGTCATCATTGTTGTATTTAATACAATATAATAATAATATTATAAAAAATAATAATAATAATAATAATAATAATAATAATAATAATAGTAATAATAATAATAATAATAATAATAATAATAATAATAATAATAATAATAATAATAATAATAATAATAATAATATCCCTGATGCAGGTAAACGATGGAGTACAGCTACAGCTTATCTCAAAGACGCAAAACAAAGAAAACACTTACATGTAGAGCCCAACGCACTGGTAACTCGAATACTGTTTGAAGGAACCAAGGCTGTAGGTGTGGAGTATGAACAAGGTGGTCAGGTATGCACCACTGAATACACCAATTACTGGTATCGTATCCTCACTCTAATGTACATATTTGGCTTATTATCAGATCAAGAGGGTCAGAGCCAACAGCCGCGCGCGACCCTGGCACAGTTCTTCATATCCTCACTCTAATGTACATATTATATTTGGTTTATTATCAGATCAAGAGGGTCAGAGCCAACAGCGAGGTAATCGTTTCCGGTGGAGCTATAAATTCACCACAACTCCTGATGCTTTCTGGGATAGGAGATGCTGATGAATTAAAGCAACATGGGATTCCTGTGGTTTGTCATTTGCCAGGAGTTGGAAAGAATCATCAAGATCATTTAGCCGTACATTTACGACAGGTTTGACCGGTTTGACGTGTTTATGAAAGGGTGTGTGCCATATCAAATCTACTGATAGGAGACTGTAGACTGTAATGATTCTGTCAATACAGCACAAACGCGCCCTTTAAGACACATTACATATAATTTGTTCATCAAATAATCAAACAGTGATGGGTTTTATGATTCGAAAATCGATTTTAAAGTCTATATATGTTGGAATTCAGCCCAACCTGGGGGATAAAACAATGGATTTTTGCTCCCAAGAGAGCAAAAATATTTTGTTTTGTCCTCCAGATGGGGCTGCTTGACGTTACATACAAGGACTCGGGTTAGCGATACTTTATGTTTATAAACAAATGAATTGTTATACTAATGTACCAAACAGAACTACAATAGGCTCTATTAGCATAACGACCAATCACTGTCTGATTGGCACATGAATAACAAAGGATTACGTCAGCTCAAGTATTGCTATACTAGTTTTTCTTTATAGGTTTGCAAGAAACCTGTTACAGTTTGGAGTAAAAGACAACTCTTGTTTATGCTGTCCGCTGGTCTAAATTGGTTGTTATTAAAGAGAGGTCCCGGATCAACATCTCATCTTGAAGCAGGGGCATTTCTTAGAAGCCATGAAGGTGTCTCACATCCTGATATACAGATACATTTCGTACCAGCGGCCACACTAGATCATGGAAGACGACAATATGATTGTCACCTTTATACTGTAAGTATAGGTTGAAGAGCTCCATGGAATTCAACAAAAACATGCAATTTTATTATTGTGCCAAACCTAAATCCTGAACATTCTAAACATTGAAACATAGAACATTCTAGTATTGCCAGTAATGTGTGATTATATAATATAATATAATATGACATGACATGACATGACATGACATGACATGACATGACATGACATGACATATTATTATTATTATTATTATCATTATTATTATTATTATTATTATTATTATTATTATTATTATTATTATTATTATTATTATTATTATTATTATTATTATAATATAAAGTCGTCACAATTTTCGAATTTTTAATGAATTTTCATTAACTTTCCTCATCCTACCAGGCACGTGTTCATTTTTTTACGATAGTTTTAGGTCAAACGACTTTTAAGAACTCTAGTCAATTTCCCTTACAGCTTGACGCTTCAAATGTATTTAGCACACTTCTGGACCATCTTTGAAAGGAACGTTTTTGCCGAGGTAAATCATTAAAGTATATGTCTTGTACATCACATTAAGTCTATTCGTGCTTCCAATGCCGTCGATTAACAGCGTCCATTTTGTACGAGAAAACCGTATATTATCGCCAAAGAGCTAATCCATCTATCTTGTTTGACTGATTCCCTAAGTCTTAGTCGCATTTTGTATTTGGTAGGTCACTCAACTAGCGACTTATGCCAAAACGAAGATTTTTCTGTACAAAACGAAAACGAGGCTCTTCCCATGGGGTTGCCCGTGATTGGCCCACGCCGGGTGAATTTCATAGAGGTCGTTGAGCTGTCACAAATTTGCCGCTTTGCTCCATCAATTTTAAACGAATTTTTGCAATAAAAATATTAAATAACTCAACGGTTTTGTTCTAAATAGCATTCCAAATAGAGGGGTAGACCCATATTACTTATTTTTAAAAGGGACTTTAGTTCAACTCTCGCTCAACGGGAAATATTCAAAGCAAGATACACTGATGACAATCGCTTGCAATGCAAATGGAATTTATAGAATATATAAAAAAAATATCAACGAATAATTATTTTGACGAAATACCACAAGTCATTACATCGGTATAATATTGAAGAAAAGATCTAATCTTATTCAGAATTAAAATTGATGATGTATAATCACAATGATTTGCGCGCACATCCAATTGCAAAATATTGTTCGAGCAGCATTTTGCATGTAGTATTTGGCGGACTGCATTAAGCAACGTTTTGGTACTATGAACGCTCTTTAGAATAAAATATAGTAGAGTACTTGAACTTTGTTTCTGTAAATTGGAAATTTTATTGACTTGCAAAAAACAGTTGAATTGGATGAAACGAATTAAAAACAGAACGGCTGTTGAGTCTCCAGCATCGACGTACTTGTCGACTACCGCATTTTACAAGATATTTTCCACGAGAAAACACATTCACATTATCTTTTTCAATAGTTGTTGAACGCACGTTAAAATATAAATTTTCTGTACAAAGAGATGTTCATACCTTCTTTTGAAGTCCAAATACCAACATAGAAATTGATTTCCAGACAAAAACACAACAGACATTTTAATTCTTGCGACACTTGCAATGGTAATTATGCTAATTCTTAAAGAACGCAACCCTCTCTCTGATTGGTTGATACGCCGTTATGGTATATAACGTGCAATTTGATTGGATGTCACCGATTCTCGCGATATCTCGATTTCACGGATCAAAATAAAGTATGTTGTGTCATAAGTCGGTCGCAAGGAGCGACTAAAAGACTGACGGAGAGCGACTGGGACCGACTGATGGAATCAGTCTACTATTTTGTGTGTGAAGACCTTTCGTGATCTTCATGTTTTGAAAGAAAAAATTCCACTTTTACATCACTTTTTGAAAGAAACCGGCCATATTTGATATCAAAATAAAGCTTTAATGCGGCTACGATGTATGGGATAGTGTTAAAGCATTCAGCGTATGAACACAATGTATTTTTACTACGTGGGAATTTTTGACTTATGAACTTTCTGAATGGATCAGTCTTTTCCCACTAATGATTATGATGCAATTAATAAAACGTTTAATACACCTAATATTGAAGGAGAGTGATTATATCTACCAATCAATGCAAAAATTAAACTAAGAAGCAAACTGGTTCGTAGTACGTCGAAATGGGAAATACCGCTGAGGTCGCGCCCGCGCGATGACCGTCATTCTAGCCCATGATTTAGCACACTTCTACAACTCGACGCTTCAAATGTATTTAGCACACTTTTACAGCTCGGTCCACATCGATATATATCAAGTGTAAAACGACTTTATATCAGTGACTTTGCAAACTAATTCATCACTTTTACGAATATATATATACATATATATATATTTCTAAACAGCGCATATGAACATTTCATGGAATATAGGCGCTATATAAATGTAAAAATCGAAAATTCTCGCTTGCAACGCTCATTTCATGTGAAAATAAAGCAAAACCCAGCTAGTTTAACTCTGTTTTTTTTTTGCCTCGGCGTATGTTCTTTCGAATTATCTTTTTTATAGACATCTAGAACAGGGATTCAGCTACAATACTGTGTTTTAGAAAGTTGTTATAGCGCGTATTTCAAGTATAAAAGATGTACTATAGGTTTTTTTTTAGCAAAGACGGGCATTTCACAACATGAGTCGTGAAAACTTAAATTTGATGCACATCTTTTTCGTTTTTCACTTTTCTTTCTTTCGAAGTCGATGTTTCTCAGTTCAGAAACCCTTAGACCCTATTTAAGTAGTCACGACTCATCATATATATATTATATATATATAAAAATATACGTAAAACTAGAAGATATGAAAATAACTCGATATTACATTTAAATAATTACAATTTACAATTTTATATTGTGGTTCGCAGGAATATTTAATGATTTATTTTGACTTCTTGCACAGGTTCATCTAACATTATTACGACCTGAAAGCAAAGGTACCATCAAACTACAGTCGGCCAACCCACGTGACCACCCCATCATTGACACCAATTTTATGTCAGCCGAGGAGGACTGGAAGGTATTGAGAGCAGCTGTAAGACTGGGGACAGAGATCATGCAGCAAAAAGCTTTCGATGAATTTAGAGGAAAAGACTTCGATCCCGGTAGGTAACAACCTTAAATAAAGTAATGTAGGATAACCCGAATTAATTCATTGTATCTAATATTTATATAATAAACGAATAGAAAAATAAGCTAATACTTCGACTTTCAGTAACAAACAGATATCTAACACCCATAGTAATGATCACTTTTAAGATATCAACATCCCTTTGTTCTTTAGATATCAACATCCCTTTGTTCTTTAGATATCAACATCACTTTGTTCTTTAGATATCAACATCACTTTGTTCTTTAGATATCAACATTCCTTTGTTCTTTAGATATCAACATCCCTTTGTTCTTTAAATATCAACATTCGTTTGTTCTTTAGATATCAACATCCAGAGTGACAGCAGTATTGATGCTTTTATTCGTCGCAATGCAGAAACAGTCTACCATAACACCAGCACGTGCAAAATGGGAGATGCCGCTGACAACATGGCAGTAGTCGATAACGAGGCTCGTGTTTTTGGTATTGAAGGATTACGTGTTGTCGACGCCTCGATCATGCCAAGTTTGAACAGCGGTAACACCAACGCACCAACAATCATGATAGCCGAGAAAGCATCTGACCATATCCTTGGTAACAACCTGCTTCCTAAACAGCACGTTCCAGTATATGAAACTACAGAGCGACAAAAGAAATAAGACCTTGTTGTCATCGGCTGCACAGATTGTTATATGAATCGCGCACTGGTTATGACCAGTAAGATATCCTCGTTAACTGTAGACTACCTTGTGTGACCAGTAAGATATCCTCGTTAACTGTAGACTACCTTGTGTGACCAGTAAGATATCCTCGTTAACTGTAAAGTACCTTGTGTGACCAGTAAGATATCCTCGTTAACTGTAGACTACCTTGTGTGACCAGTAAGATATCCTCGTTAACTGTAAAGTACCTTGTGTGACCAGTAAGATATCCTCGTTAACTGTAGAGTACCTTGTGTGACCAGTAAGATATCCTCGTTAACTGTAGAGTACCTTGTGTGACCAGTAAGATATCCTCGTTAACTGTAGAGTACCTTGTGTGACCAGTAAGATATCCTCGTTAAGGTTACAGTAAACCTTCAGACGTAAAATCTGGCTAATTTTTTTTTATCGCATAAACATTTTAGTCATCAAATAAACTTTCGAATGGAATCAAAACCTTTCTCAAATATATTTTCTTTCGTGAGATATTTACCTTTCGCGACCCCGATGACACATATAGACTTTTTGTTTACACAACTTCAAAGCGTTTTATCTCGGCTCGATTTTAGCGCGTATAACACAACTTTGAGCGAATTGATCTGAAAAAGTTTTTATCGAATAGACTTGAACTATTGATTTGTAGCATTATTAACTCATCAGAAATAAAACTGTGTGAGCGTTTTTTGAATAAAAGCGCCGTTCGAGAGTTATGACCAAGAGTCTCCAATTTCACAACAAAATTTGCATTTTTTATTTCAACTTTAATTTATAACTAAACTAGATAAAATATTGACAAAGCCTCACACAGTTTGGTAGACACATATGTGTTAATTGATATTAGACAGAAAAGATCGAAAAACGATCGTAACTTTTTTAGATCAATTCGCCGAAGCGAAGACAGTCATTTTGAATTAAAAGCGTCGAATCTCCTCATACACGAAACATTTAATAAAACAAATTACACAGACGTATTCTATGGCTATTTAGCTTTATAATGATGTATAAATCGTTGTGATATCATAAAATCTGACGCGCTAATGATTTTTTCCCCGAGACACCCCGCGAAGGTTTACTGTAACCTTAACTCTAAAGTACCTGTGTGACCAGTAAGATATCTTCGTTAACTGTAGAGTACCTTGTGTGACCAGTAAGATATCCTCGTTAACTGTAGAGTACCTTGTGTGACCAGTAAGATATCCTCGTTAACTGTAGAGTACCTTGTGTGACCAGTAAGATATCCTCGTTATCTGTAGAGTACCTGTGTGACCAGTAAGATATCCTCGTTAACTGTAGAGTATCTTGTGTGACCAGTAAGATATCCTCGTTAACTGTAGACTACCTTGTGTGACCAGTAAGATATCCTCGTTAACTGTAGAGTACCTTGTGTGACCAGTAAGATATCCTCGTTAACTGTAGAGTACCTGTGTGACCAGTAAGATATCCTCGTTAACTGTAGAGTACCTGTGTGACCAGTAAGATATCCTCGTTAACTGTAGAGTACCTGTGTGACCAGTAAGATATCCTCGTTATCTGTAGAGTACCTTGTGTGACCAGTAAGATATCCTCGTTAACTGTAGAGTACCTGTGTGACCAGTATACTACACTAGTTAGTTTAATACTAAATGACTAGTTTAAATGGTTACCGTTACCATCTATAAAAGTAAACCAATAAATTGCCTTTTATCTAGTGATCAGGTGGTCGTTCATGGTCAATCACTCAAATCCAATTTGTAGGACATGGTTAGAAAAGTCACCATTTTGAGCCGGCCATAGTCAGTCGCTTTACCCCATTGCTCCATCTATAAAAATGTATCATAACGTATATTTTTTCACAAACTGCGATACTTTTGACATTTACCCTGCCAGAAAAGAAATCTACCAAGTATCATTAATAAATAAAACGAATAAAGAATTTTCTTAATAGTTGTTTTCCTTTTCCATTTTGAACAATTGCTTAAACAACAAAGCTTTTTATCCGCTTAGTTTTGCATTGTTTAAGCTCCACTAAGTTTCAAAATTGTTGGGACATTGTCATTTTTTTCGACACCATTTCGTTCTCTCACACTTTTTTTCTTTTTCACTCTACAATATCCCGGTTAATCCCCCCTCCCCCTAAACAATTTTGTCTGA
Source organism: Diadumene lineata (assembly GCA_918843875.1). Lineage (NCBI taxonomy): Eukaryota > Metazoa > Cnidaria > Anthozoa > Actiniaria > Diadumenidae > Diadumene > Diadumene lineata. Next base: position 15,797,680 of record OU974076.1, read on the forward strand.
GGTTTCATGTCATACCAAATTCATCATCGATATTAACAACATTGTGACAGGGGAGGGGGGAGGCGCCTGGAAAATACTCAACAAAAAAATGTGATTTAAAACAACGAATGTCCCAACTAATTTTGAATCTTAGTGTCCTCTCCAGTACAGTACACAAAATAATCTTTTTCAGGTTAAAACCGCACGACTAAAACCGCACTTTTTTACCTATTTCATCGGTAATCATGGTATTACAGAGTCACTCGGGAAATGAGAGATTAAATTTCCCCGAATAACTCAGAAAATTTTGTTAAAGTCCCTAGATCTATTTTATGCTAATGAAATAGTGTTGATGAGCCAGAGGAGCTGGGTTAGGGTTAGGAGATACGTAGGTACACTACTTGTCAAGTACAAATGATTTAAAAAAGTCTCAAAGTACTTTAGTACAAACATTTTATGCTTCTTCAATGAAAAGTAAAACTTTTACGATAATAAACTGATCTAACTTGTCTTTGTTCATCGTGCAATGTACAGCGTACATCTCCACGTGTCTAATTAGCATTTTTGAACTCATCACTAGCAAAACATTGTATAACTAAATGATAAAAAGCAAACTATAAACGTAGAAACTAGCCAAATATGTGACAAATAAAACGGCGCTTTTCCTCATTCATATTCAGCAATCTAGGAGACGATATCGATTCTGTTCATGCAGTAACCAAATGCTTGTTATTTCATGGAGTAACCAAATTCTTGTTATTTTAAAACAATAGCCATCTTGATCACATGCATGCCCTGTGTTTAAGCCATGTTTTGTTTAGAAATGCACGAGTTTGTGAGATGCACATTCTAGTGAGATATGGGCGGGACACGTGCAACAATAGCAAGATTATCTAGGATAATACCATGATCACCTAGGATTCTTTTGTCCTTCGCGGGAATTACAATCCCGAAATTCCCTCATGCATGGACACGAGGGAAATTTTGAAAACAAAGAAATCCTTTGTCTTTTACTTAATTTCCCTCTTGCATATATTATACAGAGGGAAATTTAGTAAAAGATAAAGGATTTATTTGTCTTCTAAATTTCCCTCATTTCTATGCATGAGTTGGTATTTAGATATCAAAAATCATAAAAAACCATTAGTTACAACACCGAAAAAATTACAAGTAAACATGACCGGACTTGAAATAGAGAGAAGGATCGAATTGACCAAAAAATCAGTCCAAAAAAGTCCAAAAAAAACAGAATTTCTAAATACTCAGGAACGGACGTAAACACAAAAAACGGAATGAACAAATAGGAAACTTAAAAAAAAAAACATAAATGAATGAGTGAATGAGTGAATGAGCGAATGAGTGAATGAGCGAATGAGCGAATGAGCGAATGAGTGAATGAGTGAATGAGTGAATGAGTGAATGAGTGAATGAGTGAATGAGTGAATGAGTGAATGAGTGAATGAGTGAATGAGTGAATGAGTGAATGAGTGAATGAGTGAATGAGTGAATGAGTGAATGAGTGAATGAGTGAATGAGTGAATGAGTGAATGAGTGAATGAGTGAATGAGTGAATGAGTGAATGAGTGAATGAGTGAATGAGTGAATGAGTGAATGAGTGAATGAGTGAATGAGTGAATGAGTGAATGAGTGAATGAGTGAATGAGTGAATGAGTGAATGAGTGAATGAGTGAATGAGTGAATGAGTGAATGAGTGAATGAGTGAATGAGTGAATGAGTGAATGAGTGAATGAGTGAATGAGTGAATGAGTGAATGAGTGAATGAGTGAATGAGTGAATGAGTGAATGAGTGAATGAGTGAATGAGTGAATGAGTGAATGAGTGAATGAGTGAATGAGTGAATGAGTGAATGAGTGAATGAGTGAATGAGTGAATGAGTGAATGAGTGAATGAGTGAATGAGTGAATGAGTGAATGAGTGAATGAGTGAGTAAATGAATGAATAATTGAATGAATGAATGAATGAATGAATGAATGGATGAATAAATGAACTAATAAATAAATTCATAAAGACAAAAAGCAACAAGGCAAAAAGTAAACCACATGCATATGGGAACAATGAATACAATTAAAGCTCTAATTTAATTATGAAATTAATATACGAAAAACAAATCCAGTTAACAACAAAGAATTGATAGAACTTGCAATAAATTACGTCATGATCAAAAGCCTTTGTAAAGATTGTCCTTAACATTCCAAAGAAAACTACTTAAAACCAAAAACCTTGCACTGACCCAAACACTAGAAGGTATTCTTTATTCCCAAGCTATAAACCCCAAACCCTAACCCTCAACCCCAAACCCTAACCCTAAAGTTAACCCCAACCCAAACGCTAACGCTAACGCTAACCCTAACCCTAACCCTAACCCTAACCCTAACCCTAACCCTAACCCTAACCCTAACCCTAACCCTAACCCTAACCCTAAGCCTAACCCTAAATCGTGCATTTTTCGTAACTTGAATGGGCTTTATTCCGCGGTTTTTCATCGAAAAACTTACAACAATACGTTAATTGCATGGGCTATCGCACTTATTTCATCGAAAGTCGCGTTTTTTCTTCACTCGGAAGGTCTATTAGAATCTATTTATTAAAAGAATAGAGCGTTTTGACATAACGCGCTATCTTATGCTAATAAGCTCTGAAATTGCACGTGCGAATGTGGGCTTTGATTTACAAAATCAAAGACAAGATTGATGAGCTTATTATCGTAAACGTAAACGCAATATTCAGGTTATTGGACTTTCCTTTTGTGTTTCTGCATCAAAACGTACATTCTCACATGACCCTCACATGAATTGCTGATTCAGCACAGATCCTTGACTCATTGGCATTTTTTTAGAATGGATGGGCATAACATAGCTCGTTATGTGTAAACGCTTTAATGGAACACAACTAGAATACAATGGTGAAAAAAAGACACAATCAAAAGCTGAGTTTTTACTTTATATTTCCACAGATTATAAAGAACACAATATCCCGGTAAAATAATGATTCTACAACAATATCTAGATCGCCGACCGGTTAGCTCAGTTGGTAGAGCTTCGGACTACTGTGCGGGAGGTTACGGGTTCGAGCCCTGGCCGGACCAACACTCAGGGTCTTAAAATAATTGCCTTTGTTTCTCTATCTGGAAATGGTGAGATCTTCGCGTCCTCTCGACGTAACGACGTAAAATAGGAGGTCCCGTCTACTCTATACTCTAATCCAATTGTGGACGTTAAAGAACCACTGAGGATCCCCGAGGGGAATTACTGTATAACTCTACATTCTACACATACAGGGTTTTGTTACGTTTTATATTTGTTCAACCTAGATTGCGCAAAGTACAAAAGTAAAATAATTTAGACGTGACACAATGAAAGCAAAGTCCAGTTTATTTTGCGTTTCATTTTTGCGACCTAAATGAACACAAGACTTCACTACCTTAAAGACAACAAGGTAGCGGAGGTTCTACCTTTTTATTTTACTAAAACAAAATGAGCACAACTGGCGTCAATAAAGTCAATTGATGAAATTGGAACTTTACGTGTGTAATATAATAGCACTAACCCTTAGTCAAACATATTGATGATCAACTTCAACAGTTGGGCCATAAGCTAATAGTTGTAGCTTCATAGAATAATTGGTAGACATTGCTTTAATAAACGAAGAGTCAAGCGGTTCAAGTCACGGTTGAAGTCGAGTTTTTTTTTCGCCTCTTTTATCTATTAATGTTAAGTTACTTCAAATTCGTAAAGTGAATGCGCACAAATTAGTATTCGTAAATAACATCAGTGAAAACACTGAGTAAATGTCTAAGCAATAATACGCGGACTTGAAATAGAGAACAGTATGAAGTAGAAACAAAAATCTGAGTTTAAGAATGATTTTTTAGTTCTCAGGAGCGGACGTTCAACCAAAACTAACTGAGTGTATGACTAGTTGAAAAACTCGACCAGTTTGATCGAAGCATAGTTGGTGCTTTTAGAAGCTTATCATATCCTATTCATTGATGACCTGCAGTATTCACAGGTTAGAAATAGTTTGTGCTTTTATCCGGCCTCACTGTTGCCTAAGTCATTTTCAATCCATTTCTGGGTCGTGAAGAAATCAAAACATTCCAGATCCAAGTAGACATCTTCAATAATTTATTCCAATAATTTGTACAAGATTTAAAGCCGCATTTTGGAAAATCTAGCTTAATGTCTTCAATATTTTGCATGACTTGTAAGCAAATGTATTTAGACGACCGTTAGTTAACTTGATCCGTTTCATGGAGAACGTGAATTTCGATCTTTATTTCCCGCAATGCATTATTTCAAGTATTCCACTGGCTAAATCAACTTTTTTCATTTATTTATTTGCCAAAAATGTATTCATAAACATACAACAATTATAAGAATAATACCATATCTTTACAATTGGCATGGGGTAAGTGGTGAGAAAATATGGATAAGTAAATTCAACTTTTATTTACAAAAACAAATTCCATTTCATGGATGTTCATCGTGTAATGACACGATCAATCGTGTAATGAATGAACATACATGAAATGGAATTTGTTTTTCGAGTTTAACAACTGCGTTTATTGTTACTTTTGATTGAAACACTTTAATTAAGCTTCAAAAGTAACAATAAACAAAGTTGTTAAACTCGAAAAGCTAGTAAAAAGTCGGCTTAGTTCCTGTCTCGGACTCTAATGGGTCAACTTTTTGAGTTTGTCTATTTTTGATTATTTATCTTTAGAAATAACATTTTGAAAATCGGACTTAACAGCGAGTTAACTCAGAGTTAAGTCAAAATTTGACAAAATAACCATGTAGTAGGAGTTGTACCTCATAGAATAATTGGTAGCATAATGCTTTATTAAACGAGAAGTCTGCGGTTCAAGTCGCGTTTAAGGTCGAGTGATTTTTCGCTTCTTTTCTCAGCGATTGTTTAAGTCACTTTAATTTCGTAAAAATGGAACGCCCACAGATTAGTATTTAGATAAATGTAAATTATAAATCATAACAGTTAGAAATCATTTTTTAACTCACAGTTTTATTTCAATCGATGCTTCTCTCTATTTCACGTCCGCACATGATTACTTACCAATCTTTTCAGTGCTCTAAGTTCTCAGGAGCGTTCCTAAAAGGGAATTGAAACACAAACACACACAAAAAAAACGATAAAACAATTGAAAAAGCAAATGAATAAATAAATTGATAAATAAATAAATAAATAAAAAAATAAATGATAAAAATAAAAAAATAAAAATATTAAATAAATGAACAAATACCTGATCGAAAAAAAAAAAATTAAATAAACAAGCAACTAAAAGGAAAACAAACTAACAAATTAGACTGTAAAAACAATCACCAAACCTGCATTAAACGAAAACCTAACCCAAATAAAAACCTCAATAAGAGCACTAAACTTAACCCTAGCCGTAGCACTTACGCTAAATAAAATCCTAACCCTTTCAGCAATTACCCTAACACTTTCAGTAATAACCCTAACCCTTTCAGCAATAACCCTTACCCTTTCAGCATTAAACCCTAACACTAACCCTTTTAACAATAACCCTAACCCTTTTAGACATAATTTTAACACTAATATTAACCCTAACCCTTTTAAACATAACCCTTACCATTTCAGCAACAACCCTAACCCTATCAGCAATAACCCTAACCCTAACCCACTAACCCTAACCCACTCACCCTAACCCCCTAACCCTAACCCTAACCCTAACCCTAACCCTAACCCTAACACTAACCCTAACCCTAACCCTAACCCTAACCCTAACCCTAACCCTAACCCTAACCCTAACCCTAACCCTAACCCTAACCCTAACCCTAAACCCTAACCCTAACCCTAACCCTAACCCTAACCCTAACCCTAACCCTAACTCCTAACCCTAACCCTAACCCTAACCCTAACCCTAACCCTAACCCTAACCCTAAACCCTAACCCTAACCCTAACCCTAACCCTAACCCTAATTTTCTTCAGGAAAGAAAGATAGGTCAAGACATGAATACAAGGATTAAATAGGCCAAACTTTCATTCTGGTCAAACTCGCACAATTCTTCTCAGGGTGAATTTTTTTTAAAATCCACCCTTATTCTCACAGTTAATTCTGGGGCTAATTTTTCTCAGGAAGGAAAGGGATTAAGACAAGAATTTTGGGGTTAAATAGGCCAAACGTTCATTCTGATCAAACTGACACAATTCTTCTCAGGGTGATTTTTTTTTAAAATCCACCCTTATTCTCACAGTTAATTCTGGGGCTGATTTTTCTCAGGAAGGAAAGGTGTTTGGTGTACTAATGTTAATTCTTTGTTCTTCTTTATCTTCTTTGTTAGAACTCCAACGGACAACCTTTTGCTGGGCCGGCATTCACAAAGCATTTACAAAAGATTTTCAACTCGCTAAGTGGTACTAAAGTCTCTGTAAATGCAATACGATCGAGCTTTATCACGTTTGCGTATGCCCAGGGGTAAGTCAACTTGTGTGCTTAATTGTTACTATTTTATTGAAATGAGACTGCATCACAGTGCAGTTCTGTCTCTAAATTAATTGCTTTGAAAATGATAGCCACCCCAACACCCTTCTCATTCCCTCCCACAAATCCACATAGTGTGTGGAGATGGATGTTATATTTTCCAATCTCATTATGAATTCTTGTTTGTCTCTCAACAGAGGGAGTTCAGAAAGTTTAAGGCATAGCTTGGCAAATGCACTTCGTCATTCAAAGAGGCAAGCGGAGTGCACATATGACAGAAGGACTGCTGTAGAGAAGAAAAAAGAAGCTCTTTCCTTTGCTCAGAATGTAGCGGAAGCATCGTTGTCATCAGAACATCAGTATTGTGTGGAGACGCCTAGTCATACTACAGACGCACAACGAAGAAGAAGCCACACATTCAAGGCCGGAGATTTTGTTGGTGTGATCGAAGCCAGTAGCACTTTGAGTCGTCCAAAGATCTTGATTGGGAGGATATGTTGTTTCCTTAACAATGAGGAAGTTGTCCTGTCGTGGTATAAGCGTGCTTCTGGTGGAACTTATAAGCTCCACTGTGATGACTCGTGCTGGATTGAGAATATAAATAATCTTGTTTTAGTGAACGTGACACCATGCAAAGAAGTTGACACTTTTAAGCTAGATCAATCACTGAGATCTATACACAAGGTTGTATCTCCTGATAAGTAAGGCACTCCATTTGATGTTTTTATATGGATCGGTGAGAGCCCTTCAAACTTTTCTTCAAATAGTTTGTGATCTTACAGTGACACTAGTGTGGGCTTAATGAACATTTGAGATAATAGACACTTAATTATATTGATACATGTCAATGTAGACCTGCATAGCTGTATTGAGTGTGCCCTGATGATTTTAATATTTCAAGTGTACATGTAATATCCACTTATACAAAGGTACTGCAATAAAATTACTATTACTACAGATACTGTGGCTTTTGTTTAATTTTTATCAGTCAAGTGAATTGTGGTTATGATCGAGCTGCACCAGACAATAGAATGCATACCCACAAAATACGGAATTTAACGCTTTTATCATTTGCATTCTGTTGTGTTTAAAAACTGTTTGTCATTGATGCTCCTATGTGTGATCGAGTCCCGGCGCTTGCGGGCTTCCTGTGTATAAACATCAGCATCGTCCTGTTCTTACGGAAAGAAAGTTAAAACCCCAAGAGATCAATGAAAAAGGCGAAGAAATAATTGAAATTTTGAATAAGATAAGAAAGAAACGGAGGGAAATCAATGCAATGGAAAGATTTCCACGAGAATCCATACACCGAAGTGTTATTTATCCCCAGTAAGAAGGGCTTCCTGTGCTGATTTTCCTACGACCGCCAAATGTTGGCGGACTTAGAAAGACTCGCTGTGATTGGTCCATTTGTTCACAGGTCAGAATCGCGGGTTTCCTGTTTCGTTTTTCCAGTTGTGAGTCGAGTGAACATGGATCGCAGCCTACTCAGTTCAAAACTGAGTAAAAAAAAAAACGATCTTAAATTATAATGCCGAACTCGGTCATCACTAACAACCCAAAGCCAACCAGCATTAAGTGAACGAGGAAAATTTGCTTTCCTTGTGTTTCACGGATAAAAGAAAACCGTACATTTTAATCTTCTGGTGAGTTTGCACTGATTTATAAACAAGCTTAGTGTATATGCTATCCATTCATTCATTCATTAATTCATTCATTCATTCATTAATTCATCTATTCATTTATTCATTTATTCATTTATTCATTTATTCATTTATTCATTTATTCATTCAATCATTCATTCATTCAATCATCCATTCATTCATTCATTTATTTAATCAATGGCAAATGACCAAGTCAACTGAAATTGGTTGCAGTAACTGCATACATTTGAGATTGAAATTATCCAGTAATTGCATTCACAAACAAGCTATGGTAATGTTAGACTAAACGATCAAATGATTGTGCTATTGTAGCTGTTGCTAATGTCCAACATGTATAAATTGGGCCTAGTCTCTCCTAATTTTATGTAATCACCGGATTCTGGTGGAACTTGAACATATACAATATACTGACACTCCATGATCATGAGACTGCAATAATTCACTTTTTCTGATCTATCCATCCTTTCTTTCAATAATAGATCTATTCATTTCATCTTTGATTCATTCATTCATTCATTCATTCATTCATTCATTCATTCATTCATTCATTCATTCATTCATTTGATCTTTGATTCATTCATTCATTCATTCATTAATTCATTCATTTATTTATTCATTTATTCATTTATTCATTTATTCATTTATTCATTCATTCAATCATTCATTCATTCAATCATCCATTCATTCATTCATTTATTTAATCAATGGCAAATGACTAAGTCAACTGAAATTGGTTGCAGTAACTGCATACATTTGAGATTGAAATTATCCAGTAATTGCATTCACAAACAAGCTATGGTAATGTTAGACTAAACGATCAAATGATTGTGCTATTGTAGCTGTTGCTAATGTCCAACATGTATAAATTGGGCCTAGTCTCTCCTAATTTTATGTAATCACCGGATTCTGGTGGAACTTGAACATATACAATATACTGACACTCCATGATCATGAGACTGCAATAATTCACTTTTTCTGATCTATCCATCCTTTCTTTCAATAATAGATCTATTCATTTCATCTTTGATTCATTCATTCATTCATTCATTCATTCATTCATTCATTCATTCATTCATTCATTCATTCATTTGATCTTTGATTCATTCATTCATTCATTCATTAATTCATTCATTCATTCATTCATTCATTCATTCATTCATTCATTCATTTGATCTTTGATTCATTCATTCATTCATTCATTCATTCATTCATTCATTCATTCATTCATTCATTTGATCTTTGATTCATTCATTCATTCATTCATTAATTCATTCATTCATTAATTCATTCATTCATTCATTATTTCATTTATTCATTCATTCAATCATTCATTCATTCATATCTTTGTTTTTTTTAGATCAAACTAGTTTTATGATAAATCATATCACACTTCACTTTTTAATCAGATCCCAAAGGATTTTTTGATTTTATTTTTTCAACTGGCAATAGAAAATATTTACAGTTTTCTTTTTAATTCCTTTGTTTATTATTGTTGTTGATAAAACTTATTTACATGATCAGGATAGGTTTTTTTGATATGGTATTTTGCAATTAAACTTCTACTAGACTTAGTACTTCTTTAAATAGTTTGCTTTTTCCAAATATCCTGCAATATAGATAATGCGACAATCTCTAGTGTACCATCAACTTATGTTTAACTTTTTATTTAAGCTCTAATGATAGTCTTATACTTCTAGGTTTGCCCAGGTGACTTTTTCTTCGGTTGTCCAATTAGAATGTGGTGATGTTAGCATCCATAACACAGGAGATACTAAACTCAAGGCAAGCTCAAGGGTGTGGCTTACTTGGTTTTGGTTGGTGAACCTGCCGATGTTTGTCCGGTCATAGATTTCGGCATCGGACCAGTATCGTCCACTTTGAACTGTGTACACATGACTACTTTCTGGTTCTCTGTCACATGGCCGTGATGCGTACCTACAAATGGGTTCTGCTGTGACAAAACGAAAAACGTTTGATGAGTACTGTGGTGATCCAATACTTGAAATGGTCTCATCATCCTGTCCTTCTAATTCTACCAGTTCTTCTGCGGCTTCTTCGTCTTCGTCTTCTTCTTCTTCTTTTTGTTCTTCTTGTTGCTCTTGTTCTTGTTCTTTTATTTCTTCTTGTTCTTCTCTTCTTGGAAATGTCGCGATTGAATTTTGTTCACTGTCTGGTCAAAGTGCGTTGCTGGGTCAAAATATACTGCGAAAAATAATCGAATAACATAACAAAATGTCATCATCCCTTTAAATTTACTGTCTATAATCTTTTTCATTTATTTGTCTGTTTATTTATTTATTTGTTTATTCATTTATTTATTCACTTATTTGTTTCCTTGTTTATTGGTTCATTCATTTATCATTTATTTAAAAATATTTGAACCCGACCTTACCATCATTAAATAGAGATATGTAAAACGTTCTGAAAACTTCACATAGTCTTTCCTTCTTGTCAGCAGTTATGTTATCGGCATGTGCCAGTATTCCCTTGAGACTCTCGCACACGTTTACGAGGTAGATTAAACTTGAATCTTCTGAGGATGACATTGTTGAACTGAGTTGACCCGGAGTTCAGACACTCAATTTATAGCATTTTTCAATTTGTAATTAATCTATATTAAGAAGATTATGTAATGTTCTAGAGCGCTCGAAATGTTTCTATAAATATACCTATTACATTACCTTCAATCTATATTAAGTAGATTAAGTAATGTCTGGAGCGCTCGAAATGTTACCATAAAGTATTTCTAAGTAAAAGTGTTTCTATCAAGTACATAAGAAATGAATAGATCGAAAACAGAATAGAATTGGAATGTTTATTTACTCATTATTAAGCTATATTGACATTTTATATATATGTACAATAATAAGAATAAATGTCTTTTTTTTACAGGCCAGTATGTTTGTTGTACTAAAATAAAATGAGACTGGGGGCTAGTAAACTGTTAGGTTTTCTGGTTAGCCCCCAGTTGATAATTTTTGCTAGATGAATAAAAGAAAGATACAAGAAAAATTGTTTAGAAATATTAGATGGAAATTACACATTTTAAAACTCAGAATGCTGTTGCAGAAGGAGAAATGAATACTAGAATGTACAATAACATTCCAGAAACTTCCAGAAAATGAAAAGTAACAAATCTTGGACATAGAGTCTAATTGTCTCAACATTCATGTCCAAGAATGTAGAATAATGAAGAATGTTCCATGAACCTTAGGAATAATACAACAGTAGAATATACTAGAATGCGCAGGAATACGGGCCGGGTTCGTCATATCCAGATTCAGTGTTGAGAACTCCCAATTCGGGACTGATCTAATGACGCGACCGTCCGAGAGTAAACAACATCCCTGCAATTTTTACCCGTGAATTTTTTGTACACATTTCCATGCATTTATATATACATATACATATGTACCAAACAATCTGAGAAACACATCTCCAGGTCCGCGTCACAAATTCCACCGTCGCGGTTGCTATATATACTTGAGTTTATTTTAGACGAAAAGAGGGAGAAAACCATTACGTAAGCAATAAATGACCGTTTTATTGTAAGTCGATTTGGCTGTACAAATATCTCGATGCACCTCTGTATCCAGAGGAAGAAAAGGAAAGAAAAGAAAAGAAAAAAATCAACAAACAAACACAAACAAAGAAACAAAAACAAAAAACACAACTTAAAAACGTCAGACGCGGATCCAGGAAGGGGCGCATAATCTTCAGGATGGATTGTAACATGAAATACTGACCTGGTTATTTTGAAAAAAATTATTGATAAAAATCAAGGGACTTGAAAAACGTGTACTGATTGGACCTGAAAGCGAGTTCAGTTATAGCCGCGCGTGGCCTGGAGCCGATAAAAAATTCGCGCCATTTATGCAAATATTGAGTGGTCACATGACCTCACACCTCTTGTCATTTTCACTGTTTACAGTTTGAAGAAAGGTGACACATCGTTCTCCCGATCTTTTGGACCGTTTAAGTGTTTATTTCGCTTCTACTGAAATTCCCCAGTCATGGCCGACGAAGATCATTGCCTTTCGATCATTAACTCGGAATATTGCACGTCCGAGTCGGAAGAAGATGAATCTGATATATTGTCACCACGTGAACGCGAAGAAAGCAGTTCGAATGACCAAGAAAGCACTTTAAATGCTCAAGGAAGCACTTCGAACGCACGTGACAGCCCTCAGTTGAAAGAAGCAATAACTACAACAGAGTCAACTCCTACAGTAGAGATTGCTGAAGACAATAGCGCAGACAGTCAACAAGAAAGCTCGTCGGATGTACAATCACCTCTCAAGAAGCGCCGAGGTAAATATGCCATCGGTCTGGATTGCCTCCCTCCATCGCTCGAAGTTTTCCTTCGCAACGCCAAAGACTTCTTCACCTCGAAAATAACTTTAGAACGTACAGGGCCTGCAGTAGCTCAAGCAACAATGGACAAAGTTCTTGAAAGAGCTCATTGTAAGTGATATATTAAATCTCTATAAAAAAAAAAAAGTTACTCAAAATGATTATCACGCGATCACGCGATCGAGAGAGCTTAAGACAAGTCCAGTCTTTACCCGCCGTTTCAAAACTTTGTTTTGATGTGGTCTTTTCTGAACCGTCAATCAATTTCAGGGGGAATTTATTTCAAGATAACCAAGGATAGAATATATCATGTTAAGCTCCGCCCTATGAAATTGATTGACGGTTCATAAAATACCAAATTGAAGTAAAGTTTCTTAAAACTAAATGAAGCATGTTGTTTGCTTTCTGACGCAGGTTACTTGGGCTACTGCAAAAACAACAAGGGAATCCCAGAAGAACACCTTTGTGCCGCACTTTTTACAAATCAAGACTTGATTCAAGCATATTTGAACTACCTGGAAGTGAGTATATGTCATTTACTAGTCCCTAAGCTTGAATTTATCAGCAGTCCACACTATTATTTTACAAGCTTGCAACCCTTGTATTTATTAGCAATTGATCACCAGTCATATTCTGCTCACTGTTTTCTTCCATCTGTATCGGTGATTGCTAACAAGTATTCAGTCCTCCCATTCACTGTAATTGTGTTGAACTATTGGTAAGATTTTTTTTTTAATCTTTTAAATTTCCAGGCAGAGAGAAAGTTAAACCCATCCACCATTGCAAATCATATTGGTGCCATCATATATATGGTAAAATACATACGACGAGAAAAGTCTGCCACAAGATACAGGGATGACC
>OU974076.1:15816018-15821349 GCA_918843875.1 Diadumene lineata
GGTTAGGGTTAGGGTTAGGGTTAGGGTTAGGGTTAGGGTTAGGGTTAGGGTTAGGGTTAGGGTTAGGGTTAGGGTTAGGGTTAGGGTTAGGGTTAGGGTTAGGGTTAGGGTTAGGGTTAGGGTTAGGGTTAGGGTTAGGGTTAGGGTTAGGGTTAGGGTTAGGGTTAGGGTTAGGGTTAGGGTTAGGGTTAGGGTTAGGGTTAGGGTTAGGGTTAGGGTTAGGGTTAGGGTTAGGGTTAGGGTTAGGGTTAGGGTTAGGGTTAGGGTTAGGGTTAGGGTTAGGGTTAGGGTTAGGGTTAGGGTTAGGGTTAGGGTTAGGGTTAGGGTTAGGGTTAGGGTTAGGGTTAGGGTTAGGGTTAGGGGTTAGGGTTAGGGTTAGGGTTAGGGTTAGGGTTAGGGTTAGGGTTAGGGTTAGGGTTAGGGTTAGGGTTAGGGTCAGGACCATCCTGCCCTTATCACTGTGATCCTGCCCTTATCACCTGTGATCCTGCCAATATCACTGTGATCCTGCCAATATCACTATCACCCTGCCGTTATCACCTGACGAGCTGCCCTTATCACCTACTTATATCACACTTATCACCTTCATCAGGGTAATGCTTTTTTCATCATATTTATGCAGGGTTAACTATGTAACTCAGTAAAAGTGCGATTTTGTGTGTGTCTAACGGTTTTTAATTAATTTTAACATTACAGACAGCCGCAAAGTTGGTTTATCAGCCTATCCTTTACAAGTGGGCAGTTTTCAACAAGTTTCTAACCTTTTCAATGCATCTCGACTGCCATTCTATGATATCTTCCCTATGCCAAATTCCTGTGGAGTGCGCCTGGGGAAAATGGGCTTATATTTTGTTGCAGTCACTTGGTCCCTGTCTTCTTAATTAGGGATTTATTTGTTAAAAAGGATTTACAGTAAAACATTGAGAACACTTTTTTCAACTTTTGACCCTTTTTGCTCATGTTTTCAGGTAAACATAATAGAAGATGAATTGTAGTGCTTGAGCAGCTGCATCGAACTATTGGAAAACATTTGGAATTTACTGAATATGTTTTTGAAAAAATTGAAAAAAATATGTACAATTTTACCCTTTATTTGACTACCTTTAACTTTATAACCAAGCCTTTAACAACATCCATGCATTTGTCGCATGTACCTCAGTACCATGGCTATAGTACGTTTTGTTTACTTAGGCATTATTATGAAACACAGAAGAGATATCATTTTTTGAACATCGGAAAATCACTTGTCACACTTAGTAAAAAATTGAAATTTTGAAAGAAAAAAATCATTTCTCCACAGCGTTTAATTCAAATATGCTTTGTTGTGTTCAACTACATCATATCTTTCATCTCAATAAAAGGGACGCAGTATTAGACATCAAAAACCAGTTTTTTTAAAATTTCAATGTTTATCAAAATGAGTTTTTAAGTTCCACATTATATATCTATTGCAGTTTTTTGCAGGCTTTAATTTTTAGTATTATTTATGAAAATTGACGAAAAGCATCATGGGTAAAAGTTAGTTTGAATACTAAAAAATCCTATATCTCCTCGGTCAAGGGGTCTGGTAGCTAACTAAATAGATTAAAAGCAAGGTCTTATAAAGGCTAATGTACCAGTTTTTATTTGATTAAGTTTAATTAAATTCCTGAGGAGTTATGATTTTTTTAAGTTTGCAGTGGGTGTACGGTGTACGGAATACACCCACTGCAAACTTCAAAAAATCATATCTTTCTCCAATTTACCTCAAATTAAGTAGTGATTACTTGTTTGTGTAGAATATGATAAATACTATCTTTTTTATTCTATAAGTTGTTTTGATTCAAGGCTTGGTTACCAAGTTAATGCAATGAAACACTTTCAAACTAACACAATATATTAAACTAAGTATTTTGACCCCTTTAGTTCAAGTTTTCAGGTAAACATAATAGAAGACGAATTGTTGTGCTTGAGCAGTTGCATCGAACTATTGAAAAACATTTAGAATTTAATGAATATTTTTTCGAAAAAATGGAGGAAAAAAAGACAATTTTACCCTTTTTTGACTACCCATAACTTCGTAACCAAGCCTTTAATAACATTTATACACATGTCACCTGTACCTCAGCACCATGGCTATAGTACGTGATGTTCACATAGGCAATACTACGACACATAGAAGAGATATGATTTTTTGAAAATCGCAAAAACACTTGTCAGACTTAGAAAAATTTTGAAATTTTGAAAAAAAAATCATTTCTTCTCAGCGTTTATTTGGAACACTGTCAAACTAACACAATATACTAAAATAAGTAATGTCTATTAGTTTTTATTGTTTTTATGTTAGTCAAAAGCTTTAAAAAAAAGTTATTATTTTTTCTAAGAAACGAAGTAGTAATTAAATAGACATTCTACGCCATTAGGTAGAGCTTTGAAAGTAGTTTTGCGTACATAAAAATGAATGCAAAAATACATTAAGGAAAACTTCAAAAAATGGAAAAAACAGTAGTAAAGACGTTTTAAAGCAGACAGTTCTATAGAGGTGAAAGATCTTTTTGTTCTTAACATAATGCAACAAGAATCTCATCAAACAATTAATATCTTAAAAAGATATATGAATGTCAATTTTTCAAAATTTGAAAAATCATAACTTTTTTGCCTTTCGATATTTTTAAACAAAAGTCATTCAGAGGCAAGCCCTTGATGATACCCTGTTAACCCACAAAAATAGTAAAAAATGATTAAAAAGAAAAAAAGTTACAAGTGTTTGAACGTTCCCTGCCAATATCACAGGTGTGATATACTTCAATAACTTTTCAGGAATTCAATAAAAACCTGTTTTGACACCAGATTTGGATTTCCCACACCCAAAAGACCCTTAGGAACTTTGATTGGAGTCAATCGAAGTCTTATTTCAAAAGTTGGAATTTTTGACTTTAAAGAAAAAATAAGTTTTTGACGGATCTCACCTAGTGATAAGGACCTTACAGGATCTTCGGCAAAAGTAAGATTACCCGGGGTAAGCTTACCCTGGGGTAATTATTATTTTATTTTCTTATAGTGTTTGAAACGCTCTTTCATTTGAGCTATGTCTCGTTCTGATTGGATGAAACCATGAGGAGATATGTCGTCACAAAGGAAGGTGACTAGGGCAGAAAATTTTTTTTCAAAGTGTGATATTTCATTGGAGTCAATAGGGTAAGCTACCACTGATAGCTAGTATTAGGTTTTTCTTTTTTCTGCTTCTATTATTCGTTGTTTCGAGGCTTACCCTCTTCTCCTTCAAAATTTGGGGTAACGGTGTGACTTGGGCAGGAACGTCCTGATTAGGGTTAGGGTTAGGGTTAGGGTTAGGGTTAGGGTTAGGGTTAGGGTTAGGGTTAGGGTTAGGGTTAGGGTTAGGGTTAGGGTTAGGGTTAGGGTTAGGGTTAGGGTTAGGGTTAGGGTTAGGGTTAGGGTTAGGGTTAGGGTTAGGGTTAGGGTTAGGGTTAGGGTTAGGGTTAGGGTTAGGGTTAGGGTTAGGTTAGGGTTAGGGTTAGGGTTAGGGTTAGGGTTAGGGTTAGGGTTAGGGTTAGGGTTAGGGTTAGGGTTAGGGTTAGGGTTAGGGTTAGGGTTAGGGTTAGGGTTAGGGTTAGGGTTAGGGTTAGGGTTAGGGTTAGGGTTAGGGTTAGGGTTAGGGTTAGGGTTAGGGTTAGGGTTAGGGTTAGGGTTAGGGTTAGGGTTAGGGTTAGGGTTAGGGTTAGGGTTAGGGTTAGGGTTAGGGTTAGGGTTAGGGTTAGGGTTAGGGTTAGGGTTAGGGTTAGGGTTAGGGTTAGGGTTAGGGTTAGGGTTAGGGTTAGGGTTAGGGTTAGGGTTAGGGTTAGGGTTAGGGTTAGGGTTAGGGTTAG
This sequence comes from Diadumene lineata, assembly GCA_918843875.1. Lineage (NCBI taxonomy): Eukaryota > Metazoa > Cnidaria > Anthozoa > Actiniaria > Diadumenidae > Diadumene > Diadumene lineata. The sequence continues at coordinate 15,819,885 of OU974076.1, forward strand.
GGTTAGGGTTAGGGTTAGGGTTAGGGTTAGGGTTAGGGTTAGGGTTAGGGTTAGGGTTAGGGTTAGGGTTAGGGTTAGGGTTAGGGTTAGGGTTAGGGTTAGGGTTAGGGTTAGGGTTAGGGTTAGGGTTAGGGTTAGGGTTAGGGTTAGGGTTAGGGTTAGGGTTAGGGTTAGGGTTAGGGTTAGGGTTAGGGTTAGGGTTAGGGTTAGGGTTAGGGTTAGGGTTAGGGTTAGGGTTAGGGTTAGGGTTAGGGTTAGGGTTAGGGTTAGGGTTAGGGTTAGGGTTAGGGTTAGGGTTAGGGTTAGGGTTAGGGTTAGGGTTAGGGTTAGGGTTAGGGTTAGGGTTAGGGTTAGGGTTAGGGTTAGGGTTAGGGTTAGGGTTAGGGTTAGGGTTAGGGTTAGGGTTAGGGTTAGGGTTAGGGTTAGGGTTAGGGTTAGGGTTAGGGTTAGGGTTAGGGTTAGGGTTAGGGTTAGGGTTAGGGTTAGGGTTAGGGTTAGGGTTAGGGTTAGGGTTAGGGTTAGGGTTAGGGTTAGGGTTAGGGTTAGGGTTAGGGTTAGGGTTAGGGTTAGGGTTAGGGTTAGGGTTAGGGTTAGGGTTAGGGTTAGGGTTAGGGTTAGGGTTAGGGTTAGGGTTAGGGTTAGGGTTAGGGTTAGGGTTAGGGTTAGGGTTAGGGTTAGGGTTAGGGTTAGGGTTAGGGTTAGGGTTAGGGTTAGGGTTAGGGTTAGGGTTAGGGTTAGGGTTAGGGTTAGGGTTAGGGTTAGGGTTAGGGTTAGGGTTAGGGTTAGGGTTAGGGTTAGGGTTAGGGTTAGGGTTAGGGTTAGGGTTAGGGTTAGGGTTAGGGTTAGGGTTAGGGTTAGGGTTAGGGTTAGGGTTAGGGTTAGGGTTAGGGTTAGGGTTTAGGGTTAGGGTTAGGGTTAGGGTTAGGGTTAGGGTTAGGGTTAGGGTTAGGGTTAGGGTTAGGGTTAGGGTTAGGGTTAGGGTTAGGGTTAGGGTTAGGGTTAGGGTTAGGGTTAGGGTTAGGGTTAGGGTTAGGGTTAGGGTTAGGGTTAGGGTTAGGGTTAGGGTTAGGGTTAGGGTTAGGGTTAGGGTTAGGGTTAGGGTTAGGGTTAGGGTTAGGGTTAGGGTTAGGGTTAGGGTTAGGGTTAGGGTTAGGGTTAGGGTTAGGGTTAGGGTTAGGGTTAGGGTTAGGGTTAGGGTTAGGGTTAGGGTTAGGGTTAGGGTTAGGGTTAGGGTTAGGGTTAGGGTTAGGGTTAGGGTTAGGGTTAGGGTTAGGGTTAGGGTTAGGGTTAGGGTTAGGGTTAGGGTTAGGGTTAGGGTTAGGGTTAGGGTTAGGGTTAGGGTTAGGGTTAGGGTTAGGGTTAGGGTTAGGGTTAGGGTTAGGGTTAGGGTTAGGGTTAGGGTTAGGGTTAGGGTTAGGGTTAGGGTTAGGGTTAGGGTTAGGGTTAGGGTTAGGGTTAGGGTTAG
>OU974077.1:0-65000 GCA_918843875.1 Diadumene lineata
TTTGATGTGGTCTTTTCTGAACCGTCAATCAATTTCAGGGGGAATTTATTTCAAGGAATAACCAAGGATAGAATATATCATGTTAAGCTCCGCCCTATGAAATTGATTGACGGTTCATAAAATACCAAATTGAAGTAAAGTTTCTTAAAACTAAATGAAGCATGTTGTTTGCTTTCTGACGCAGGTTACTTGGGCTACTGCAAAAAACAACAAGGGAATCCCAGAAGAACACCTTTGTGCCGCACTTTTTACAAATCAAGACTTGATTCAAGCATATTTGAACTACCTGGAAGTGAGTATATGTCATTTACTAGTCCCTAAGCTTGAATTTATCAGCAGTCCAACACTATTATTTTACAAGCTTGCAACCCTTGTATTTATTAGCAATTGATCACCAGTCATATTCTGCTCACTGTTTTCTTCCATCTGTATCGGTGATTGCTAACAAGTATTCAGTCCTCCCATTCACTGTAATTGTGTTGAACTATTGGTAAGATTTTTTTTTTAATATTTTAAAATTAAGGCAGAGAGAAAGTTAAAACCCATCCACCATTGCAAATCATATTGGTGCCATCATATATATGGTAAAATACATACGACGAGAAAAGTCTGCCACAAGATACAGGGATGACCCTATGATCAATCAGCTACGAAACCTGGCAACAGAATTGCAAAAGGAAGGGGACATTAACAGGGAGGGGGTTATTCTCACAGTGGAAGATCTCACATCAGCTTAATAAATGGTTGTCGTGGTATGTGGCACATTGACCCAAAACATATTACTGTATATTCACCCATCTCTAACACATGTTGGAGACAAAACACAACAACAAAAGAAAAGAAAAGAAAAGAAAAGAAAAAAAGAGAGAGAGACACACACACACACAGACAAGAAGTCCCCACGAAACACCTAACAAATGTAAACTTTGTAAATCATTGATCATAATTGTCAGAAAATTACAATTTTGTTTCAAGTGATGTCACAATCATTGCAAGCTATAGGATTGAAGCACACTTTGTGATGCACTTAATTTCGAACATAAGATAACTCAATGTCTGTTTTTTAATTGTGTGTTCACAGGGAAGAAATTTTAGAGTGTGTTAGAGTCCCAGCAATTTAAGGTTGACATCAGCAAAGGGAGACCAGAAAGCCAGGGAATTTATGGACTTGGTGTTGGTAGCTTTGTATAACACACTCACCACCTGCAAGGTAAAATAAATATAGATTTTTGCTCAGGACAGACTTCATTTGTTTGTGTTTTGGCCAAATGGTGGGATTGTCAGCAGTCTAAAGTCCCTTGTGGCTCCAGCTCAAATCCTGGCTGAGCTCATTATGTAAACCAAGGTTGTTGCTGTGTGTGTATGTGTGTGTTTTTTTTTTTTTTTTTTTTTTTTTTTTTTTTTCCCAATATGATTCATCTCCATTATTTTAATATGTGCAGATCAATCGTCGTGTACTCCAGTGAGCTGCATAAAATGTGATCACACATACAGAATAGTTGATGACAAGATGTTTAATTTTCTTTTTCTTTTTTCTCCAATTTTCCAGGGGCCTAGAGATTCGTACTCTGAAGTACTTTGCCGAAGAGGAGAACAACAAGTTTAAACATCAAGGAGCACTCAGGATCCAACTATTTAGTTCATCATAGCAGTGGAGAGTTTAAGCTTCATCTTTATGTTTATAAGACAGCAAAGTTCCGTGGACATGATGAGGTGTTGATAGAGGTATGTGATGTGTGTGTACTAGGTTTTGTACTGAATCCAGTCTGCACTGGGAGTATCTAGAGTACAGAGCTACAGCACACACCCAGAGCATGTTATTCAAAGAAATGTAAATTTTGTTATAGCTGAATGAAAAGTAAATGGTGACTTCAAATCATTGGCACAATGTGATAAGTGTGCAGAAGTACAGTTGTCAAATATTGTTTCATCATTTCTTTAATCAGTCCTCTCATTTATTCCATAGTCAGACAGTGAATTACATAGACTGATATCAGATTATATTAAGCTGCATCGAAAACGACTACTTGTTGCTGACACCAATACAGAATATGTGTTTGTGGTAAGTTTGATTTTGTTCTCTTTAATTGTTTCAAAGGGTGAAGTTGTGATGTTAAGTGTGATTTGGGCTCAAACCTTAACCCTGACTATACCAATCCACCCCTCTCTAGGGTTAAAGCTTGTCAAAATTCACCCCTGGGTTTGGCAGAGAACTGTTTCAGCTAATTTTCTTCAGGAAAGAAAGATAGGTCAAGACATGAATACAAGGATTAAATAGGCCAAACTTTCATTCTGGTCAAACTCGCACAATTCTTCTCAGGGTGAATTTTTTTAAAATCCACCCTTATTCTCACAGTTAATTCTGGGGCTAATTTTTCTCAGGAAGGAAAGGGATTAAGACAAGAATTTTGGGGTTAAATAGGCCAAACGTTCATTCTGATCAAACTGACACAATTCTTCTCAGGGTGATTTTTTTTAAAAATCCACCCTTATTCTCACAGTTAATTCTGGGGCTGATTTTTCTCAGGAAGGAAAAGGTGTTTGGTGTACTAATGTTAATTCTTTGTTCTTCTTTATCTTCTTTGTTAGAACTCCAACGGACAACCTTTTGCTGGGCCGGCATTCACAAAGCATTTACAAAAGATTTTCAACTCGCTAAGTGGTACTAAAGTCTCTGTAAATGCAATACGATCGAGCTTTATCACGTTTGCGTATGCCCAGGGGTAAGTCAACTTGTGTGCTTAATTGTTACTATTTTATTGAAATGAGACTGCATCACAGTGCAGTTCTGTCTCTAAATTAATTGCTTTGAAAATGATAGCCACCCCCAACACCCTTCTCATTCCCTCCCACAAATCCACATAGTGTGTGGAGATGGATGTTATATTTTCCAATCTCATTATGAATTCTTGTTTGTCTCTCAACAGAGGGAGTTCAGAAAGTTTAAGGCATAGCTTGGCAAATGCACTTCGTCATTCAAAGAGGCAAGCGGAGTGCACATATGACAGAAGGACTGCTGTAGAGAAGAAAAAAGAAGCTCTTTCCTTTGCTCAGAATGTAGCGGAAGCATCGTTGTCATCAGAACATCAGTATTGTGTGGAGACGCCTAGTCATACTACAGACGCACAACGAAGAAGAAGCCACACATTCAAGGCCGGAGATTTTGTTGGTGTGATCGAAGCCAGTAGCACTTTGAGTCGTCCAAAGATCTTGATTGGGAGGATATGTTGTTTCCTTAACAATGAGGAAGTTGTCCTGTCGTGGTATAAGCGTGCTTCTGGTGGAACTTATAAGCTCCACTGTGATGACTCGTGCTGGATTGAGAATATAAATAATCTTGTTTTAGTGAACGTGACACCATGCAAAGAAGTTGACACTTTTAAGCTAGATCAATCACTGAGATCTATACACAAGGTTGTATCTCCTGATAAGTAAGGCACTCCATTTGATGTTTTTATATGGATCGGTGAGAGCCCTTCAAACTTTTCTTCAAATAGTTTGTGATCTTACAGTGACACTAGTGTGGGCTTAATGAACATTTGAGATAATAGACACTTAATTATATTGATACATGTCAATGTAGACCTGCATAGCTGTATTGAGTGTGCCCTGATGATTTTAATATTTCAAGTGTACATGTAATATCCACTTATACAAAGGTACTGCAATAAAATTACTATTACTACAGATACTGTGGCTTTTGTTTAATTTTTATCAGTCAAGTGAATTGTGGTTATGATCGAGCTGCACCAGACAATAGAATGCATACCCACAAAATACGGAATTTAACGCTTTTATCATTTTGCATTCTGTTGTGTTTAAAAACTGTTTGTCATTGATGCTCCTATGTGTGATCGAGTCCCGGCGCTTGCGGGCTTCCTGTGTATAAACATCAGCATCGTCCCTGTTCTTACGGAAAGAAAGTTAAAACCCCAAGAGATCAATGAAAAAGGCGAAGAAATAATTGAAATTTTGAATAAGATAAGAAAGAAACGGAGGGAAATCAATGCAATGGAAAGATTTCCACGAGATCCATACACCGAAGTGTTATTTATCCCCAGTAAGAAGGGCTTCCCTGTGCTGATTTTCCTACGACCGCCAAATGTTTGGCGGACTTAGAAAGACTCGCTGTGATTGGTCCATTTGTTCACAGGTCAGAATCGCGGGTTTCCTGTTTCGTTTTCCAGTTGTGAGTCGAGTGAACATGGATCGCAGCCTACTCAGTTCAAAACTGAGTAAAAAAAAAAAACGATCTTAAATTATAATGCCGAACTCGGTCATCACTAACAACCCAAAGCCAACCAGCATTAAGTGAACGAGGAAAATTTGCTTTCCTTGTGTTTCACGGATAAAAGAAAAACCGTACATTTTAATCTTCTGGTGAGTTTGCACTGATTTATAAACAAGCTTAGTGTATATGCTATCCATTCATTCATTCATTAATTAATTCATTCATTCATTCATTCATTCATTCATTCATTCATTCATTCATTCATTCATTCATTCATTCATTCATTCATTCATTCATTCATTCATTTGATCTTTGATTCATTCATTCATTCATTCATTAATTCATTCATTCATTTATTTATTCATTTATTCATTTATTCATTTATTCATTCATTCAATCATCCATTCATTCATTCATTTATTTAATCAATGGCAAATGACTAAGTCAACTGAAATTGGTTGCAGTAACTGCATACATTTGAGATTGAAATTATCCAGTAATTGCATTCACAAACAAGCTATGGTAATGTTAGACTAAACGATCAAATGATTGTGCTATTGTAGCTGTTGCTAATGTCCAACATGTATAAATTGGGCCTAGTCTCTCCTAATTTTATGTAATCACCGGATTCTGGTGGAACTTGAACATATACAATATACTGACACTCCATGATCATGAGACTGCAATAATTCACTTTTTCTGATCTATCCATCCTTTCTTTCAATAATAGATCTATTCATTTCATCTTTGATTCATTCATTCATTCATTCATTCATTCATTCATTCATTCATTCATTCATTCATTCATTCATTCATTCATTCATTCATTCATTCATTTGATCTTTGATTCATTCATTCATTCATTCATTAATTCATTCATTCATTTATTTATTCATTTATTCATTTATTCATTTATTCATTCATTCAATCATTCATTCATTCAATCATCCATTCATTCATTCATTTATTTAATCAATGGCAAATGACTAAGTCAACTGAAATTGGTTGCAGTAACTGCATACATTTGAGATTGAAATTATCCAGTAATTGCATTCACAAACAAGCTATGGTAATGTTAGACTAAACGATCAAATGATTGTGCTATTGTAGCTGTTGCTAATGTCCAACATGTATAAATTGGGCCTAGTCTCTCCTAATTTTATGTAATCACCGGATTCTGGTGGAACTTGAACATATACAATATACTGACACTCCATGATCATGAGACTGCAATAATTCACTTTTTCTGATCTATCCATCCTTTCTTTCAATAATAGATCTATTCATTTCATCTTTGATTCATTCATTCATTCATTCATTCATTCATTCATTCATTCATTCATTCATTCATTCATTCATTCATTCATTCATTTGATCTTTGATTCATTCATTCATTCATTCATTAATTCATTCATTCATTTATTTATTCATTTATTCATTTATTCATTTATTCATTCATTCAATCATTCATTCATTCAATCATCCATTCATTCATTCATTTATTTAATCAATGGCAAATGACTAAGTCAACTGAAATTGGTTGCAGTAACTGCATACATTTGAGATTGAAATTATCCAGTAATTGCATTCACAAACAAGCTATGGTAATGTTAGACTAAACGATCAAATGATTGTGCTATTGTAGCTGTTGCTAATGTCCAACATGTATAAATTGGGCCTAGTCTCTCCTAATTTTATGTAATCACCGGATTCTGGTGGAACTTGAACATATACAATATACTGACACTCCATGATCATGAGACTGCAATAATTCACTTTTTCTGATCTATCCATCCTTTCTTTCAATAATAGATCTATTCATTTCATCTTTGATTCATTCATTCATTCATTCATTCATTCATTCATTCATTCATTCATTCATTCATTCATTCATTCATTCATTCATTCATTCATTTGATCTTTGATTCATTCATTCATTCATTCATTAATTCATTCATTCATTTATTTATTCATTTATTCATTTATTCATTTATTCATTCATTCAATCATTCATTCATTCAATCATCCATTCATTCATTCATTTATTTAATCAATGGCAAATGACTAAGTCAACTGAAATTGGTTGCAGTAACTGCATACATTTGAGATTGAAATTATCCAGTAATTGCATTCACAAACAAGCTATGGTAATGTTAGACTAAACGATCAAATGATTGTGCTATTGTAGCTGTTGCTAATGTCCAACATGTATAAATTGGGCCTAGTCTCTCCTAATTTTATGTAATCACCGGATTCTGGTGGAACTTGAACATATACAATATACTGACACTCCATGATCATGAGACTGCAATAATTCACTTTTTCTGATCTATCCATCCTTTCTTTCAATAATAGATCTATTCATTTCATCTTTGATTCATTCATTCATTCATTCATTCATTCATTCATTCATTCATTCATTCATTCATTCATTCATTCATTCATTCATTCATTTGATCTTTGATTCATTCATTCATTCATTCATTAATTCATTCATTCATTTATTTATTCATTTATTCATTTATTCATTTATTCATTCATTCAATCATTCATTCATTCAATCATCCATTCATTCATTCATTTATTTAATCAATGGCAAATGACTAAGTCAACTGAAATTGGTTGCAGTAACTGCATACATTTGAGATTGAAATTATCCAGTAATTGCATTCACAAACAAGCTATGGTAATGTTAGACTAAACGATCAAATGATTGTGCTATTGTAGCTGTTGCTAATGTCCAACATGTATAAATTGGGCCTAGTCTCTCCTAATTTTATGTAATCACCGGATTCTGGTGGAACTTGAACATATACAATATACTGACACTCCATGATCATGAGACTGCAATAATTCACTTTTTCTGATCTATCCATCCTTTCTTTCAATAATAGATCTATTCATTTCATCTTTGATTCATTCATTCATTCATTCATTCATTCATTCATTCATTCATTCATTCATTCATTCATTCATTCATTCATTCATTTGATCTTTGATTCATTCATTCATTCATTCATTAATTCATTCATTCATTTATTTATTCATTTATTCATTTATTCATTTATTCATTCATTCAATCATCCATTCATTCATTCATTTATTTAATCAATGGCAAATGACTAAGTCAACTGAAATTGGTTGCAGTAACTGCATACATTTGAGATTGAAATTATCCAGTAATTGCATTCACAAACAAGCTATGGTAATGTTAGACTAAACGATCAAATGATTGTGCTATTGTAGCTGTTGCTAATGTCCAACATGTATAAATTGGGCCTAGTCTCTCCTAATTTTATGTAATCACCGGATTCTGGTGGAACTTGAACATATACAATATACTGACACTCCATGATCATGAGACTGCAATAATTCACTTTTTCTGATCTATCCATCCTTTCTTTCAATAATAGATCTATTCATTTCATCTTTGATTCATTCATTCATTCATTCATTCATTCATTCATTCATTCATTCATTCATTCATTCATTCATTCATTCATTCATTCATTTGATCTTTGATTCATTCATTCATTCATTCATTAATTCATTCATTCATTTATTTATTCATTTATTCATTTATTCATTTATTCATTCATTCAATCATTCATTCATTCAATCATCCATTCATTCATTCATTTATTTAATCAATGGCAAATGACTAAGTCAACTGAAATTGGTTGCAGTAACTGCATACATTTGAGATTGAAATTATCCAGTAATTGCATTCACAAACAAGCTATGGTAATGTTAGACTAAACGATCAAATGATTGTGCTATTGTAGCTGTTGCTAATGTCCAACATGTATAAATTGGGCCTAGTCTCTCCTAATTTTATGTAATCACCGGATTCTGGTGGAACTTGAACATATACAATATACTGACACTCCATGATCATGAGACTGCAATAATTCACTTTTTCTGATCTATCCATCCTTTCTTTCAATAATAGATCTATTCATTTCATCTTTGATTCATTCATTCATTCATTCATTCATTCATTCATTCATTCATTCATTCATTCATTCATTCATTCATTCATTCATTTGATCTTTGATTCATTCATTCATTCATTCATTAATTCATTCATTCATTTATTTATTCATTTATTCATTTATTCATTTATTCATTCATTCATTCATTCATTCATTCATTCATTTATTTAATCAATGGCAAATGACTAAGTCAACTGAAATTGGTTGCAGTAACTGCATACATTTGAGATTGAAATTATCCAGTAATTGCATTCACAAACAAGCTATGGTAATGTTAGACTAAACGATCAAATGATTGTGCTATTGTAGCTGTTGCTAATGTCCAACATGTATAAATTGGGCCTAGTCTCTCCTAATTTTATGTAATCACCGGATTCTGGTGGAACTTGAACATATACAATATACTGACACTCCATGATCATGAGACTGCAATAATTCACTTTTTCTGATCTATCCATCCTTTCTTTCAATAATAGATCTATTCATTTCATCTTTGATTCATTCATTCATTCATTCATTCATTCATTCATTCATTCATTCATTCATTCATTCATTCATTCATTCATTCATTCATTTGATCTTTGATTCATTCATTCATTCATTCATTAATTCATTCATTCATTTATTTATTCATTTATTCATTTATTCATTTATTCATTCATTCAATCATTCATTCATTCAATCATCCATTCATTCATTCATTTATTTAATCAATGGCAAATGACTAAGTCAACTGAAATTGGTTGCAGTAACTGCATACATTTGAGATTGAAATTATCCAGTAATTGCATTCACAAACAAGCTATGGTAATGTTAGACTAAACGATCAAATGATTGTGCTATTGTAGCTGTTGCTAATGTCCAACATGTATAAATTGGGCCTAGTCTCTCCTAATTTTATGTAATCACCGGATTCTGGTGGAACTTGAACATATACAATATACTGACACTCCATGATCATGAGACTGCAATAATTCACTTTTTCTGATCTATCCATCCTTTCTTTCAATAATAGATCTATTCATTTCATCTTTGATTCATTCATTCATTCATTCATTCATTCATTCATTCATTCATTCATTCATTCATTCATTCATTCATTCATTCATTTGATCTTTGATTCATTCATTCATTCATTCATTAATTCATTCATTCATTTATTTATTCATTTATTCATTTATTCATTTATTCATTCATTCAATCATTCATTCATTCAATCATCCATTCATTCATTCATTTATTTAATCAATGGCAAATGACTAAGTCAACTGAAATTGGTTGCAGTAACTGCATACATTTGAGATTGAAATTATCCAGTAATTGCATTCACAAACAAGCTATGGTAATGTTAGACTAAACGATCAAATGATTGTGCTATTGTAGCTGTTGCTAATGTCCAACATGTATAAATTGGGCCTAGTCTCTCCTAATTTTATGTAATCACCGGATTCTGGTGGAACTTGAACATATACAATATACTGACACTCCATGATCATGAGACTGCAATAATTCACTTTTTCTGATCTATCCATCCTTTCTTTCAATAATAGATCTATTCATTTCATCTTTGATTCATTCATTCATTCATTCATTCATTCATTCATTCATTCATTCATTCATTCATTCATTCATTCATTCATTCATTCATTCATTTGATCTTTGATTCATTCATTCATTCATTCATTAATTCATTCATTCATTTATTTATTCATTTATTCATTTATTCATTTATTCATTCATTCAATCATTCATTCATTCAATCATCCATTCATTCATTCATTTATTTAATCAATGGCAAATGACTAAGTCAACTGAAATTGGTTGCAGTAACTGCATACATTTGAGATTGAAATTATCCAGTAATTGCATTCACAAACAAGCTATGGTAATGTTAGACTAAACGATCAAATGATTGTGCTATTGTAGCTGTTGCTAATGTCCAACATGTATAAATTGGGCCTAGTCTCTCCTAATTTTATGTAATCACCGGATTCTGGTGGAACTTGAACATATACAATATACTGACACTCCATGATCATGAGACTGCAATAATTCACTTTTTCTGATCTATCCATCCTTTCTTTCAATAATAGATCTATTCATTTCATCTTTGATTCATTCATTCATTCATTCATTCATTCATTCATTCATTCATTCATTCATTCATTCATTCATTCATTCATTCATTCATTTGATCTTTGATTCATTCATTCATTCATTCATTAATTCATTCATTCATTTATTTATTCATTTATTCATTTATTCATTTATTCATTCATTCATTCATTCATTCATTCATTCATCCATTCATTCATTCATTTATTTAATCAATGGCAAATGACTAAGTCAACTGAAATTGGTTGCAGTAACTGCATACATTTGAGATTGAAATTATCCAGTAATTGCATTCACAAACAAGCTATGGTAATGTTAGACTAAACGATCAAATGATTGTGCTATTGTAGCTGTTGCTAATGTCCAACATGTATAAATTGGGCCTAGTCTCTCCTAATTTTATGTAATCACCGGATTCTGGTGGAACTTGAACATATACAATATACTGACACTCCATGATCATGAGACTGCAATAATTCACTTTTTCTGATCTATCCATCCTTTCTTTCAATAATAGATCTATTCATTTCATCTTTGATTCATTCATTCATTCATTCATTCATTCATTCATTCATTCATTCATTCATTCATTCATTCATTCATTCATTCATTTGATCTTTGATTCATTCATTCATTCATTCATTAATTCATTCATTCATTTATTTATTCATTTATTCATTTATTCATTTATTCATTCATTCAATCATCCATTCATTCATTCATTTATTTAATCAATGGCAAATGACTAAGTCAACTGAAATTGGTTGCAGTAACTGCATACATTTGAGATTGAAATTATCCAGTAATTGCATTCACAAACAAGCTATGGTAATGTTAGACTAAACGATCAAATGATTGTGCTATTGTAGCTGTTGCTAATGTCCAACATGTATAAATTGGGCCTAGTCTCTCCTAATTTTATGTAATCACCGGATTCTGGTGGAACTTGAACATATACAATATACTGACACTCCATGATCATGAGACTGCAATAATTCACTTTTTCTGATCTATCCATCCTTTCTTTCAATAATAGATCTATTCATTTCATCTTTGATTCATTCATTCATTCATTCATTCATTCATTCATTCATTCATTCATTCATTCATTCATTCATTCATTCATTTGATCTTTGATTCATTCATTCATTCATTCATTAATTCATTCATTCATTTATTTATTCATTTATTCATTTATTCATTTATTCATTCATTCAATCATTCATTCATTCAATCATCCATTCATTCATTCATTTATTTAATCAATGGCAAATGACTAAGTCAACTGAAATTGGTTGCAGTAACTGCATACATTTGAGATTGAAATTATCCAGTAATTGCATTCACAAACAAGCTATGGTAATGTTAGACTAAACGATCAAATGATTGTGCTATTGTAGCTGTTGCTAATGTCCAACATGTATAAATTGGGCCTAGTCTCTCCTAATTTTATGTAATCACCGGATTCTGGTGGAACTTGAACATATACAATATACTGACACTCCATGATCATGAGACTGCAATAATTCACTTTTTCTGATCTATCCATCCTTTCTTTCAATAATAGATCTATTCATTTCATCTTTGATTCATTCATTCATTCATTCATTCATTCATTCATTCATTCATTCATTCATTCATTCATTCATTCATTCATTCATTCATTCATTCATTCATTTGATCTTTGATTCATTCATTCATTCATTCATTAATTCATTCATTCATTCATTCATTCATTCATTCATTCATTCATTTATTCAAACATTTATTCATTCATTCCATCGATCAATCATTCATTCTTTTCATTCATTCATTCATTCATTCATTCATTCATTCATTCATTCATATCTTTGTTTTTTTAGATCAAACTAGTTTTATGATAAATCATATCACACTTCACTTTTTAATTAGATCCCAAAGGATTTTTTGATTTTATTTTTTCAATTGGCAATAGAAAATATTTACAGTTTTCTTTTTAATTCCTTTGTTTATTATTGTTGTTGATAAAACTTATTTACATGATCAGGATAGGTTTTTTTGATATGGTATTTTGCAATTAAACTTCTACTAGACTTAGTACTTCTTTAAATAGTTTGCTTTTTCCAAATATCCTGCAATATAGATAATGCCACAATCTCTAGTGTACCATCAACTTATGTTTAACTTTATATTTAAGCTCTAATGATAGTCTTATACTTCTAGGTTTGCCCAGGTGACTTTTTCTTCGGTTGTCCAATTAGAATGTGGTGATGTTAGCATCCATAACACAGGAGATACTAAACTCTGTGGAAACGTTTCTCGGTTCTTGGTTATCAGCGGTATCCAGTAACTCTGCGTATCGCCATATGAAACAAAAATCTCTATTGGATGGTTAGATGGAGCAATCTCCGTCTTTGCAACTAAATGAAGCTCGCTGTGGACTACTTTAAAGACCGCATTTGCCCTCTTTTGAGCATCGTCATTTACTGGCTTCCAGTCCATGCTGACGTAGTTTCGCTTGTCTGCCATTCGTTTGGCAAGCTCAAGGGTGTGGCTTACTTGGTTTTGGTTGGCGAACCTGCCGATGTTTGTCCCGTCATAGATTTCGGCATCGAACCAGTATCGTCCACTTTGAACTGTGTACACATGACTACTTTCTGGTTCTCTGTCACATGGCCGTGATGCGTACCTACAAATGGGTTCTCCTGTGACAAAACGAAAAACATTTGATAAGTGCACATTCAAGGAAAGTGTAACAAACACAGCCCCAAAAGGAGACGCAATGTGAGACGCACATTAATCCAGAGGTTAACATGAATTGAGCGTCAATGAATTTTAAACGTACGTGTACATATTTCTGTATTTACATTCATTTGTTTCATCCATTTCATAATCATGACGTTTGTATGCATCTTTTACCTTGAGCAATGCTGTTTTTCCTTGGTATCAAGAAAAGTCCCATCCCAGCACCCGGAATAGACGACTTCGCGAAGTAGCATAATCCCTCATTGGAAAGTGCAGATCGTACAAGTCTAACATAAAACCGACTTTGGCGATAGTCGTTGATAGCATCTTTAATGTCTTCATTGCATATTGCCAGTTCCTGAACACAAGTCTCATAATACTGTTCGTACACAGCCGGAATCTTTGTAGGATCACGCCACTCTTTTCTGATCTCAAACGGCTTAAAGGGACTCTTCCACGTTCTACGGGGAAGACCGCGAAGTCCGTTCTTGTCTTGCACTGCCTGCTTTGTTGCCCGACTCACTGCCTCGCTGTACCCAAATTTCAAATATTGGTAGGTGTGACCGGCTTCTGCTAGTTTCACAGCAAATGGTTGTAGTGTATTGTCCTGGCGAAATAAATTTGCAATTAACAACACGTAAATAATAACTTCAAGCTACTGAAAGCCAGAAACATTGCGATCATTTTGTTATTTCAGCAAACATGATGTATACTTCGATAATAACTACTTCATTGGGTTTCCACCTTTCAATTATACACGAACTACTAGTATGAATTAACAAGAACTGGTTACTGGACATATTGTTTACACGGGACATACAAGGTGACGACATATTATTTGTATTCTTACATTGTCTCTCTCTTGGAGCCAAATGTTAACAAGTCTTCTACCATAGTGGTCCTTGTCCAGAAATGGTTGTCCATCTTTTAAGGCAATTTCCAAGTACACTTTTGAGGAGTGAACAATGAGCTTGCGAGCATAATACAATGACTGAATTCCAATGTCGGCGTGGTAGATAGTGACTTTTCTGCCATTACCATCATCTTCTCGATAAAGGCGAAATGTTTCATAGACCTCCGGGGCGTCGTTAAACTTGACGCGAAAACGCATCTTTCCGGCTTCTGTTGTTAACATACCGGGAACTCCCATTATCTACGAGTAAAAAAAATGTCAGTCATTCAGAAATTCTGAAACTCTCTTGCCCTTACGCACCTATAACAGACATACCACGACTCTTGACCTAAATGTATATATATACATGATTGCTGTGCCGTTTCACTATGTCCAAGAGAGCCCAAGCAAGATTAGAGAAGAAATATGATAAGTCCAGTGATGGCAATTACTTCTCTTAACATTTACTCTATTGCTATGCCATATTAGTGAAATAGACGCAAGCTTAAAAGCAAACGCTGTCCTCACTGTAACATATCGTGAATAACAATTAGCGCAAGTACGAAAAGAACGGAAATATCGTGATCCTTTTGCATGCGCTTGTGTTTTTTCACAAGTAGAACAGCACAGGAAAAATGTGTATGTTTTATCGATCATTCCTGCGTTTATGCGTGCGTCTGTTTAAATAGTGAGACTAGTTCTAAGGGTTACCTCTCCACCATCACCATCGAAAAAGCGAATGGAGTCTTTATCAAGCTCAATGAGACAATTGGGATTAGGTGGAGTGGACAACGCGTTGCTCTTGAAACTTTCTGGTAGTATCTCATCTGCTAGGTCGTCATCTATCATTTTGAGCGCATCTTGTAAATATCTGTTAACGCAGTACTGTACGTCGGTTGGGCAAAACAAAGCTATTGACACGGGACTACCAAATGGACAGGAAGCACAGAATTGTCTTTCTCTATTGAAGGAAGACTCACTGAAGCCGGAGAACTGAACTTTGATTGATATCGCTGCGACTTCTGTTAATGAACAATGCAATGGTCGTAGTGAAGTGTTTTCCACATTGTGTTGGCGACTAGCGACACCTTCCTGATGAAATCTAAGTTAAAATAGAAAGAAAAACACTAATTCGTCATCATTCTAGGCTAAATATTGAACAATCACCTCGATTTTTTAACGCGCAGTGCGAGTTTTCATCTAAATGTGTCCTAGTCTGCGTGTACGTATTATGCGCTTTCGTTAGATGCGTAATTTCAATGACAGTGAAATGAATACCTGATGTACGAGTTATCCCATTCGAGAACGTGGAGGCACCTCTCGCAAGAGCACTCTCGAAGGAGCTTGTGATACTGCCTTAGCTGAACTTCTCTTGAAATATCTAGCAATTCTTGGTCTGATGAACAAATGACAATAACTTTGAAATATATGTTAGTGAAATAGTAGCACGCAAAAACGCAGGTTCATCCAACTGTAAGGGGAGTGTAATAGCTGAAATGTGCAATTAAAGTGTAATAAACTGACAAAAAAGGTACTACACAAATCTATACGAAAAAAGAGTCATGTGCGATAGCAGATTGTAATATGCTTTGTGTATTAAACGGGTTTTTGAAAATGACTCTAGAATATTTTGTGTGTGTTATTTAGGTGTATATTACACTACATTACACTCACAGCTATTACCCTTCGTTTCGCTGGCTTTTAAAAAACAATCTAAATCAGGTTAGCTCTAATTGTGCCTTACACTAAGCCTAATGTATTACCGCTTTTGTTGAATTTGTGTAAAAGTTGGCCAGCGATGTGCGTTGCTGCATTAGCGACACCACTCGATACATTTTTGAGATACAGTAGAGTCGTGACAACTTGTTCGCTGTTGACTATTTGCGATTCTAAAGTCTTATTTGCATATTCATTCAAAAACGCGGACCACTCTTCGTCTAAGGTGTTCCAAGTGTGCAATTCTTTGATGAACAGATCAATTTCTTCGCTGGTTGTAGTCTGTTTGCGGCCTGGCAGAAGCACATTTTCTTGTCGATCAGTAAGATTCTGGTACAAAGCAGATACATTTTTGTGCAAACTTCGTGGGTTGTTGGTCTGTATTGTCAGAGGAGTATACACACTGAAATAAGAACGAAAGAAAACAAAAAGTCCAATTTAAAATTCGCAAGAATTAAAAAAAAATGATATGAAATGATGCAATTTAATAAACTTTATTTACCGAGGGTAAACACAATTAACCCAGAGAGTTATATAGCATGTGCAAGCCCCATGATTTCTTCTATTTTTTTTCTTTCGTGGTGATCAGATTTTTAATAAACTTACTTGACATTTTGCTCTGGCTGCAGCAATTGTCTCTTAGACCTGATGTTTTTTTGGTGTCTTCTTCTCTTCTGTCGTGAAGAAACATTTACTTTTCGCGAAATACCAGGACTTCCCTTTTAAAAACAATCAAAATCATTACACTCAGAAGCACACTTCCTCTGTACGCCGGTGCTAAAGACTTAAATATTTGGGGGGGCTTCTCCTTCAATTGTTTTGTGATTTCGGGGTGGGGGATGGGGAGGGGAGGAGTGGGGGGATTAAAGTGCCCCTTCATGGCTGTTACTGTTCCGCCGCCACTGACTTGATTTTAAGAAACCTGAGACCTTGAAAAGCCTTCATGTTCGACCATTCAAAATTGTAGTTATAGGGCTCGACTATCAAAATGATTAGAAATTTAAATGATATTAAATAAACAACTTAAGTACCTTGCCTGGACGTCGAATATCTGTGACGCGACGTATTTCTGGAGAGACAGGTTCCGTGGCGTCTTCATTGGTCGGTTCTAAAACAGTTGATGAGTACTGTGGTGAGCCAATACTTGAAATGGTCGCATCATCCTGTCCTTCTAATTCTACTAGTTCTTCTGCGGCTTCTTCGTCTTCTTCTTCTTCTTCTTCTTCTTGTTCTTCTTGTTGCTCTTGTTCTTGTTCTTGTTCTTTGATTTCTTCTTGTTCTTCTAATTCTTTTTGGAAATGTCGCGATGGAATTTCGTTCACTGTCTGGTCGAAGTGCGTTGCTGGGTCAAAATATCCTGCGAAAAATAATTGAATAAATAAATGATAAATGAATGAACCAATAAACAAGGAAACAAATAAGTGAATAAATAAATGAATAAACAAATAAATAAATAAACAAACAAATAAATGAGAAAGATTATATACAGTAAATTTAAAGGGATTATGACGTTTTGTTATGTTAAAAATATTTGAACCAAACCTTACCATCATTAAATAGAGATATGTAAAACGTTCTGAAAACTTCACATAGTCTTTCCTTCTTGTCAGCAGTTATGTTATCGGCATGTGCCAGTATTCCCTTGAGACTCTCGCACACGTTTACGAGGTAGATTAAACTTGAATCTTCTGAGGATGACATTGTTGAACTGAGTTGACCCGGAGTTCAGACACTCAATTTATAGCATTTTTCAATTTGTAATTAATCTATATTAAGAAGATTATGTAATGTTCTAGAGCGCTCGAAATGTTTCTATAAATATACCTATTACATTACCTTCAATCTATATTAAGTAGATTACGTAATGTCTGGAGCGCTCGAAATGTTACCATAAAGTATTTCTAAGTAAAAGTGTTTCTATCAAGTACATAAGAAATTAATAGATCGAAAACAGAATAGAATTGGAATGTTTATTTACTCATCATTAAGCTATATTGACATTTTATATATATGTACAATAATAAGAATAAATGTCTTTTTTTTACAGGCCAGTATGTTTGTTGTACTAAAATAAAATGAGACTGGGGGCTAGTAAACTGTTAGGTTTTCTGGTTAGCCCCCAGTTGATAATTTTTGCTAGATGAATAAAAGAAAGATACAAGAAAAATTGTTTAGAAATATTAGATGGAAATTACACATTTTAAAACTCAGAATGCTGTTGCAGAAGGAGAAATGAATACTAGAATGTACAATAACATTCCAGAAACTTCCAGAAAATGAAAAGTAACAAATCTTGGACATAGAGTCTAATTGTCTCAACATTCATGTCCAAGAATGTAGAATAATGAAGAATGTTCCATGAACCTTAGGAATAATACAACAGTAGAATATACTAGAATGCGCAGGAATACGGGCCGGGTTCGTCATATCCAGATTCAGTGTTGAGAACTCCCAATTCGGGACTGATCTAATGACGCGACCGTCCGAGAGTAAACAACATCCCTGCAATTTTTACCCGTGAATTTTTTGTACACATTTCCATGCATTTATATATACATATACATATGTACCAAACAATCTGAGAAACACATCTCCAGGTCCGCGTCACAAATTCCACCGTCGCGGTTGCTATATATACTTGAGTTTATTTTAGACGAAAAGAGGGAGAAAACCATTACGTAAGCAATAAATGACCGTTTTATTGTAAGTCGATTTGGCTGTACAAATATCTCGATGCACCTCTGTATCCAGAGGAAGAAAAGGAAAGAAAAGAAAAGAAAAAAATCAACAAACAAACACAAACAAAGAAACAAAAACAAAAAACACAACTTAAAAACGTCAGACGCGGATCCAGGAAGGGGCGCATAATCTTCAGGATGGATTGTAACATGAAATACTGACCTGGTTATTTTGAAAAAAATTATTGATAAAAATCAAGGGACTTGAAAAACGTGTACTGATTGGACCTGAAAGCGAGTTCAGTTATAGCCGCGCGTGGCCTGGAGCCGATAAAAAATTCGCGCCATTTATGCAAATATTGAGTGGTCACATGACCTCACACCTCTTGTCATTTTCACTGTTTACAGTTTGAAGAAAGGTGACACATCGTTCTCCCGATCTTTTGGACCGTTTAAGTGTTTATTTCGCTTCTACTGAAATTCCCCAGTCATGGCCGACGAAGATCATTGCCTTTCGATCATTAACTCGGAATATTGCACGTCCGAGTCGGAAGAAGATGAATCTGATATATTGTCACCACGTGAACGCGAAGAAAGCAGTTCGAATGACCAAGAAAGCACTTTAAATGCTCAAGGAAGCACTTCGAACGCACGTGACAGCCCTCAGTTGAAAGAAGCAATAACTACAACAGAGTCAACTCCTACAGTAGAGATTGCTGAAGACAATAGCGCAGACAGTCAACAAGAAAGCTCGTCGGATGTACAATCACCTCTCAAGAAGCGCCGAGGTAAATATGCCATCGGTCTGGATTGCCTCCCTCCATCGCTCGAAGTTTTCCTTCGCAACGCCAAAGACTTCTTCACCTCGAAAATAACTTTAGAACGTACAGGGCCTGCAGTAGCTCAAGCAACAATGGACAAAGTTCTTGAAAGAGCTCATTGTAAGTGATATATTAAATCTCTATAAAAAAAAAAAAGTTACTCAAAATGATTATCACGCGATCACGCGATCGAGAGAGCTTAAGACAAGTCCAGTCTTTACCCGCCGTTTCAAAACTTTGTTTTGATGTGGTCTTTTCTGAACCGTCAATCAATTTCAGGGGGAATTTATTTCAAGATAACCAAGGATAGAATATATCATGTTAAGCTCCGCCCTATGAAATTGATTGACGGTTCATAAAATACCAAATTGAAGTAAAGTTTCTTAAAACTAAATGAAGCATGTTGTTTGCTTTCTGACGCAGGTTACTTGGGCTACTGCAAAAACAACAAGGGAATCCCAGAAGAACACCTTTGTGCCGCACTTTTTACAAATCAAGACTTGATTCAAGCATATTTGAACTACCTGGAAGTGAGTATATGTCATTTACTAGTCCCTAAGCTTGAATTTATCAGCAGTCCACACTATTATTTTACAAGCTTGCAACCCTTGTATTTATTAGCAATTGATCACCAGTCATATTCTGCTCACTGTTTTCTTCCATCTGTATCGGTGATTGCTAACAAGTATTCAGTCCTCCCATTCACTGTAATTGTGTTGAACTATTGGTAAGATTTTTTTTTTAATCTTTTAAATTTCCAGGCAGAGAGAAAGTTAAACCCATCCACCATTGCAAATCATATTGGTGCCATCATATATATGGTAAAATACATACGACGAGAAAAGTCTGCCACAAGATACAGGGATGACCCTATGATCAATCAGCTACGAAACCTGGCAACAGAATTGCAAAAGGAAGGGGACATTAACAGATTATCCACAGTGGAAGATCTCACATCAGCTAATAAATGGTTGTCGTGGTATGTGGCACATTGACCCAAAACATATTACTGTATATTCACCCATCTCTAACACATGTTGGAGACAAAACAACAACAACAAAAGAAAAGAAAAGAAAAGAAAAGAAAAAAAGAGAGAGAGACACACACACACACAGACAAGAAGTCCCCACGAAACACCTAACAAATGTAAACTTTGTAAATCATTGATCATAATTGTCAGAAAATACAATTTGTTTCAAGTGATGTCACAATCATTGCAAGCTATAGGATTGAAGCACACTTTGTGATGCACTTAATTTCGAACATAAGATAACTCAATGTCTGTTTTTAATTGTGTGTTCACAGGGAAGAAATTTTAGAGTGTGTTAGAGTCCAGCAATTTAAGGTTGACATCAGCAAAGGAGACCAGAAAGCCAGGGAATTTATGGACTTGGTGTTGGTAGCTTTGTATACACACTCACCACCTGCAAGGTAAAATAAATATAGATTTTTGCTCAGACAGACTTCATTTGTTTGTGTTTTGGCCAAATGGTGGGATTGTCAGCAGTCTAAAGTCCCTTGTGGCTCCAGCTCAAATCCTGGCTGAGCTCATTATGTAAACCAAGGTTGTTGCTGTGTGTGTATGTGTGTGTTTTTTTTTTTTTTTTTTTTTTTTTTTTTTTCCCAATATGATTCATCTCCATTATTTTAATATGTGCAGATCAATCGTCGTGTACTCCAGTGAGCTGCATAAAATGTGATCACACATACAGAATAGTTGATGACAAGATGTTTAATTTTCTTTTTCTTTTTTCTCCAATTTTCCAGGGGCCTAGAGATTCGTACTCTGAAGTACTTTGCCGAAGAGGAGAACAACAAGTTTAACATCAAGGAGCACTCAGGATCCAACTATTTAGTTCATCATAGCAGTGGAGAGTTTAAGCTTCATCTTTATGTTTATAAGACAGCAAAGTTCCGTGGACATGATGAGGTGTTGATAGAGGTATGTGATGTGTGTGTACTAGGTTTTGTACTGAATCCAGTCTGCACTGGGAGTATCTAGAGTACAGAGCTACAGCACACACCCAGAGCATGTTATTCAAAGAAATGTAAATTTTGTTATAGCTGAATGAAAAGTAAATGGTGACTTCAAATCATTGGCACAATGTGATAAGTGTGCAGAAGTACAGTTGTCAAATATTGTTTCATCATTTCTTTAATCAGTCCTCTCATTTATTCCATAGTCAGACAGTGAATTACATAGACTGATATCAGATTATATTAAGCTGCATCGAAAACGACTACTTGTTGCTGACACCAATACAGAATATGTGTTTGTGGTAAGTTTGATTTTGTTCTCTTTAATTGTTTCAAAGGGTGAAGTTGTGATGTTAAGTGTGATTTGGGCTCAAACCTTAACCCTGACTATACCAATCCACCCCTCTCTAGGGTTAAAGCTTGTCAAAATTCACCCCTGGGTTTGGCAGAGAACTGTTTCAGCCTAATTTTCTTCAGGAAAGAAAGATAGGTCAAGACATGAATACAAGGATTAAATAGGCCAAACTTTCATTCTGGTCAAACTCGCACAATTCTTCTCAGGGTGAATTTTTTTTAAAATCCACCCTTATTCTCACAGTTAATTCTGGGGCTAATTTTTCTCAGGAAGGAAAGGGATTAAGACAAGAATTTTGGGGTTAAATAGGCCAAACGTTCATTCTGATCAAACTGACACAATTCTTCTCAGGGTGATTTTTTTTTAAAATCCACCCTTATTCTCACAGTTAATTCTGGGGCTGATTTTTCTCAGGAAGGAAAGGTGTTTGGTGTACTAATGTTAATTCTTTGTTCTTCTTTATCTTCTTTGTTAGAACTCCAACGGACAACCTTTTGCTGGGCCGGCATTCACAAAGCATTTACAAAAGATTTTCAACTCGCTAAGTGGTACTAAAGTCTCTGTAAATGCAATACGATCGAGCTTTATCACGTTTGCGTATGCCCAGGGGTAAGTCAACTTGTGTGCTTAATTGTTACTATTTTATTGAAATGAGACTGCATCACAGTGCAGTTCTGTCTCTAAATTAATTGCTTTGAAAATGATAGCCACCCCAACACCCTTCTCATTCCCTCCCACAAATCCACATAGTGTGTGGAGATGGATGTTATATTTTCCAATCTCATTATGAATTCTTGTTTGTCTCTCAACAGAGGGAGTTCAGAAAGTTTAAGGCATAGCTTGGCAAATGCACTTCGTCATTCAAAGAGGCAAGCGGAGTGCACATATGACAGAAGGACTGCTGTAGAGAAGAAAAAAGAAGCTCTTTCCTTTGCTCAGAATGTAGCGGAAGCATCGTTGTCATCAGAACATCAGTATTGTGTGGAGACGCCTAGTCATACTACAGACGCACAACGAAGAAGAAGCCACACATTCAAGGCCGGAGATTTTGTTGGTGTGATCGAAGCCAGTAGCACTTTGAGTCGTCCAAAGATCTTGATTGGGAGGATATGTTGTTTCCTTAACAATGAGGAAGTTGTCCTGTCGTGGTATAAGCGTGCTTCTGGTGGAACTTATAAGCTCCACTGTGATGACTCGTGCTGGATTGAGAATATAAATAATCTTGTTTTAGTGAACGTGACACCATGCAAAGAAGTTGACACTTTTAAGCTAGATCAATCACTGAGATCTATACACAAGGTTGTATCTCCTGATAAGTAAGGCACTCCATTTGATGTTTTTATATGGATCGGTGAGAGCCCTTCAAACTTTTCTTCAAATAGTTTGTGATCTTACAGTGACACTAGTGTGGGCTTAATGAACATTTGAGATAATAGACACTTAATTATATTGATACATGTCA
Organism: Diadumene lineata; assembly: GCA_918843875.1. Taxonomy (NCBI): domain Eukaryota; kingdom Metazoa; phylum Cnidaria; class Anthozoa; order Actiniaria; family Diadumenidae; genus Diadumene; species Diadumene lineata. Next base: position 22,968 of record OU974077.1, read on the forward strand.
ATGTAGACCTGCATAGCTGTATTGAGTGTGCCCTGATGATTTTAATATTTCAAGTGTACATGTAATATCCACTTATACAAAGGTACTGCAATAAAATTACTATTACTACAGATACTGTGGCTTTTGTTTAATTTTTATCAGTCAAGTGAATTGTGGTTATGATCGAGCTGCACCAGACAATAGAATGCATACCCACAAAATACGGAATTTAACGCTTTTATCATTTGCATTCTGTTGTGTTTAAAAACTGTTTGTCATTGATGCTCCTATGTGTGATCGAGTCCCGGCGCTTGCGGGCTTCCTGTGTATAAACATCAGCATCGTCCTGTTCTTACGGAAAGAAAGTTAAAACCCCAAGAGATCAATGAAAAAGGCGAAGAAATAATTGAAATTTTGAATAAGATAAGAAAGAAACGGAGGGAAATCAATGCAATGGAAAGATTTCCACGAGAATCCATACACCGAAGTGTTATTTATCCCCAGTAAGAAGGGCTTCCTGTGCTGATTTTCCTACGACCGCCAAATGTTGGCGGACTTAGAAAGACTCGCTGTGATTGGTCCATTTGTTCACAGGTCAGAATCGCGGGTTTCCTGTTTCGTTTTTCCAGTTGTGAGTCGAGTGAACATGGATCGCAGCCTACTCAGTTCAAAACTGAGTAAAAAAAAAAACGATCTTAAATTATAATGCCGAACTCGGTCATCACTAACAACCCAAAGCCAACCAGCATTAAGTGAACGAGGAAAATTTGCTTTCCTTGTGTTTCACGGATAAAAGAAAACCGTACATTTTAATCTTCTGGTGAGTTTGCACTGATTTATAAACAAGCTTAGTGTATATGCTATCCATTCATTCATTCATTAATTAATTCATTCATTCATTCATTCATTCATTCATTCATTCATTCATTCATTCATTCATTCATTCATTCATTCATTCATTCATTCATTCATTCATTCATTTGATCTTTGATTCATTCATTCATTCATTCATTAATTCATTCATTCATTTATTTATTCATTTATTCATTTATTCATTTATTCATTCATTCAATCATCCATTCATTCATTCATTTATTTAATCAATGGCAAATGACTAAGTCAACTGAAATTGGTTGCAGTAACTGCATACATTTGAGATTGAAATTATCCAGTAATTGCATTCACAAACAAGCTATGGTAATGTTAGACTAAACGATCAAATGATTGTGCTATTGTAGCTGTTGCTAATGTCCAACATGTATAAATTGGGCCTAGTCTCTCCTAATTTTATGTAATCACCGGATTCTGGTGGAACTTGAACATATACAATATACTGACACTCCATGATCATGAGACTGCAATAATTCACTTTTTCTGATCTATCCATCCTTTCTTTCAATAATAGATCTATTCATTTCATCTTTGATTCATTCATTCATTCATTCATTCATTCATTCATTCATTCATTCATTCATTCATTCATTCATTCATTCATTTGATCTTTGATTCATTCATTCATTCATTCATTAATTCATTCATTCATTTATTTATTCATTTATTCATTTATTCATTTATTCATTCATTCAATCATTCATTCATTCAATCATCCATTCATTCATTCATTTATTTAATCAATGGCAAATGACTAAGTCAACTGAAATTGGTTGCAGTAACTGCATACATTTGAGATTGAAATTATCCAGTAATTGCATTCACAAACAAGCTATGGTAATGTTAGACTAAACGATCAAATGATTGTGCTATTGTAGCTGTTGCTAATGTCCAACATGTATAAATTGGGCCTAGTCTCTCCTAATTTTATGTAATCACCGGATTCTGGTGGAACTTGAACATATACAATATACTGACACTCCATGATCATGAGACTGCAATAATTCACTTTTTCTGATCTATCCATCCTTTCTTTCAATAATAGATCTATTCATTTCATCTTTGATTCATTCATTCATTCATTCATTCATTCATTCATTCATTAATTCATTCATTCATTCATTCATTCATTCATTCATTCATTCATTTATTCAAACATTTATTCATTCATTCCATCGATCAATCATTCATTCTTTTCATTCATTCATTCATTCATTCATTCATTCATTCATATCTTTGTTTTTTTAGATCAAACTAGTTTTATGATAAATCATATCACACTTCACTTTTTAATTAGATCCCAAAGGATTTTTTGATTTTATTTTTTCAATTGGCAATAGAAAATATTTACAGTTTTCTTTTTAATTCCTTTGTTTATTATTGTTGTTGATGTTGGTGATAGTGATGCTGATGGCGGTGATGATGGTGGTGGTAATGGCGGCGATGTCGAAGGCGAAGAAAGCCAAGAAAGAACTAGTGTTCAAAGGTAATGTGACAAACAAATTTTCACAGCATAAATAATAACCCAGTCAAAACCCCGCTTTGAACTCCTCATAGCGCCCTGCCCAATTTCTCGCTATCTTGCAATAAATTAGATTTCATATTGTTAATCAAAAGCAACTTTTTAAATTGAGGTGGCCTGAGTCGTTAACTTTTTTTATTTTTTTGTTTATTTATTTATTTATTTTTTCACTTCCTCTTTTAGAGAGACTCATGTGGTAGAAGTGGAGATTCATAGTGAAAGGTCAGTACAGTCAGGAAGAACCGGGTTGCGGGCAGGTTTGGGATGGGGTGCGGTTGGGTGTATTGTGGATGGCGGATCGGGAGATTTAAACTGATAGATTGTTTTCCGTTTGTAACTTCTACAGGAATTGAATAAAACAACTTCAGTAACAGCCAAATAAAAGTTGAAAGTATTATTTTTAATTTCTGTTTAGGAAAAGATCCAGACAAGCAACATCAGGCGGGCCAAAAAGAAGGTGTGCATATGACATACACATGCAGTAATAACAGCAGAGAGACTCACTTGTCTTTTAATCATGCCATTTCATCAAGCGAATGTGCACCTAATCTTTATCAACATGAGCAGACAAAGGGGTGGTCCATTAATTGATTGATTGTTTAATCGATTGATTCATTGATTGATGAACTGGCAGATTGAGTTCCTTGTTTAGTTGATTGATTTATGAAGACATTCCCATGGCTTTCTGGTTTGGTTCTTCAACAGATCAGTAAAGAGACGGCGAAAAGCAAAAAATCCGTTTATTATAACCGAGGCTGGCCACAGTTCTAGGTACGAATTACATCTTGCATGAAATAAAAAATACCCGACATCAAAACACGCACACATCCACTGCTTATCATAATGCAAGTGTTTGAACTAATACGGGTTTTCTTTTCTTGTAATACCAGCGATGAAGATCAGAATTCTGATGATGATGATGATGATGCTTGCAGTTTAGCAGCTTTCTTTGATGACGATATAGTACAGCAAAAGTAAATATATATCACGCTTCGATTTCTAGTCGTTTTCACACGAGTGGGAAACGTCAATTAACGGAACGATTCGCTAGACGATTCCGCTCGCACAAAAACGGCTCTATAACTCACTTTTTATATTTTACACTCACAGTGATGAGGATGATGATGGCGCCGTGGACATTCCATACTTTCCGGCTGCCTTCTCTATTGGCGAGAAGGAGCCGATGAGGTTCAATTTTGGTCTCCGTGTACTAGACTGCCTTCAGCTACCGTGCCCGATTCGTGGTTGCTGGTCAGATGGTCCAGTAAAATTCGGCTCGGTCCATGAGGCAGTCCAGTACCTGGAGACCGAGTTGGACCTCTGGAGAGAGGAACATGCTGGCCGAAAGTCGTCGCCACCGGCGGAAATAGATAAAGAAACATTGTTCAGGAGTGAGGGGATTGACCTAAGACACCAGTTGTCGTGTGGCGACCCCTTGCTGGATGCGCACGTTAACAGAGTGCGTTTGGATCGGTACGTATGCATTCCATTAAACCGTTCATAACGTTCGCGTTGTAGCGTGTGGTTACGATGAATATGATGCACCCGAATTAGCAAGCAAATTGGACTTCACTGAGATACACAAATTGGCCTAAAAAACTACGAGAAATGAAAACAAACACGTTTATAGGCAAAGTGGTCGAGTGATATCTTTTCGCAGCTAATTGACATGTTTTTGTTTTTTGTCTGTTTTTTTCCCCCACTGGACAGATACGGAAACGTCATGATTCTGGGTGCACCTGCGTGGAGCGCTGCCAGTCCGCAATTCACCCACGGGTTTCCCCGGCGCCTGTGTGGTGGAGCCAACCATGGTGGTTTCTTGCCGGGGAACATCGTAGTCACGTCACGAGCCACTAATGAATGTCTGCGAAGACTTGCAGTGAAAGATGTGGCGTGCAACATCTCGACACAGGCCATCGAGGGAGTTGGATTAAGCAGAGCGGCGCTTTTGAATTTCAGGTGAGATATTCAGCTTGATGTATATATTCGGCCACAGCTGCTTATTATTCGTAACGCGAAAGGTTAAATTCAATAATAAATACATTTGCATTCCAAACAGATATGCAGCCATACGATTCAGACAAAATAAGCCGTCTTACCTTACAAAAATGGAAGTGCAATTGGGAATCAATTTTATTACTTTCCGGTCGCTCAATGAATCGGAACTGGCCGATCGATGGCGGCAATTTATAGAAATGCCACACCCGTGGAGTGTAGAGCAGGACAATGACAGTAACTGGGAGGTAACAGTTTATTGATACCTATAATAATTGTTAGATTATTGGACACATCTTTGTAAAGTTCTCACGCAGTTAGTTGCACCGACAGCAGGTGTCCGCAATTTTCTGTAATGATAATAGAAATGATCAGAAATTGAAATATAAAGCATATAATCATCATGATCATCATGAAAAAATGTCAGAAGTGGGTAGTGGCCCAGAACAATGAAATCGTGAATTTAAAGACGTTTTATTCATACACTTAAATTAGTAATGAAGAACAATGAAATGCAGAATGTCCAATGTAAAAATGCATGTAGCAAAGCTTAGGTCAATCGTGAGAAACCCGCAAACAAATAAAGATACCATAATAATGATCATATTAATAATGATAATAATAATAGTAATAATAATAATAATAATAATAATAATGATGATGATGATGATGATGATGATAATAATAATAGTAGTAATAACGATGATGATGATGACAATAATAAAAATGATCATGAAAGCAAGCAAATAAACAAACAACATTTTTTTACCGCATTTGTGTCGCGAGCGTTCCATGTGTGAAAGAAATTTGGAATCAAACTATTAACGATCGATATATCGCTAACTAACATTTAGTTTATTTCTCGTTCATTAATTTTTATTGTTGTTGTCCTTGTCTTCGTGATCGTAACAATTCATCATTACTATCATGGTCACTATCACTATTGCAAGAATCTTTTATTTTATCTATTTTTTTATTTATTTATTTTTTCTAACATTACTGTAGGGTGACGATGACGAAGAAGTGGACGACAACGACGCAGGAGTGCCGGTGCGTCATCTCATGATGGCACTCCTTTCAGCCGGGAACGACAGCCACAGCGACAACATCAGCAGCACCACCACCACCACCAACAACAACAACAACGACGACGACAACAACAACAACGATGAAACACAGAACCAAAGACCACTCGCACATGCACGTCCAAGAAGACAAGGTATGCCGGCTCAAGATTTAACACCAGGAACATGCAACGCTATATGTAATGCTATCCCGGAAAGACCTTTGTATCAGCTCACATTTAATACGCTTTGTGAAGAAATCATTTTTTAAATCATAAGTTCATAATCCACGTATAAACTTTTAAACCCTCTTCCACGTCTGTACATATCAGTCAATCAATCACGCAAGCAAGTGACAATGACATGTGTATTTTTTTCAAGTTTCAGGCTACGTCATCCCAGAGGGTATACCATCTGGCGTACGGATGGACGTCCTGCCAAACGGACAGAGCCTTAGAAGGCTAAGGGATTTTTTAAAGAAACACAAGCCACTTGACGAAGTAAGCTTTTCTGATGGAGTTGCATTTGTTCAACTAGAACGGACAACCAATTTTTACCCAATGGCAAATAATTGATAAATATTTAAAAATATGTATATATATGCAATATATTTGGCATGCTTTCTGACATACCGAGCCCAACACCATCCATTTCTTTGTCCACACACTGATATCATGTAATGACTTGACTAGGAAGTAAACCATGAACAGCACGAAAACGTACAGAATGACGCAGATGTTGTGCCAGAGCTGGTCACGAGATTGTGGGACCTGTGCAAGCGAGCATGCGTGTGCGATGACACAACAGCCTGCCACACGTCAACGTGGACATGCGACAGCCACGCATGTCCGGCTTGCACAGGTTTGAGGAGTCTGACGACAGCTGGCATAACGGCCAGACAGGACAAAAATGGACGGCTGAGGCAACTTCTGGGGATGTCCCAGCCAGTATCCTTGCTGTACCAAGCAGCAATTGAAGGCCTCACACCAGGTATGTAGGTCCGGTCGTTTCATCCATCAAATTCCACGCCCAGGGCACATTGCACGCACTGTGCTCAAAGAAAAATATGCTAGAATTCAATGCAGTACATTTTTATTTCCTTGAATGCCACGGACCTATTTTTTTTATTTTTTTTTTATTTGTTATTTTTATTATTCATTTATTTACTTATTCATTCACTCATTCATTCATTATTTTTTTAAAGAAGTTAGAAAAGTCATGAGTATTCTAAGTTTGAACTCTAAATTCAAGATTAGTCTTGAAATTGATAGTTGTTTTGATTCCTTCCTTCCTTCCTTCCTTCCTTCCTTCCTTCCTTCCTTCCTTCCTTCCTTCCTTCCTTCCTTCCTTCCTTCCTTCCTTCCTTCATTTATTTATTTATTTTCACAATCCAGGAGAATTAAAAAATGCAAAAGGCCGTGTTACCAAACTGCTCTCCGACCTGATATGCACATCATCGAACAAAGTTAGCTGCCTAGTAACCATTGGCAAACTCCTGGATTTCTTGCCTGGGCTGAAGCGGATCTCGTTGAAATCTGGGTGGAGTGTGTTTTGGACAGAGTTCCGTAAAATCGCAACTGCCGTGGTAAAGCAAGAAACGTATCAGGCGTCGTACGCTGTGCTAATTGCAATGCGTGCACGCCTGAGGGCAGATGCTGGGGACAGCTGGATGCGATGGCTGACCAGCGAAGACCCGAGAGAAGCACAAGTCAATCGCAGCCACTTCGAAAACCTTTGAGTGATTATAAGGACCTTAAGCATGAGAACGAGCGAGACGACGACCACGAGTTTTGTACGCGCAATGTAGTCGAGTTTAGTCAAAACGTTTTCGCTGTTGACAACAACTTGTGTAAATGCAACAGTCATTTCAAAGGGACACATGTGCGTCAGCCAAGGGTATGGCAACTCGCTGTCGTCTTCGCCTCTCGTTCTCATGCTCAAGATCCTTAATACGCAAGGCTAGAAAAACTACACACTCGCAAAAACAAACAAACAAACAAAAAACAAAAACAAAAACAAAAACAAAAAAAAAATCCCAGGCTGTATTTGCATCATTACAGGAATAGAATTGATCCCAAGGGGCTTGGCGGAGGCCCTCTTTGAAAGTTTCGATATCAAAAGATTTGAAGTTACGGTATAATTAATCTCTTTGTGTCCGTGTTTTGTATTATAACGGTTTATTTTGCGCACACAATAAATCAGATCGTGTTCGCTTAACCCTAGCTGAATCACCCCAGATATTGTGATTCTCTCAGGATGATTTGTTAAGGCCAAGTCAATTAGATTGCTACTGGTTTGTGTTGTTCTTGTTGGCTCATTGATTAATTGTTCAAAACCATAGTTAGTATTCAAAACTTTCAGTAGAACAGTGTTGCCATCATTACTAGATTCATTCAAATGATCACAATTAAAATCACCTAGTATGATGGTTTCTTTTGTTTCTCGATCAGTTTTTGCAAGAGTTTGGAGGATGATATTATGTACAAACGATAAACGGTTTTGATGATTTAAACTTGACTTCCGTACAGATCAATTAAAGGTCTTCTTGGACCAAATCATCACGGTTAGAATGAATAATTGAATGAATGAACTCATACAAATACCTCCCCATGGACCTACAACCCAGGCCCCTACATAACAGTAGGGTGTCCTGACTGGAGGGTTAGTTTTGGGTACTGTGAAGTGTGTGTGTCTCTTTTGTGAAACAACAAAACAACAGCAACAACATCAGAAAAAAACAAAAAGAAAAAAAAACAACAACAAACAAACAAACAAACAAGGTAGTTGACAAACGAACAGGTAGTCAAAATAGTCATTGTATAGTTTAATCATGCAATTTGATGTAATTAGTTTCTGTAGGAATGGAAGGGGACAAATTAATAAACTATGATTGGTTGATTGATTTATGTATGTATTGATTATATCTATGAATGAATGAATGAATGAACGAATGAATGAACCCATACAAATACCTCCCCCCGGGCCTCGAACCCGGGCCCCTACATAACAGTAGGGTGTCCTGACTGGAGGGTTAGTTTTGGGCGATGTGAAGTGTGTGTGTCTGTTTTGTGAAAGAAAAAACCAACAGCAACAACATCAAAAACAAACCAAGCTCTCCCAACTTGCATAAATTAATGTGCAATAAATTGCCTTTCACAAATGAAATGAAACATATGTTTACATACCAATCAAACTTCATACCAGAACCACTTTCACAAATGAAATGAAACATACGTGCACGTATCAGTCAAACTTCAGGGGTCACCCATGTTCTTGTTGAGGGTGGGACCCTGCGATGCACACCCCAAAACATGTGAAAACATGGACAGAGTGAAATATTTAGTCCTCACAAGATAACGAATGAAAACTAGCATTTACCAAGAAGGCCATGTATCATGCCATTTCTTGACTGTGTTCAAGACTGTGTTCAGTACAGGACCATTTCACTGGATCAACCAAACAGTTGAAAGACAACTTCGTTAAGGGACAGAAGAATAAGTTACAACTTATTTCCATTTCAAATGATAGACAACTCTTGAATTTTAGGATTTCAATGCCTACTTACCATTTATCAATTGATGGTTTTCAGCCGTTCCCAGGAGAGTGTGTGGAACAAAAGGCTGCCATGTCTTTTGTTTAAATTGTCTCCTGGGAATGGTAACCATCAATATCACAAGCCTTATCTTTTCGTTATATGACTTAATTTCTCCACTTTGTTGATCAAACGCCATTTGAGTGAGGATAAGTTTTAAGTTGCGCTGAAATACACAGAATAAAAAATAACACATTAGAACAGTACGGAGAATGCATTGATCAAAAACAAGTTTTATAGAGTGAAAGGGATAAAGCATATAAATTAACAGCTCTTTAATTGTCATATTTTATTTTCATTTCCTGACCTAGTCATATCTCGAAGATAAAATCCGTAAAATAATTTGAAACTATGTAATAAAATACCGTGATAATGTTAATTACCTCTCCTAACAGTTTTTAGCCTTTCGCTGTCGATCATAGTCAATCATCGAGGTTGTTCGGGCTTTTTTGTTGTATGTAATGCACGAAATATGGCGCACGTGAGAGTTGTACCGCTGGCTTGCAACACGCGCCCGCAAGGCACACAGGAAACCCAATAACTAACCTGTTCGATTTTCTGGCATTTTAGCCAGCTAGACCATCACAAAACCTCTTGCAAACTCGTCTTTGCAACCTCCCCATACATTCAGACAGTTTTGCAAAACGATTTTCCACTCCCTACAACGGGAAAAAACAATGACAAAGTTACGTGCACGAGGGAAACTGGGACCCAATGTTTACATATGTAACAATTAGACACACTTGTTAACTACCTATAGCTGGAATGAAACTATCTTTCCAAGGTGGTGAACGCCCTTTGCATACGTTACTTTGCTTGCTGCAGAGGTACTAGTTGGGGTTGTAAATGATGGACGCCATATACGGACAGTATTGCTCCAGTTCTGACGAAGAATCCTACGAAGACCTTGTACAGTACCCGAATACCAGTATAGATACTACCTGCTATGTGGATTTGTGCAGTGATAGCGACGACGACCAATTAGATAGATTTGACGCTGAACACTGCCACAACGAACGCAAACATCAACTGAAAGAAGAACGTGGAGGAAGCGAAGATTTTCAAATCCAACAACAACAACCAGAACAACAAGCACTTGAAGAAGTACCAATAGAATTAGCAGAACAACAGCAAGAATTGTCAACGAAACGACGAGCTGAATTCTACCCGCATTCCACTGTAGCTACGAATGTAAGTCAGATAGACAGCGATTCAGAGCAAAGCTACTATCATGTTGACGTCGAAAATGATGTGTCCACAGATTTAACACCACCGATTCATTCCAGTACTCAATTGCCAGCAACGTCAACGGGAAAAAAGTACGCTCTCTCCAAGGACTGCTTGACTTCAGAGATGGGGGCTTTCTTCAAGGCATTACGAAACTACTTCATCAAAACTGTGAACCTAGAACGCCAAAAAGCCCCCATTTTAGTTTCAACATTCAACAAAGCCGAGGAGAGAATTCTTTGTAAGTCTCAGCTAGGTCTTAATCCTTTATATATCAATGTATATGCAATCGGCAACCACTCCCACAAAACCCGGGGCGGTGGCGCTCTTGGATTTGAGGGCATTAGATAAATTTAGTTCTATTCATTTTGTTAATTGATACGATAGCTACTGGTGCTTTAACCCGAGGGAGAAACACATTTATTTAATAATTAGCTGTCGTGCATGGCATTGTACTTTACATTACAATTTCTACATTCGTTTTCCTTTTCACTAACAGGCTTTCTGGGATTTGCAAACAACCAGCTCAATTTGACCCCCACACCAGAACTATTTCTGCGTGGAAAAGTCATCGAGAAATATATCACCTACCTTCAGGTAATCAATTAGTTTTGCATGCCTTTTGGAACACAGCTTTTGGGTTGTCCAGCTGCCAGACAGCGATAGTTTTTGAGCTTATGGACCATACAATCACTAATAATTTTGCTTGAGAGTGCTAATATTTGCATGGAGATGCAAACCATGCATTCTATGTTGCATTTTTTCTTTTTCTTACATAGGAAGAAAGGTGTCTCTCTGCTGCTACGATAAGTAATCATGCAGCTGCACTGCTCTACCCGGCTAAATTTCTTCATGGTGATGCCTCTCCACAGTATATAGGGATTAAGGTTATAAAGCAGTTGAGAGCACAGGTCTGTGAAATTTTGGGTACTCCAAAAATCTTGTATAATATCTGATGCTATGAGTAAATTGCATTCAAGTACAGCTCACTGGTAATTGCTCCTCTCTAAATTTTGTCGATCTGTTTCAAACAACTACCCTAATTGTCAGCAACCAGTAAATTTTTGAAATGGAATTGTATGTTGGCATGATAGTGACACAATCTTATCTTATTGACTGACTGATTTTTGTACAGGTATCATTCTACCAGAGGAAAGCTATGATTGAAAGACCATCCTCTAAAGAAGAACTGGAGACAAGTAACCGATGGCTTGATTGGTAAAGTAGTACAGGATTTATAAACAAATGTGATTCAGAGAATAAATTGTAAATTATCAATACTTTATTGCAGTGTGTGCATGACTGACCGGTGTCTGCTAATAGTCCATATTGATTGTTTGCATCATTTTGTAATAATATTGGCTGTACCACTATACCACAGTCAATGTTCTTGCCTAACCTGACTATCTCTATCTGCAGGTCAGAGATTGTGAAAGCTGTTGGTCTGCAGCGAGAAAGGATGAACTTAGCCAAGTCAACACTGGCCAAGGCAACAGAGTGTGCAAACTTACTGCTTCTTGCCTTATACACTCATATGCCTCCTTCAAGAGGGCTTGAAATTCGAACCTTGGAGATAGTACCAGAGAATCACTCGATTACCAGTTCTCTCCTGGGTAACAAGAATCTAGTTTCACTAGATGATGAGGGGAGGGTCACATTCAGATTCCAGAATTACAAGACTGTGAAGACCTATGGAACTGACACAACTGTGCTAGAGGTGAGACGTGCATGTTTATATTGAATATTGCTTTTAGATTGATCACTCCTTCATATCATTGCATACCATTGGTATACGACGTAGCACAAATATCACATTGTAAGAATTACACCAGGTAATCTATACTTTAGTTATATATATCTCTATATTTTTTTTTCTTTCTATTTCTTGTGCAGCCAAGTAACGAAATAAGCATCATATTGAAGGACTACATAAGGATACACAGATCAAAACTTGTCCATCAACATAGCGAAAACTTTTTACTCCTGGTAAGTCATGGCTCACATGCCACAAGATGACATTTCACATTACTTTTAGGGTTTACCCTAACCCTAACCCTAACCCTAACCCTAACCCTAACCCTAACCCTAACCCTAACCCTAACCCTAACCCTAACCCTAAACCGCTAACCGTAACCCTAACCATAACCTTAAACCATAACACCAGCCTTTACTTTGGGTAAACGTTTCAAAAATAAAATAGACAACCAATACTAAACGTTTCTCGCTAACCCTAACGCTAAACCGCTAACAGTAACCCTAACCTTAAACCATAACACCAGCCTTTACTTTGGGTAAACGATTCAAAAATAAAATAGACAACCAATACTAAACGCTTTGTAAAGCGACTAGTCATGGTACTAGACGTACCAGTATTACACGCAAATAACAACGTTTCAAGTTTTGAATTAATCGTTTCATTTAAAGGAGTTTTAAGTTGAAGAAAGGAAAAGAAGACAAAGTTTATAAATTGAACGTTTTAGAATTTATGTTGAACGTTTTAAACAACGTCTAGAAGGTTTTATTTCAAGGATTTATTGCTCATTCCCGTCATTTCTTAAGTTTTTATTTCAAATATGACGTAGTTTAATCATTGCCGTTGCTTTATTTGGTATTGGAAGCCATGAATTTACAATGCTGTCTTATATCATGTAATTTGGAGTTGCTTGCAAATTTCAAATTTCCTTTGTGTTTTTACTGTATTCTAGTTTATTACACCTTGGGTATTACACTTTCTCTGGTGGCAGTTTGTTTTATTTATGGTTTACACAACAAGGGCGTATTTAGGAGAAATTTACAGGGTTCCAAAAATTTAACAAATCTGACCGGTTATGGCGTTATAGCGTCAATTTCATATGTTAGGACCCCTCACTACCAAATCCTGGATACGCCCCTTGTGATGTGTACGTAGTTTAGGGAATGAATATGTATGAACTGATAGCCTATAATATATGAATGAATGAATGAATGAAAGAGAATGAGAACGGTTGAGAGTTTGAAAGCAGGAATGGAGAATAACGATGTGGAAGAAGGATATATAAAAGAAAGCATGCATAAATGAAAGAAATGAGTTTGTGAGTGATTTTTCAGAACAAACTGATTACAAGTAAAATACAATGTTTTAATTCTACGACTTCTGTGAAATACATATTTATATTTTTTTATAACAAAATATCATGCATGCATACACTGTAAAAACCTGTTAAAACAACAACAAGCAAATGATTATGACCATTTCAGTTAAGTTGTTGATTCCACCAAATTAATTTTGGTTGATATGTTCAATAAAAATAAATTGGTTGTAATAACCTAAATTTAAAGGTTATTTCAAACAAGAATTTATTTAGTTTGATTTTATCTACAGTTATTTATTTGTTTTAACCAAAAATAATTTTCTTGCTTTAACAAATAAAACAAAAATTGGTTTTCTTAGATTCATTATGTAACAGGTTTTTTTTGGTTGTTGAAACTAGACAGTTTTTACAGTGTGCACAAATATGATACCTATCAAATATAAGAGTCGTTTCCGTATGAGTATGAAACAGAACAGAATCGTATCATAATCCTAGTTTCTTTGGCCTGGTTTCCACATAATCTAATTTTTTTTCGGTCGATTGCGTCCGTTCTTGATCGTTCACGATTATATGGAAACCAGGCTTAAGAAACTATGGTTATGATACGATACGATACGATACTGTACTGTTTTATACTTAGTAGCGGTATCCTAACCGAACTCATACGAAAACTCTATTTTTTTCTAACAATAATCTATAAAAATTGCAGTATCACATCACTCTGTCATTTCTATTGAACTTCTTGCAGTCTCGTGTGACAACATTATAGAACTAAACAAAATAATTTTTAAGGATAGACTATTAAATATTTGTGGGGGAAGGGGCTGAGCAAATACCCCCCAAAAAAATCGAGAAAAGCCTTAAACAGAGAAAATAAATTGTGCACGGCATATCTGCCAAAAAATATCGCGCTGGTAGATAAAAATGATCCTGTACAACCATCATATGGGAAAAATATTTTTTGCACAAAGAAAATTGCTCAACTTCACCCCTTCCCAAATTTCTAATGGTCCATCGCTTAGCTAACAAAACAACTATTTCCAAAAGCACACTAACGCTATTTGTAAATATACTCTGAATTAACAGCTCAAACACAACAGAAGAACATTATTTTTTTATGTTTTTTCAATTACAAAATATTATTTCAAAAGCCAACAAAACAACAACACAGAAAATGAAAAATAAACGAAACTTCATCTTAAACAGCAAAAACATTTTTTTTTGTAAAACATACTCTTTATAAAATTAGAAATAAAAGCAGAGAGATGCGAACTAACTAAATTGTTTCGATTTGATTTTGTTCATAATTTGTATCTAATAGTTTTAATATTTAATAGTTTTAATTAGTTTGCACCTCTCTGCAGGAACTTACAGACAGCATACTTTAAGACCCCAATTTTGTATGGCAAGGGAAATTGACATAATATCCTTTGGTCTGACTCGCCTTGTTGAAAAAAAGCAGACATAAATTCAAAGATATTCTTTCGAAAGGCAACACAACTATTTAAAAAAGCAACAACAACGCAAAAAATGCTATATATTTTTTTCAAAGGCAAAATAACTATCTTTAAACTTCAACGCTTAGCTAACAAAACAACTATTTCCAAAAGCACACTAACGCTATTTGTAAATATACTCTTAATTAACAGAATGCTCAGCTCAAACACAACAGAAGAACATTATTTTTTTTATGTTTTTCAAATTCAAAATATTCTTTCAAAAGCCAACAAAACAACACAGAAAATGAAAAATAAACGAAACTTCATCTTAAACAGCAGTTTTTTTTTTTTTGTAAAACATTTTTTTTATAGAATTAGAAATAAAAGCAGAGAGATGCGAACTAACTAAATTGTTTCGATTTGATTTTGTTCATAATTTGTATCTAATAGTTTTAATATCTAATAGTTTTAATAGCATACTTTAAGCCCCCAATTTTGTATGGCAAGGGAAATTGACATAATATCCCTTGGTCTGACTCGCCTTGTTGAAATCAAACATAAATTCAACGACATTCTTTCAAAAGGCAACACAACTATTTAAAAAGACAACAACAGCTCAAAACACAACAGAAAAACATGATTTTCATTCATGTTTTTCAATTCAAAACTGATATTGTTTCAAAAGCCAACAAAACTATTCTTTCAAAAGATGACAATCAGGCTAACACAATCAGTTAAAAATCGGGCTGAAACAGCAAAAAATGACTATTTCATTTATTTTTTTTAATTAAAGATATTTTTTCAAAAGTCAACAAAACAAAAAGCAAAAGAGTTCTCCATAAACGTAAAAACATACTATATATAACTTAAACAAAAAAAATGTTTTCTTTTTAATTCAACGACGTTCTTTCAAAAGGCAACACAACTATTTAAAAAGACAACAACATCGCAAAAAATGCTCTATATTTTTACAAAGGCAAAATAACTATCTTTAAACTTCAACGCAAAACTGAAACTCTACAAACTTACAAACACACTCTGTATAAACTTAATAGAAGTTTGATCCTAAAAAGAGCAAAAAAGTTTTATATTTATTATTTTTTTAATTCAAATATATTATTTCAAAGGCAAAATAACGATATTAAAACTTCAACGCAAAAAAAGTCCACAAACACACTCTGTATAACTGAACAGAAGGTTCAACTTAAAGAGCAAAAAATGTTTATTTTATTATTTTTTTAATTCAAAGATATTTTTTCAAAGGCAAAATAACTATATTAAACTTTAACGCAAAAAAAAAACACAAACTACCAAAAACACTCTGTATAACTGAATAGAAGCTTGATCTTAAACAGCGAAAAATAATTTTATTTTATTTTTTAAAGGAAACAACGATAAAATTGCTTTTACTTTCAGTTTTACCTTTTTTTATTAAAAGTATTCTTTCAAAAGCTAGAGTCGCATTTTGTAAAAATCGTGCAACATTTGTAAAACTGCTCACATGTAAAAGTCAGTAAAGTTATTAGTAATAGTTTTAGATGTTAGTATGTACTACTTGCGATTTAGTTGTTTGTGGATTTCTAATTTTGATGATCGCAGTTGGTATACTTTGTCCGAAGGGAGGTATATTATATCTATTGGAAATATCAAACTACGAGTGTCCTCTGAAAAACTTTGTCCTGTTTCTAAAACAAAGACACTCTCGCTAACCTCTTTCATACTTGCTAAAAGGGCTTCATTACGATCATGTACATATCGCAGCAGCTTAGCTATGAGAATTTGCGGTGAGTTGGTTGTCGAATTTGAGGCCACTAATGCAACAAAGTCACCTGGAAGTGGTGTAACTTCTTGTACATTTTCACCATCTTGATCGCTGCTTGCTAACTGTACATCATTGTCAAATACTTGTTCTGTAGCGGTTTTTTCAAGGAAACTCAAGGCTGGTCTTTTAATAATATCTTGGCTTCGACAGTCATAAAACCTTTTTTGTGCTCGCTTAGAGTGACGCATTAATCTTGCTACACTTTCTGTGAGCTGGTTGTCTGTAGCTTCTGGTAAACTCATGATATAGGTAACAAGAGTCTTCCTGAGATCGTTTACTGAAAGTCTGATATCACACTGCTCTTCAAATAGAGAGCCCAAGTATTTATTAAAAGCAGGTACTTGAAATGGCAGTCCATGGTGGTTTACGAAGACAAAGTCGTGGATATTTCCATGCAAAAGGGTGGAGCGATGTCTTTCAACATACAAACGCAAATAGTACACCAAATCGCTGTTTACCAGAGTAGTCCTGTCTGTCCCATACGTTTTAACAGTCTTATAATCGTTGAATACTAATGTCATACCAGAGGATTGGCTGATTAAGAAATTCCCAGGTTGTGCAGCGCCTCTGGCCTCAGAGTCGGTAATTCGAAGTGTTACAAATTCTTTAGCTCGTCCTGGCGATGCAAGTGTGTAAAGTAGCAAAATCGAGAAATTCATTAGACATCGAGCTTTGGCGCATCTTTCAGTCTCTTCTTCAAATTTATGCTTTAGGTTCCGGATGACTTGCAAAACTTCCTCGAACATGACTGCTTTTGATGGCTGGTCATTTTCCGCACGCTTTTCGCGTCTAGCATCGAATTCCAATTGACTTTGTAGTCTTCGCAACTGGGACAAGCTCGCCAAATTTTCTTGTGAAACTAGCGATAAGTTCTGATTTAAAAATCTAACAACATTTATAAACGCTGAAATATGACGGCTAACTGTACTACTTTTAAGGTTGCGTTCTTTTGATCTGAGAAAATTACAATATTCCTCAATTAAGTTTATACTCTCGACATGATTCAGTGATGGACAAAGCCCTTTAGAATCTTTAAGAAATTTAAAATAGGTACGAAGACGTTCTACCATTTTATCAATTGTTGTATTTTGTAGTGCATGGCCGATGCGTTTTGGATTAAGTGGCTTTAAATAAAACGAGGTAAGTTTATCAATGCTTGCAGAGGTATCTTCGCTAAGATCTGATAGAGCCATCGTTCGAGAGGGTCTGCTTTTCACTTTACAACTTTCTGTAGAGGTCTGTGCTTCCTTAGTAACGTCTGCATCTTCGTCGCAATCAGAAATAACGATTTCTGAATCAGCCTTTTCTATGCCATGAAGTTTAAATATTTCTTTCTGACTGATGGTATTCTCGCTTGAAACTTCTGGCTGTGTTTTGGGCATATTAGCAAAATATTGCGAACCAGACGAGACAACAGGAGCGCATGATACTATGTCATTATCTAAATTATTAGCTAAATTATCTTCTAAAGCGCCATGACGCCAATTTTGAAAGGAATTCAGTTGAATACGACTTGGCCATTGTTGCCGGACTGATGTCTTATTGATGGCAGTCGCTTTGCCAGCAGTACTAAGCTCTGAAGAGTTGAAACCGCACTTAGAGACAATGCTGTCGGACAAGGTACTATGAAGTTCAGAATTAATGCATGTTTGCACGTTTGAACCTATCTCCTCTTTTTTGCTTTTTTGCGATTGGCTAGCCTGATTTGTCACATATAAGTTGCTCTCCTCACTCTTAATGACAAAATGATTAATGCTAGGGACTGTTATCTTATCAAAATGTTGCAAAGTATTTGTCTCCCCTAAATGGGTATTCTGAAAGACCTTGGCATTGTGATTATTTGAATCAAAATAAGACATATGCTGTACTTCATTGTAAAACGGTCCTAATAAATTAATTACTCTATTATGACAATGCTCTAGTAATCTCAACGTATTTTGATGAGAAATAAGTTTAAAAGCTCCCACTGCGATATTTGGGATCACAGCTGTATAAAATTCTCGTTCTTCCTGTCTACAAGTCTCTTTAGTAATATTAAGTGCCCTTAACCAAGATTTAATTGTACCCAAAGGAACATGTTTAAAGAACTTAATCTTTAGCTCAGAAAAACAATAGTATGTATCACCATTAGGTCTTTTGAATGGAACCAATTTTGCTTCCTGAATTTTTCCCTCGAAATTTTGCATCAATCCTGCTTTATCGTTGACTGTTTAGGAATCCTGAAATAAAGACAAATAGATCATTAGAAAGACAACTTCGTAAGTAAGGTAGCAAAGTTAAACTTTGAAAGTACCTTACGAAATGAAAATGCTCTACATGTACAATCTTTTTTGCTATACGCACATCCTCTTTTTGATCTACTATTGATACACTGTTCTGAGAAATGTACTGTTTTTACTGAAAAAATTAGCAATATGTTCTGTGTGTGTGAGCATTTTCATGAACAATTGATTTTGAAATACTTCTCTACTTAATTCATCGAATGAGCACCAATACTAAAACTATATAATTTCAGCGTGCGCGCTCGTGCATGACCACGCGCAATCGCACACCTCAAACTTGAAGAATTTTTATTTGGATGACGTCATGAAATATAAAACGCGCACTTTTAATAAAATGAAAATAACACCAAAACTAAGCGGTATTTTTTTTTTGGAAATTTTCAGAAAACTATTCTAGTAGTATAATAGAGTAGTTCGCAAATTTTCAACAATTTTCCAACCACAGATTTTTTTAATTTAACAAAAACCATTTTTCAGTTATTTCTCATGTTCTGCAGTTGAGATTGTTTTGTCACGCTAAGATAAAAACTCAAATACATATATAATGTTTTTTAAAAAAAATTGCCGCATAAACCTAGAGCTTTATTTTTTCTACGTTAAAAATCAGCTGTATTATGACAGCCGTAGCGTTGCTATGGTGACCGATCACGAGATCATTTGTGCAAAAACTGAATCTTTGACTCAAAGTCTTTGAAATATAGTCCACTTATGAGCTTTGGATCGAGGCAGTTGATATTTAAAAAACCTCTGAGATCCTAGACGCCCTATAACTATATAAACTATAAACTTGAATAGTTGAAAATTCTATCTGCGCAAGTGGACTAGTTTGTTACATTCGAAAGTATTTTTTCGCATTCACATCAAATGTCGATGTTTCGTTTAGGTAAGATTCTAAAAACAAGTTATACTATGTATATGCTAATTTAAATATATTTCTGAATAAGTGTGAAGGTATAAGAGATGCAACGTGTCCTCAATGACTGTAAAACGTTTTACCTATGCGACGCACGCTACAGTAATTTACCTTAATGACAAATGTTTTTAATATGTTTTATGTATTATTTTCACACTCGCCTATCCATTCTTGACCATTACCATGAATTTATGGGACAAATGTCGCATGTGTCATAAAAATGTCGAGAAATACGTCAAAATTCTCTAGGTGAACACGGTAACACGTGTCGCACTGTAAAGCCATCTTTATAACATATATAGTTCAATGTTGTACTTGATTGATTCTTATAAATTTATAAATTTAGATACTTCAAAATGCTTCACATAGTTTACACTGATATAACTCATGATATCTTTGATCATTTCCTCACTGTAATTTGCGCCTAATGTGTTCTTTTATCGTGGGGTTGAGTTAAGTTTATTATACTTATTGTAAAATAAAAGCTAAGAAACTTTCACACGCAAATCAAGTATTACTCCTAATGAGGTTCAACGTTGATTTTTTTGTGGTACATATCGAATGTTGATTTTAAATCAATTCATGGACTAACCTTTAGCGACGTTTTCAAGTTTGAATGAGCTAATGCTGTAGCAAAAACAAAATAACACGCGCATTAGTAATAGCAATCCAATACATTAGAAAAAAAGGGGACCATTTAGGGAGTCGAAGTCATGCATCGTTATTCGAGAGACTGAGGGAGAGTCTATACCTAAACAAAGCCCCTGAAAAATGATTAGGGCTCTCCCGATTACCAATTGCTAAAACAAATTGCAGCCCAGAAATTCACTTGATGAAAATGTAGTCATATAATGCCGCTTTCAACTCTGGGGGGCAACCCTAAAAAGTGCATTTATATCATAATTTTGCATATTTTTGTATACCCTGAACGGGGAACATTTTAATTACAAATAGTTTACCTTAAATGTCAGCCCAGTTCGAGAAATTAAAATTTTGTTGAAGATGACTGTTCTCTCGACAAAATCTTTGGCCTGTTGTATTTAAACGCAAAAATAGTGTTAGAAACTTAGTGTTTAAACGCAAATAATTTGCGCAGTTCATCGCTTACAAGATAACGTATTTAACGTTCTGTACAGTGGTCAAATATTTGGCAGATTAATTATAGCATGGCTTAGGATTGGCTTTTGAGGTAGAATTTTGTATCTCTTCTGTGCAAGAATAGTTTAATTACCTTAAATATCAGCTTAACTTTATAAATAAGCATTTGGTTGGAGGTAGCTGTTTTTTCGGCAAGCCTGTTGAGGTTACACGGATAGATAATTAATACCTTGCATATTTCATCAAAGCCCCTGCGAATAAGTGAGACTCTCCCAATTAACGGGCGGTGGCCAAAAAATTCACTTGTGTCCCAATACAAAAATGTAGCTATGCAATTCCACTGAAAACCCTGGAAGTCAACCTTAAAAAGTTTCTTTATATCATAATTTTGCATAAACGTATCCCCTGAACGAGCAACAGTTTAATTACAAATAGTTTACCTTAAATATAATCCCAGCTCATTCAATTCAAATTTTGTTGATGATGACTGTTCTCTCGACGATTCAATCTTTGGCCTGTTGTATTTAAACGTAAAAATAGTGTTAGAAACTTAGTGTTTAAACGCAAATAATTTGCGCAGTTCATCGCTTACAAGATAACGTATTTAACGTTCTGTACAGCGGTCAAATATTTGGCAGATTAATTATAGCATGGCTTAGGATTGGCTTTTGAGGTAGAATTTTGTATCTCTTCTGTGCAAGGAATAGTTTAATTACCTTAAATATCAGCTAAGCTTTATAAATAAGCATTTGGTTGGAGGTAGCTGTTTTTTCGGCAAGCCTGTTGAGGTTACACGGATAGATAATTAATACCTTGCATATTTCATCAAAGCCCCTGCGAATAAGTGAGACTCTCCCAATTAACGGGCGGTGGCCAGAAAATTCACTTGTGTCCCAATACAAAAATGCAGTTATGCAATTCCACTGAAAACCCTGGAAGTCAACCTTAAAAAGTTCCTTTATATCATAATTTTGCATAAACGTATCCCCTGAACGAGGAACAGTTTAATTACAAATAGTTTACCTTAAATATAATCCCAGTTCAATCAATTCAAATTTTGTTGATGATGACTGTTCTCTCGACGATTCAATCTTTGGCCTGTTGTATTTAAACGTAAAAATAGTGTTAGAAACTTAGTGTTTAAACGCAAATAATTTGCGCAGTTCATCGCTTACAAGATAACGTATTTAACGTTCTGTACAGCGGTCAAATATTTGGCAGATTAATTATAGCATGGCTTAGGATTGGCTTTTGAGGTAGAATTTTGTATCTCTTCTGTGCAAGAATAGTTTAATTACCTTAAATATCAGCTTAACTTTATAAATAAGCATTTGGTTGGAGGTAGCTGTTTTTTCGGCAAGCCTGTTGAGGTTACACGGATAGATAATTAATACCTTGCATATTTCATCAAAGCCCCTGCGAATAAGTGAGACTCTCCCAATTAACGGGCGGTGGCCAAAAAATTCACTTGTGTCCCAATACAAAAATGTAGCTATGCAATTCCACTGAAAACCCTGGAAGTCAACCTTAAAAAGTTCCTTTATATCATAATTTTGCATAAACGTATCCCCTGAACGAGCAACAGTTTAATTACAAATAGTTTACCTTAAATATAATCCCAGCTCATTCAATTCAAATTTTGTTGATGATGACTGTTCTCTCGACGATTCAATCTTTGGCCTGTTGTATTTAAACGTAAAAATAGTGTTAGAAACTTAGTGTTTAAACGCAAATAATTTGCGCAGTTCATCGCTTACAAGATAACGTATTTAACGTTCTGTACAGCGGTCAAATATTTGGCAGATTAATTATAGCATGGCTTAGGATTGGCTTTTGAGGTAGAATTTTGTATCTCTTCTGTGCAAGGAATAGTTTAATTACCTTAAATATCAGCTAAGCTTTATAAATAAGCATTTGGTTGGAGGTAGCTGTTTTTTGGCAATCTTCGGTCTGTTGAGTTGAAACGCAAAGGTAATTAAGTGGCATGTTGACTTTAAATGCGAATACTTTGCACAGTTCAACGCTAAGCAGATTACACGTTATTGGAAGAGCTTTTAAACAGTCTTAATATTTGGCAGTGCATAGCCAGTGATAACACTTACTGTAATTGATGGGTATTCTGGGTCTGTATTCTGTAGAACGCGGTTCACTGACACAACATTACACACATGTTGACACTACGCGTCCTGTTGTGAAATGAAAATTTATACCAATGGCCTGTATTAAAATAAAGATTTGATAAGATCATGAAGGAACAATAGCTAATGAGGTGATATATATCACTATTACTGGTACTATCCAGGAATCACGTATTGCGTCAAAATTTGGACCACACCGGTAAATCAAAATAGGCTGCACAAAATACCTAGTTGTTCCGTTTGTGCAATATTTAGATTGATTTCGTTTTCGATTCATTTATGTACGATTTATGAAATGTTACGTGAGCTTCGAACGGAGATTTCATGTGGACAAAGGAATTTGGATAGGACTCAAAATAAACATAACCCATCGGTGTAAACATGTTACTGATAAATTGCTTTTAGATTAGTGTTCCTTGATTCAAAATGATGAACTGTAGTTTAAGTCAAATCCAGTATTTCAGGTTAATTTACCTAACTTTAGCCCATTATATATGTTGACACCTTGTTATGGAAATTTAGAGTGGCATCCTGGCCAGCACACATCGCTCTGGTATCATGTATCATTTGTGGGAAAGTTTTAATTAAGATAAGCCGTTTCAATTAAAAGTAAATGCCCGAGTTAAAATCGTTGTGTGGGCTGCTATTGTCCAAGGCGTCATTACTTTAAAACGTCAATTTGAAGTGTTGTTTATAGAGTATACTTTGACCTCTTTTCAAAATGCGACTCAATCATTACTTTATAACCTAAAAGATACTGAACTGATTTAGTTGAAAAAATAACTTCTATCTGGAAAACTCCGAAAGACACCAAATCTTTGATGTTCAACATAACTTTTTGTTTGTTGTTGGTGTTGTTATTTTAGTAAATGTGATCTTGCTCATTAAGGTCGGTACACACTAGGCAACAAGTCGCAACGACAATTTCCCCACGTGTGTACTAAGTATTTTTGGCGGAAATTGTTGTCGCCGCGACAAATTGTTGTCGCAGCGACTTGCCGCATAAAATCCAAGCGGATAGATTATATGTCTTATATTGATCCAGTGCACACTGAAGCGACTTGTCGCAGGGACAAGTCGTTGGTGACTTGTCGCCTAGTCTGTACCGACCTTTATTGTAAACCACGTGGTAGCATAAATTACGTCTTGAAACGGCCCTTATAAACGTAAAAAATTGTAAAGCGCACTGAGATTTGTGAAATAATAAGCACCTGACTTTATCAAATCCACTCACGAGAAAGTTTGATAGATAACTAAGAAAACATGAATAAACCAACAAATGAACAAACAAGTCAACTAACAGAGTAGCAAACTCGCAAGCAACAAATGAACAAACAAATACAAAAAGCAACAAACAATATGTGACCAACAGGCAGAATAACAAACAAATCAGACATGACTAGGGGTTTGGGTATTTCAAATATCATCAAGCAGTGAGTAGACTCCCTCGCAGTCGATTTCAGGGTTTGATGCCGGGACTGAAACACTCTGTGTGACAAACCCTAAAAACGACTTTGAGGGTGTCTAAGGGCCTGTATATATATGAGGCGAGGTTTCTTTTGTGGTCAAGCTATCAGAGCGTTAAAAACAAAGGGAACGAGCCCGCTTAATCGGGCTGGCTCCCCTTATATAAAAATGCCCTAAGCAGTGAGCAATCATATTGGCTATTTGTTTTTTTCTAATATTAATGAATTTGGGTATCTCAGTTCTCAGCTCATGACCCCTGAATTTTATTCTTATTTTTAAATTCGGGGGAAAATATTAGGTATTTAGGTATCTCTGAACAACCCTCCTGACAATTAGATACAGATACTGGGGTTCCTGTGTAAAACTTCAACTGTGTCACGCGATAAACATTCACTCACGCAAACGTTTAGAAAGTTAGAAAGAAACAAAATACAAAAGCAACAACAACAACAACAACAAAGGATAAACGACTAACTAACTAACTAGCTATCTCATTAACTTACTTACTAACTAACTATGTAAGCATCTCAACAAAGAATTGAATTCCTCAAACTTGACATATTTAGAGAAAGTGGGGCTCCTGTGTACAACATCAAATTTGTCACGCGATGGCGTACTATTGAACATTAAATAAAGAATCAGTTAGAAAGTAATTGTTGAACTATATGGTACGTAATTCTTCAACTACCATCTATGAAGAACTAGAAGCAGATGACAATTGCGATTTAATACAGAGCACAGAGGTCTATTAAATAGACAATTATACATCCATAATGCTTATTCAACAAATGATATTTCACAAAGAGAATTTGTGTGTCCTCATTTAATTTTCGCGCTTCCCAATTTTCGCATCATTTTATTTCACTGGTCATTTCATGTTTGCATCACTAAATTTTTTTAAATTGCCAAAATTTAAGTGACGCAAAAATGAAGTGTAATAAGTGTAATTTTGTCGCCAAATACTGGCAGACAATGAAGTGAAGTTCTTCCGCTCACCTACTCTAAGTGACATCAAGAGATTTTTTTCGTTTTTTTTTTTTTTTTTTTTTTTTTTGCACAGCCTTAGTTGTGTGTAAAATATTCTGATATTTGAATGCCTTTTTCACTTCACATTTCCATGGGCTGTTATGAAACAAAATAAGAAATCCCTCCCTCTCGTCCTCAATGCAACGTTCGAATTTAGCTGCATCATGTTATTACAAAATTCCAAGCTACAGAGAATTTCCGAAGAAAACACAATTTATATCTTAACTTATTCTTGCATTTTTATCTATTCACCATATTCGCAAGGATCGCGCGTGGAATAATTAATTTGAACCTTACCCGCCCCAAACCACGCCCCCCCCCCCCCCCCCCCTTCACCCACAAACACACTTTTCGTCCATCCCTACCTTTTCGTCCATTGTTGTATGGGATGCTTTGATACCATTGGTTCGTTTGATCGAGCATTGGAATGGTATCCCAATTCAAATTTTTTTTCCCGTTAGAATATCACTAGATATTAAAAATGAATGAACACTATATACCACTTGAGCTCTTCAACGAATTTCTTCATCTGATTAGGACTTGTTTAGGACCGATAGCTGTACATAATAATGAAACTCGATCTGCCGTTGTTAAATTGGAGCAAAAAGCGAGAAAGATAGGCGAAACGGTAGGATTTCGGATCGAAACACTCATAGAGCCCCCAGCCAAAATTGATGACGAGGATACGGAAGATTCCACGCCGATAGGGGACGCCGAAGACGCATTACCACCATCACCACAACAGCAACAAATTCATCACCAACAGCAGCATCAACAAGAACAACAACATCAACATGTGCAACAACCAGTCCAATCTGATCAGCCAGTCCAACATCAACAACCAAGACAGCAACAACCTGTACGAAGGAGGAGGAGAAGAGTCTATGAAAAGATTCATAGACCTCGAGCAAGCACCATTATATACTTTACCTTTATGCATATTTTTATACAAACTGAATTTTATTTTAATTCTTTATTCAATTATTTATTTATTTATTTTTCTATTTATATTTTAGGGCCATTTTTTATGTTATTATATAATTTTTAATTTTGTAATTAGTTTTTTTAATGATTTTAGTTCCGCGCAGATGAAAATGTATATTGATATTTGCGCGTTATAAGCCAATAAATTATTATTATTATTAAATTATTAAAAATACCATTAAAATAGATTGCATTGTTAAAGCATGTTAATTTTCAGTTGACATCGGTGAGGAATTTCCCAGCTTTAAAAAAGTACGTACGATCCCAAAGGGAGAAGAGTGGAAAGTACTGAGAACTCCTAGTTTTTTTCTTTTTATCAAATAGAAGAGAGTTGAGCGTGCCTTGTTCAGTAATAGAACATGATGGAAAGTGACGGGAGCACAAAAGAATTGAACGAGCTGAAATCTGTCAATCACATCAAAGACCACCTACATCAAAAGATCTAATTAGGGAATCGTTTTGAACCGAAAAATGTCAAAACAGGCAACTAAATCAACTTAACAAAAATAATAACATTGACAGCAAGTTCATTTACATAGATATGTGCATTTTCATGCAGCTTTTGTCTAAAAACTTAATCGTTTGTGCTTTTTTCGCATACAAGTGAATTGCACGATTGAGAAACTGAACACAAACACCAAAACAGTCCGTCTCAAAACAGCAGAGAAAAGTCAAAAATAAGTAAAACTCAAGTCTTTTTTAGCAAGATATAGATTTATTATAATATTATTCTACTTACAGAAAAGTATTTTCCATTAACGATTTGCTAAGAAGCACGATTTCCTTTCATTGTAGGCAATAAAACTTTCCACTTGTGAACTTCATAGATCGACGTCGCACGACGTTCTGGTCAATTGGCCAATCAAAACGCGCGTTATGGTAAACGATTGGCAATGTCCGTGTTGGCGGTGGTGGGGCGGGGTAAATTTTAGGGCTTGAATTGCACTGAAACTCCTGAGTTTTGTATCTTTAAGAGATGAAACATTTGCGAAGCCACGCCCTTTTGAAAAACGTCAGGTATCTTTTATTATTATTATTTTTTAATTCCGACTAGCCTAACACGATCGTTTATCCCCGGAGTCTCCCCCCCCCCCCCCCACCTTCCCGGGCGCGAGTTAAAAAAATGTCGTCAGCGTGCTTTTTTTTAAAAAAAAAAAATTAACTGATATACCGCGCGCTCTGATTGGTCAACGCGGGTGATTTATGGCACACAAAGCACGCTCACGTTAGCTATTTTTGACTTCTTGCTTTTACTTTGTCAATTATTATTATTATTATTATTATTGTTTCTGTATTCTCGAGGGATGATTATAATTATAATATGAAAGGATTTTAAAAAAATATTTGCGGTATAAATACGCGGGTAAAACGTCACCACACTTCAGGGCTATTTGTATTTTATATTTTGTTAAGGCATGCAAAGTGCGCAACTCATTATCTCTTGAAGCCCATTCGATTTACCATTCAGTTTATCAAATTATATTGGATTTGTTAAATTTCTTGTCGATCAATTTTCATCAACTGCTTATCAATTTTATTTTTATATATCGATTGATTAATCAATTTTTATTAATCGAATTTTATATTTGATAATCCGCGAATTATTTTTTTATCAATCGTAATCAATTATGTTTCATTTATCGCGAGACTCGTATACGCATTGATATTAAACAAACTATGAACAAAAGTAGGACAGAGTTTGAATTGCTAAGGCCCAATTCGACACACTCTAGACCTTCGAACGCATCGCGACGTCAAGATTGTACTGTTTTCGAATTAGCTTTTTCTTCATATAGCACGTTTTTTATAATGCAATACATAACAAAATTTAATTGTCAAAGCTTTTCTTGCCAATTAGAACATCAAAGTCATTGTTGGGGATATTGCACTACAAAGTTGTCATATCAAATTTCCTGGGCATGATGATGATGATTGGCTATTTTTTCGTATCAAGTATGCAAAAGTAATCTTTGGAGACATTTTCAACAGTTTATTAAAGAATAACAATAATAATAACGGTAATAAACATTTACATAGCACTTAAACTCAATCTGCGAGACTGCAGATGTGGATCCAGGGTATGGGGGCCGTTGCCCACACCCTTAGTAATTGATTGGTAATCAGTATTTTTTTAATACGTCCCCCTCTCCTTTCAAAATTTCTGGATCCACCCCTGGAGTGCCACATTCATTAATATCTCCAAAAGCTACTAAGGTTCTATGATGTAAATATGTACCCTATAAAGGTATCCTTATTTATAATATGCTTTTCACATAACAAATTCTCATAAAAATTAATGACCTAATGCATGAGCCTTTATTTAAAGAATACTAATGAGGATATACTTTATATAAAGAATAATTCTTAATATAAAGTATATCCTCATTAGTATTCTTTATATAAAGGCTCATGCATTAGGTCATTAATTTTTATGAGAATTTGCTATGTGAAAAGCATATTTTCACAAATTCAAAAATAACTTTTGGATTGATTATTTAGCTAACATTAAATCTTGTTTATTTCAAGCTCCAAGAACCTAACCTTCCCAATTTCGAAAACAACAGGGACTTGAGATACCTGTCAACGGAACTCCAAAAACTACCATCTAGAGAACATCAAGCTCGAGTGTACGTTGAGTACTTAAGCCACTGCAAATTTAACACCAAATATAACCCCACTGGAATCATCTCATTTACACACCATGATGCAGAAACCCTCGGAAGATGGGCAGATATTCCCACGACAGTTCCTACTGGTACAACCAGTTCTCAAATGACCAGATAGACCTAATAAGATCAAGGTTGCAGTCATGTACCAACGCCGACGACTTGCGTCAGGCTGAAGATATCATCAGGACGATCCAATTGTAAAAAAGTAAGTACATTTTTCAGTTATGCATTTATGTACAGTTGTTTTTTTTCTTTCTCTTCCTCATTTTCCAATTTGAGAGAGTTTGGTACAACTGAAACGATAATAAACTTATCTCGATGCATTCAAGTCAACCTTCTCAGACACCATTTTATACGATTGCAAACTAAAAGTGGCATGTGCCCATGTGCGCATGAAAATTTATATAAATCGTTCTCGTCCCAATCTTTTCCCTGTAATTGGAGGAACGCCTAGACGTTTATGAACGAGGTTCGCATTGCATTGAGGTAATTTATTTTGAAACTTTCAAATTTAATATCCCTTAATGCAATTCGGTGAATGCAAATGCTCAAATCACGTGACCTACAGAAATAAACAGGCGCACCTGCCTGGCGCGCGCAAGGCCATGGGGATGAGATTGGATAAAAAGTAATGTTGGGATCCCTGTTTTGCAAACAAGAAAATTGCGGATATAAATTCCCGGGAAAAATTGAGACCACTTGCAAACAAAATAATATTTTTTCGATATGTTAGTTTATACCAGACACCATTTTATACGATTGCAAACTAAAAGTCGCATGTGCGCATGAAAATTTATATAAATCGTTCTCGTCCCAATCTTTTCCTGTAATTGGAGGAACGCCTAGACGTTTATGAACGAGGTTCGCATTGCATTGAGGTAATTTATTTTGAAACTTTCAAATTTAATATCCCTTAATGCAATTCGGGGAATGCAAATGCTCAAATCACGTGACCTACAGAAATAAACAGGCGCACCTGCCTGGCAGGCGCAAGGCCATGGGGATGAGATTGGATAACGTCTAGGAACGCCTAGACGTTTATGAACGAGGTTCGCATTGCATTGAGGTAATTTATTTTGAAACTTTCAAATTTAATATCCCTTAATGCAATTCGGGGAATGCAAATGCTCAAATCACGTGACCTACAGAAATAAACAGGCGCACCTGACCGGCAGGCGCAAGGCCATGGGGATGAGATTGGATAAAAAATAATGTTGGGATCCCTGTTTTGCAAACAAGAAAATGGCAGGTATAAATTCCCGGGAAAATTTGAGACCACTTGCAAACAAAATAATATTTTTTCGATATGTTAGTTTATATCAATCTCCAAACATGGAAATGATGATACAAAAAAATCTGCTTCACGAAGCATATGATCTTTTTCTCTTGTAAGAAAACTATGATATTGTTGTTTTCGTATCACTTCGAGTGCAGGTAATTTAGAGATGGGTTAATATTCTGTTTCTTTCAGACTGCAATGGTCTTGGTTGTCGGATAAGGACGTAAATTCGGAGGTACCATCTGCCTTCACTCTGACTATGTTATACGGTGGACGTAAAAGAACCGCTGAGGACGTAAACAAATCTCTGGCAGTGACTACGTTCATTGTCTGTCTCTCCATATCTCCTTGTACTAGTGCGAAGTATCTGCCTTCACTCTGACTATGTTATACGGTGGACGTAAAAGAACCACTGAGGACGTAAACAAATCTCTGGCAGTGACTACGTTCATTGTCTGTCTCTCCATATCTCCTTGTACTAGTGCGAAGTATCTGCCTTCACTCTGACTATGTTATACGGTGGACGTAAAAGAACCACTGAGGACGTAAACAAATCTCTGGCAGTGACTACGTTCATTGTCTGTCTCTCCATATCTCCTTATACTAGTGCGAACTATCTTAGAAGATTAAATATTGAAGAATTGACGAATGAATGTATGGATGGATGTTTCCTACACTTCATGAGGTACGTCGGTACGATGGCACAGTCAGTACATAGAGAATACTTAATGGGAAGTGTGCTTGACAACAAGTTAGCATTGAGAGAGAAGAGAATGAAATTTGTGAATAATTCAGAGCAAGTTGTTTTAGTTACCCCTGCCAGTTGGCTAAAATAACCAAGGGATTTTTTGTTGTGAAAGATGGAGTGTCCCAAAATATAATATACAGTATAGTGTAGAATTGAGCACAAGGTAAATTATTCACACTCAGGTTAGAAAATTTCAGACTGCTGGAAAAATTCTCTTGCAAAGTGAATTTCCAGCCTGAACAATATAGTACATGCAGTGGTCAGTCCCTTGTATTTTGTTTTGGTTTAATTTGTGTGACTGTCTGTTTTTTTTTCCCATCTGTCTTAGCTTTCCAGAATTAAGCACTTTGGAGTGACTGGCCCGAACTGTTGATCTATAGGCAACAAACAGCAAGTGGTGATCTAGGCTAAGGTATGTATGGTGATACGATGATGTTGATTAGAACATCGCTCATTGTTGTTGAAAGACAATATGAACTCGGGCCGTGCCGGAAAATCATATTATAATTGTCACTTGATAGGACGTGGAAATTACTGATTCAATTGCTTCAGTGAGCTGACAGTGATCCTAGCTATGTGTGTTTTCATGTGTTGATTATGTCGTGCTTGACCACAAGTTAGCATTCAGAGAGAAGAGAATGAAATTTGTGAATAATTCAGAGCAAGTGGTCTTAGTTACCCCTGCCAGTTGGCTAAAATAACCAAGGGATTTTTTGTTGTGAAAGATGGAGTGTCCCAAAATATAATATACAGTATAGTGTAGAATTGAGCACAACTGAAGGTAAATTATTCACACTCAGGTTAGAAAATTTCAGACTGCTGGAAAAATTCTCTTGCAAAGTGAAATTCCAGCCTGAACAATATGATACATGCAGTGGTCAGTCCCTTGTATTTTGTTTTGGTTTAATTTGTGTGACTGTCTGTTTTTTTTCCCATCTGTCTTAGCTTTCCAGTATTAAGCACTGTGGAGTGACTGGTCCGAGCTGTTGATCTATAGGCAACAAACAGCAAGTGGTGATCTAGGCTAAGGTATGTATGGTGATACGATGATGTTGATTAGAACATCGCTCATTGTTGTTGAAAGACAATATGAACTCGGGCCGTGCCGGAAAATCATATTATAATTGTCACTTGATAGGACGTGGAAATTACTGATTCAATTGCTTCAGTGAGCTGACAGTGATCCTAGCTATGTGTGTTTTCATGTGTTGATTATGTCGTGCTTGACCACAAGTTAGCATTCAGAGAGAAGAGAATGAAATTTGTGAATAATTCTGAGCAAGTGGTCTTAGTTACCCCTGCCAGTTGGCTAAAATAACCAAGGGATTTTTTGTTGTGAAAGATGGAGTGTCCCAAAATATAATATACAGTATAGTGTAGAATTGAGCACAACTGAAGGTAAATTATTCACACTCAGGTTAGAAAATTTCAGACTGCTGGAAAAATTCTCTTGCAAAGTGAAATTCCAGCCTGAACAATATGATACATGCAGTGGTCAGTCCCTTGTATTTTGTTTTGGTTTAATTTGTGTGACTGTCTGTTTTTTTTCCCATCTGTCTTAGCTTTCCAGTATTAAGCACTGTGGAGTGACTGGTCCGAGCTGTTGATCTATAGGCAACAAACAGCAAGTGGTGATCTAGGCTAAGGTATGTATGGTGATACGATGATGTTGATTAGAACATCGCTCATTGTTGTTGAAAGACAATATGAACTCGGGCCGTGCCGGAAAATCATATTATAATTGTCACTTGATAGGACGTGGAAATTACTGATTCAATTGCTTCAGTGAGCTGACAGTGATCCTAGCTATGTGTGTTTTCATGTGTTGATTATGTCGTGCTTGACCACAAGTTAGCATTCAGAGAGAAGAGAATGAAATTTGTGAATAATTCTGAGCAAGTGGTCTTAGTTACTGTCTGTTTTTTTTCCCATCTGTCTTAGCTTTCCAGTATTAAGCACTGTGGAGTGACTGGTCCGAGCTGTTGATCTATAGGCAACAAACAGCAAGTGGTGATCTAGGCTAAGGTATGTATGGTGATACGATGATGTTGATTAGAACATCGCTCATTGTTGTTGAAAGACAATATGAACTCGGGCCGTGCCGGAAAATCATATTATAATTGTCACTTGATAGGACGTGGAAATTACTGATTCAATTGAAGGTAAACAATATGATACATGCAGTGGTCAGTCCCTTGTATTTTGTTTTGGTTTAATTTGTGTGACTGTCTGTTTTTTTTCCCATCTGTCTTAGCTTTCCAGTATTAAGCACTGTGGAGTGACTGGTCCGAGCTGTTGATCTATAGGCAACAAACAGCAAGTGGTGATCTAGGCTAAGGTATGTATGGTGATACGATGATGTTGATTAGAACATCGCTCATTGTTGTTGAAAGACAATATGAACTCGGGCCGTGCCGGAAAATCATATTATAATTGTCACTTGATAGGACGTGGAAATTACTGATTCAATTGCTTCAGTGAGCTGACAGTGATCCTAGCTATGTGTGTTTTCATGTGTTGATTATGTCGTGCTTGACCACAAGTTAGCATTCAGAGAGAAGAGAATGAAATTTGTGAATAATTCTGAGCAAGTGGTCTTAGTTACCCCTGCCAGTTGGCTAAAATAACCAAGGGATTTTTTGTTGTGAAAGATGGAGTGTCCCAAAATATAATATACAGTATAGTGTAGAATTGAGCACAACTGAAGGTAAATTATTCACACTCAGGTTAGAAAATTTCAGACTGCTGGAAAAATTCTCTTGCAAAGTGAAATTCCAGCCTGAACAATATGATACATGCAGTGGTCAGTCCCTTGTATTTTGTTTTGGTTTAATTTGTGTGACTGTCTGTTTTTTTTCCCATCTGTCTTAGCTTTCCAGTATTAAGCACTGTGGAGTGACTGGTCCGAGCTGTTGATCTATAGGCAACAAACAGCAAGTGGTGATCTAGGCTAAGGTATGTATGGTGATACGATGATGTTGATTAGAACATCGCTCATTGTTGTTGAAAGACAATATGAACTCGGGCCGTGCCGGAAAATCATATTATAATTGTCACTTGATAGGACGTGGAAATTACTGATTCAATTGCTTCAGTGAGCTGACAGTGATCCTAGCTATGTGTGTTTTCATGTGTTGATTATGTCGTGCTTGACCACAAGTTAGCATTCAGAGAGAAGAGAATGAAATTTGTGAATAATTCTGAGCAAGTGGTCTTAGTTACTGTCTGTTTTTTTTCCCATCTGTCTTAGCTTTCCAGTATTAAGCACTGTGGAGTGACTGGTCCGAGCTGTTGATCTATAGGCAACAAACAGCAAGTGGTGATCTAGGCTAAGGTATGTATGGTGATACGATGATGTTGATTAGAACATCGCTCATTGTTGTTGAAAGACAATATGAACTCGGGCCGTGCCGGAAAATCATATTATAATTGTCACTTGATAGGACGTGGAAATTACTGATTCAATTGCTTCAGTGAGCTGACAGTGATCCTAGCTATGTGTGTTTTCATGTGTTGATTATGTCGTGCTTGACCACAAGTTAGCATTCAGAGAGAAGAGAATGAAATTTGTGAATAATTCTGAGCAAGTGGTCTTAGTTACTGTCTGTTTTTTTTCCCATCTGTCTTAGCTTTCCAGTATTAAGCACTGTGGAGTGACTGGTCCGAGCTGTTGATCTATAGGCAACAAACAGCAAGTGGTGATCTAGGCTAAGGTATGTATGGTGATACGATGATGTTGATTAGAACATCGCTCATTGTTGTTGAAAGACAATATGAACTCGGGCCGTGCCGGAAAATCATATTATAATTGTCACTTGATAGGACGTGGAAATTACTGATTCAATTGCTTCAGTGAGCTGACAGTGATCCTAGCTATGTGTGTTTTCATGTGTTGATTATGTCGTGCTTGACCACAAGTTAGCATTCAGAGAGAAGAGAATGAAATTTGTGAATAATTCTGAGCAAGTGGTCTTAGTTACTGTCTGTTTTTTTTCCCATCTGTCTTAGCTTTCCAGTATTAAGCACTGTGGAGTGACTGGTCCGAGCTGTTGATCTATAGGCAACAAACAGCAAGTGGTGATCTAGGCTAAGGTATGTATGGTGATACGATGATGTTGATTAGAACATCGCTCATTGTTGTTGAAAGACAATATGAACTCGGGCCGTGCCGGAAAATCATATTATAATTGTCACTTGATAGGACGTGGAAATTACTGATTCAATTGCTTCAGTGAGCTGACAGTGATCCTAGCTATGTGTGTTTTCATGTGTTGATTATGTCGTGCTTGACCACAAGTTAGCATTCAGAGAGAAGAGAATGAAATTTGTGAATAATTCTGAGCAAGTGGTCTTAGTTACTGTCTGTTTTTTTTCCCATCTGTCTTAGCTTTCCAGTATTAAGCACTGTGGAGTGACTGGTCCGAGCTGTTGATCTATAGGCAACAAACAGCAAGTGGTGATCTAGGCTAAGGTATGTATGGTGATGCGATGATGTTGATTAGAACATCGCTCATTGTTGTTGAAAGACAATATGAACTCGGGCCGTGCCGGAAAATCATATTATAATTGTCACTTGATAGGACGTGGAAATTACTGATTCAATTGAAGGTAAACAATATGATACATGCAGTGGTCAGTCCCTTGTATTTTGTTTTGGTTTAATTTGTGTGACTGTCTGTTTTTTTTCCCATCTGTCTTAGCTTTCCAGTATTAAGCACTGTGGAGTGACTGGTCCGAGCTGTTGATCTATAGGCAACAAACAGCAAGTGGTGATCTAGGCTAAGGTATGTATGGTGATACGATGATGTTGATTAGAACATCGCTCATTGTTGTTGAAAGACAATATGAACTCGGGCCGTGCCGGAAAATCATATTATAATTGTCACTTGATAGGACGTGGAAATTACTGATTCAATTGCTTCAGTGAGCTGACAGTGATCCTAGCTATGTGTGTTTTCATGTGTTGATTATGTCGTGCTTGACCACAAGTTAGCATTCAGAGAGAAGAGAATGAAATTTGTGAATAATTCTGAGCAAGTGGTCTTAGTTACTGTCTGTTTTTTTTCCCATCTGTCTTAGCTTTCCAGTATTAAGCACTGTGGAGTGACTGGTCCGAGCTGTTGATCTATAGGCAACAAACAGCAAGTGGTGATCTAGGCTAAGGTATGTATGGTGATACGATGATGTTGATTAGAACATCGCTCATTGTTGTTGAAAGACAATATGAACTCGGGCCGTGCCGGAAAATCATATTATAATTGTCACTTGATAGGACGTGGAAATTACTGATTCAATTGCTTCAGTGAGCTGACAGTGATCCTAGCTATGTGTGTTTTCATGTGTTGATTATGTCGTGCTTGACCACAAGTTAGCATTCAGAGAGAAGAGAATGAAATTTGTGAATAATTCTGAGCAAGTGGTCTTAGTTACTGTCTGTTTTTTTTCCCATCTGTCTTAGCTTTCCAGTATTAAGCACTGTGGAGTGACTGGTCCGAGCTGTTGATCTATAGGCAACAAACAGCAAGTGGTGATCTAGGCTAAGGTATGTATGGTGATACGATGATGTTGATTAGAACATCGCTCATTGTTGTTGAAAGACAATATGAACTCGGGCCGTGCCGGAAAATCATATTATAATTGTCACTTGATAGGACGTGGAAATTACTGATTCAATTGAAGGTAAACAATATGATACATGCAGTGGTCAGTCCCTTGTATTTTGTTTTGGTTTAATTTGTGTGACTGTCTGTTTTTTTTCCCATCTGTCTTAGCTTTCCAGTATTAAGCACTGTGGAGTGACTGGTCCGAGCTGTTGATCTATAGGCAACAAACAGCAAGTGGTGATCTAGGCTAAGGTATGTATGGTGATACGATGATGTTGATTAGAACATCGCTCATTGTTGTTGAAAGACAATATGAACTCGGGCCGTGCCGGAAAATCATATTATAATTGTCACTTGATAGGACGTGGAAATTACTGATTCAATTGCTTCAGTGAGCTGACAGTGATCCTAGCTATGTGTGTTTTCATGTGTTGATTATGTCGTGCTTGACCACAAGTTAGCATTCAGAGAGAAGAGAATGAAATTTGTGAATAATTCTGAGCAAGTGGTCTTAGTTACTGTCTGTTTTTTTTCCCATCTGTCTTAGCTTTCCAGTATTAAGCACTGTGGAGTGACTGGTCCGAGCTGTTGATCTATAGGCAACAAACAGCAAGTGGTGATCTAGGCTAAGGTATGTATGGTGATACGATGATGTTGATTAGAACATCGCTCATTGTTGTTGAAAGACAATATGAACTCGGGCCGTGCCGGAAAATCATATTATAATTGTCACTTGATAGGACGTGGAAATTACTGATTCAATTGCTTCAGTGAGCTGACAGTGATCCTAGCTATGTGTGTTTTCATGTGTTGATTATGTCGTGCTTGACCACAAGTTAGCATTCAGAGAGAAGAGAATGAAATTTGTGAATAATTCAGAGCAAGTGGTCTTAGTTACCCCTGCCAGTTGGCTAAAATAACCAAGGGATTTTTTGTTGTGAAAGATGGAGTGTCCCAAAATATAATATACAGTATAGTGTAGAATTGAGCACAACTGAAGGTAAATTATTCACACTCAGGTTAGAAAATTTCAGACTGCTGGAAAAATTCTCTTGCAAAGTGAAATTCCAGCCTGAACAATATGATACATGCAGTGGTCAGTCCCTTGTATTTTGTTTTGGTTTAATTTGTGTGACTGTCTGTTTTTTTTCCCATCTGTCTTAGCTTTCCAGTATTAAGCACTGTGGAGTGACTGGTCCGAGCTGTTGATCTATAGGCAACAAACAGCAAGTGGTGATCTAGGCTAAGGTATGTATGGTGATACGATGATGTTGATTAGAACATCGCTCATTGTTGTTGAAAGACAATATGAACTCGGGCCGTGCCGGAAAATCATATTATAATTGTCACTTGATAGGACGTGGAAATTACTGATTCAATTGCTTCAGTGAGCTGACAGTGATCCTAGCTATGTGTGTTTTCATGTGTTGATTATGTCGTGCTTGACCACAAGTTAGCATTCAGAGAGAAGAGAATGAAATTTGTGAATAATTCTGAGCAAGTGGTCTTAGTTACTGTCTGTTTTTTTTCCCATCTGTCTTAGCTTTCCAGTATTAAGCACTGTGGAGTGACTGGTCCGAGCTGTTGATCTATAGGCAACAAACAGCAAGTGGTGATCTAGGCTAAGGTATGTATGGTGATACGATGATGTTGATTAGAACATCGCTCATTGTTGTTGAAAGACAATATGAACTCGGGCCGTGCCGGAAAATCATATTATAATTGTCACTTGATAGGACGTGGAAATTACTGATTCAATTGCTTCAGTGAGCTGACAGTGATCCTAGCTATGTGTGTTTTCATGTGTTGATTATGTCGTGCTTGACCACAAGTTAGCATTCAGAGAGAAGAGAATGAAATTTGTGAATAATTCTGAGCAAGTGGTCTTAGTTACTGTCTGTTTTTTTTCCCATCTGTCTTAGCTTTCCAGTATTAAGCACTGTGGAGTGACTGGTCCGAGCTGTTGATCTATAGGCAACAAACAGCAAGTGGTGATCTAGGCTAAGGTATGTATGGTGATGCGATGATGTTGATTAGAACATCGCTCATTGTTGTTGAAAGACAATATGAACTCGGGCCGTGCCGGAAAATCATATTATAATTGTCACTTGATAGGACGTGGAAATTACTGATTCAATTGAAGGTAAACAATATGATACATGCAGTGGTCAGTCCCTTGTATTTTGTTTTGGTTTAATTTGTGTGACTGTCTGTTTTTTTTCCCATCTGTCTTAGCTTTCCAGTATTAAGCACTGTGGAGTGACTGGTCCGAGCTGTTGATCTATAGGCAACAAACAGCAAGTGGTGATCTAGGCTAAGGTATGTATGGTGATACGATGATGTTGATTAGAACATCGCTCATTGTTGTTGAAAGACAATATGAACTCGGGCCGTGCCGGAAAATCATATTATAATTGTCACTTGATAGGACGTGGAAATTACTGATTCAATTGCTTCAGTGAGCTGACAGTGATCCTAGCTATGTGTGTTTTCATGTGTTGATTATGTCGTGCTTGACCACAAGTTAGCATTCAGAGAGAAGAGAATGAAATTTGTGAATAATTCTGAGCAAGTGGTCTTAGTTACTGTCTGTTTTTTTTCCCATCTGTCTTAGCTTTCCAGTATTAAGCACTGTGGAGTGACTGGTCCGAGCTGTTGATCTATAGGCAACAAACAGCAAGTGGTGATCTAGGCTAAGGTATGTATGGTGATACGATGATGTTGATTAGAACATCGCTCATTGTTGTTGAAAGACAATATGAACTCGGGCCGTGCCGGAAAATCATATTATAATTGTCACTTGATAGGACGTGGAAATTACTGATTCAATTGCTTAGGTGAGCTGACAGTGATCCTAGCTATGTGTGTTTTCATGTGTTGATTATGTCGTGCTTGACCACAAGTTAGCATTCAGAGAGAAGAGAATGAAATTTGTGAATAATTCTGAGCAAGTGGTCTTAGTTACCCCTGCCAGTTGGCTAAAATAACCAAGGGATTTTTTGTTGTGAAAGATGGAGTGTCCCAAAATATAATATACAGTATAGTGTAGAATTGAGCACAACTGAAGGTAAATTATTCACACTCAGGTTAGAAAATTTCAGACTGCTGGAAAAATTCTCTTGCAAAGTGAAATTCCAGCCTGAACAATATGATACATGCAGTGGTCAGTCCCTTGTATTTTGTTTTGGTTTAATTTGTGTGACTGTCTGTTTTTTTTCCCATCTGTCTTAGCTTTCCAGTATTAAGCACTGTGGAGTGACTGGTCCGAGCTGTTGATCTATAGGCAACAAACAGCAAGTGGTGATCTAGGCTAAGGTATGTATGGTGATACGATGATGTTGATTAGAACATCGCTCATTGTTGTTGAAAGACAATATGAACTCAGGCCAATGACTTGCTTGTGGCGGATCGGCCCAACAATAATACATGACTATAATACCCAACAATAATATATAATAATAATAATAATAATAATAATAATAATAATAATAATAATAATAATAATAATAATAATAATAATAATAATAATAATAATAATAATAATAATGATAATAATAATAATAATAATAATATATAATAATTGTTAGTTGATGGAGTCAGAAAATAACTGAATTAATGTTGTTGAATGAACAATATGAACTCAGGCCAATGACTTGCTTGTGGCGGATCGGCCCAACAATAATACATGACTATAATACCCAACAATAATATATAATAATAATAATAATAATAATAATAATAATAATAATAATAATAATAATAATAATAATAATAATAATAATAATAATAATAATGATAATAATAATAATAATAATAATAATAATATATAATAATTGTTAGTAGATGGAGTCAGAAAATAACTGAATTAATGTTGTTGAATGAACAATATGAACTCAGGCCAATGACTTGCTTGTGGCGGATCGGCCCAACAATAATACATGACTATAATACCCAACAATAATATATAATAATAATAATAATAATAATAATAATAATAATAATAATAATAATAATAATAATAATAATAATAATAATAATAATGATAATAATAATAATAATAATAATAATAATATATAATAATTGTTAGTAGATGGAGTCAGAAAATAACTGAATTAATGTTGTTGAATGAACAATATGAACTCAGGCCAATGACTTGCTTGTGGCGGATCGGCCCAACAATAATACATGACTATAATACCCAACAATAATATATAATAATAATAATAATAATAATAATAATAATAATAATAATAATAATAATAATAATAATAATAATAATAATAATGATAATAATAATAATAATAATAATAATATATAATAATTGTTAGTAGATGGAGTCAGAAAATAACTGAATTAATGTTGTTGAATGAACAATATGAACTCAGGCCAATGACTTGCTTGTGGCGGATCGGCCCAACAATAATACATGACTATAATACCCAACAATAATATATAATAATAATAATAATAATAATAATAATAATAATAATAATAATAATAATAATAATAATAATAATAATAATAATAATAATAATAATAATAATAATAATAATCATGATAATAATAATAATTATAATAATATATAATAATTGTTAGTAGATGGAGTCAGAAAATAACTGAATTAATGTTGTTGAATGAACAATATGAACTCAGGCCAATGACTTGCTTGTGGCGGATCGGCCCAACAATAATACATGACTATAATACCCAACAATAATATATAATAATAATAATAATAATAATAATAATAATAATAATAATAATAATAATAATAATAATAATAATAATAATAATGATAATAATAATAATAATAATAATATATAATAATTGTTAGTAGATGGAGTCAGAAAATAACTGAATTAATGTTGTTGAATGAACAATATGAACTCAGGCCAATGACTTGCTTGTGGCGGATCGGCCCAACAATAATACATGACTATAATACCCAACAATAATATATAATAATAATAATAATAATAATAATAATAATAATAATAATAATAATAATAATAATAATAATAATAATAATAATAATGATAATAATAATAATAATAATAATAATAATATATAATAATTGTTAGTAGATGGAGTCAGAAAATAACTGAATTAATGTTGTTGAATGAACAATATGAACTCAGGCCAATGACTTGCTTGTGGCGGATCGGCCCAACAATAATACATGACTATAATACCCAACAATAATATATAATAATAATAATAATAA
>OU974077.1:67500-92500 GCA_918843875.1 Diadumene lineata
TGGTAGATAATGTTGGCATCCAGCAACAACATGACAGAGAGATTCCGATGCACCGCAAAATGAGCACTCAGAAATGGCTGACAGACCCCATCTAGATAGATTTTTTCGTGTAGGTAGTGAGTTATTTATATATCTAATGGTGAAGTTGAATATGTTTTTGGGTAGATTAGTGTGAGCAGTAGACCAGATAGAATGAAGCGATGACAAGGAGTATTTAGTGATGTTACAGAAAAATGATCCTTGTGATAACAAGTGATTTGACAATTTAGTTTCTTCAAGTGATCGAAAGTCCTTTAGAACGTCCTTTGTGGAATTATAAGCATCATACTGAATGTTCGAATTCTTGCTAGATGTTTTCCAAAGATTTTTGATTAGATCGCTCTTTGATGATTTAAGGACTTTCCTGATGGTGGTTTGACATTGAATGAACTTTATTGAAGGAGGAATGATATTAAGACCAAATTTATTAGAAGTTAGATAAGTAATAATAATAATAATAATAATAATAATAATAATAATAATAATGATAATAATAATAATAATAATAATAATAATATATAATAATTGTTAGTAGATGGAGTCAGAAAATAACTGAATTAATGTTGTTGAATGAACAATATGAACTCAGGCCAATGACTTGCTTGTGGCGGATCGGCCCAACAATAATACATGACTATAATACCCAACAATAATATATAATAATAATAATAATAATAATAATAATAATAATAATAATAATAATAATAATAATAATAATAATAATAATGATAATAATAATAATAATAATAATAATAATATATAATAATTGTTAGTAGATGGAGTCAGAAAATAACTGAATTAATGTTGTTGAATGAACAATATGAACTCAGGCCAATGACTTGCTTGTGGCGGATCGGCCCAACAATAATACATGACTATAATACCCAACAATAATATATAATAATAATAATAATAATAATAATAATAATAATAATAATAATAATAATAATAATAATAATAATAATAATAATAATAATAATAATAATAATAATAATAATAATAATAATAATAATAATAATAATAATAATCATGATAATAATAATAATAATAATAATATATAATAATTGTTAGTAGATGGAGTCAGAAAATAACTGAATTAATGTTGTTGAATGAACAATATGAACTCAGGCCAATGACTTGCTTGTGGCGGATCGGCCCAACAATAATACATGACTATAATACCCAACAATAATATATAATAATAATAATAATAATAATAATAATAATAATAATAATAATAATAATAATAATAATAATAATAATAATGATAATAATAATAATAATAATAATATATAATAATTGTTAGTAGATGGAGTCAGAAAATAACTGAATTAATGTTGTTGAATGAACAATATGAACTCAGGCCAATGACTTGCTTGTGGCGGATCGGCCCAACAATAATACATGACTATAATACCCAACAATAATATATAATAATAATAATAATAATAATAATAATAATAATAATAATAATAATAATAATAATAATAATAATAATAATAATAATAATGATAATAATAATAATAATAATAATAATAATATATAATAATTGTTAGTAGATGGAGTCAGAAAATAACTGAATTAATGTTGTTGAATGAACAATATGAACTCAGGCCAATGACTTGCTTGTGGCGGATCGGCCCAACAATAATACATGACTATAATACCCAACAATAATATATAATAATAATAATAATAATAATAATAATAATAATAATAATAATAATAATAATAATAATAATAATAATAATAATAATAATGATAATAATAATAATAATAATAATAATAATAATAATAATAATAATATATAATAATTGTTAGTAGATGGAGTCAGAAAATAACTGAATTAATGTTGTTGAATGAACAATATGAACTCAGGCCAATGACTTGCTT
This sequence comes from Diadumene lineata, assembly GCA_918843875.1. NCBI lineage: Eukaryota > Metazoa > Cnidaria > Anthozoa > Actiniaria > Diadumenidae > Diadumene > Diadumene lineata. Next base: position 69,433 of record OU974077.1, read on the forward strand.
GTAGTGGATCGGCCCAACAATAATACATGACTATAATACCCAACAATAATATATAATAATAATAATAATAATAATAATAATAATAATAATAACAACAACAACAACAACAACAACAACAACAACAACAACAACAACAACAACAACAACAACAACAACAACAACAACAACAACAACAACAACAACAACAACAACAACAATAATAATAATAATAATAATAATAATAATAATAATAATATATAATAATTGTTAGTAGATGGAGTCAGAAAATAACTGAATTAATGTTGTTGAATGAACAATATGAACTCAGGCCAATGACTTGCTTGTGGCGGATCGGCCCAACAATAATACATGACTATAATACCCAACAATAATATATAATAATAATAATAATAATGATAATAATAATAATAATAATAATAATAATAATAATAATAATAATATATAATAATTGTTAGTAGATGGAGTCAGAAAATAACTGAATTAATGGACACATACATGAAACTGCTATGATGTTCATGAAATGATATCATCTATATGTATGTTGTTTGCTCTTAATCAATGGGTTTTTTTTAGCTGAGAGATGCGTCAGATTCAATAACTATTGGCAGGAAAACTGAAAGTTAAGTACTTTATATGTAGGGCCCTTGCTTTATATCTTATTGGATTTGCTGTTTGCATTGGTGTCTGCGTGCTATGTACTGCTTTATTTGTGTTTCTTAGGTTCGCTTTTACATTATCGTTGTTGTATCTTTTTTAGGGTCTTCTAATACAGATCGGCTAATAGGATGTGCTCTGATTATCATCTGTGATTGTACTGTCTTGTTAATTCCCTGGAAATATACTTTGCCTCAGCCGAAATAAAATTAAGTGAGGACTCTCCCATTTTTTGTGCGTTGGCTCCAAGTAGTTCTTCAAACGTTCGTCAACATGGCATTAGTTACTCCAGAGCTAGAGAGAACGGTTTGCGTATTGGTGGTGCATCAGCTGCAACTTATGCGGGAATTCCAGATTGTTTAAAAGACATGGTCGTTAAGCTAGGGAAAGTGCGAAAGACTCTTATGTTAAAGACAATTTAAATAGTTTACTCTCTGTATCACGTTAGCTAGGCATTTGATAACCGCGCCCAGCAGGTTCGAAGGGTCGTGATTCATAGGGCTGGGATTTTTCCTATTGAATTACGTAGCGAGTGCGTTGGGTTTTTTTCATCCTATGGATACTCGCTCACACCCTTCAGTTTCGTTGTACTGTTATGCATTCTGTAATATAAAACTGACTATTGTATGATTTACTGCATCTTGCTATTAAAATATAAAATATTTGGCGGTCTCCCGTCGAATACGATGCAATAGGTTGTTATTGTTATTGCGCACGCATGTGTTATAAAAGACATTTAAGAGATAGGATTTGTTTAATTTGTGCTCTTCCCTTTCAATTTTTTGGAATAATTATTGTAATTGAAATCATTTATCTTTTGAATAACAAACGATTTTGTTTGCATCACAAAACCTGCCCCTCAAAAACAGGAGGCATTGTGGGTATTGGGTATTGTGAAGGTGGTGAATAGGTTATCCTCAATGACAGGGGTGTAGCTAGGGGAGGGTCACAGGTTGCAAATATTTAAGAGATCTGACCAGTTATTACAGCTTTGTCTCGATTTCTGATGTGAGGACCCCTGATTGTCAAATCCTGCATACATCCTTAATGGTTTAAGCTGAATTGATAAAATGTGAATTAATTGGCAGACGGTAGAATAAATAAAAAGATATATTTCTCGATGTATTTAGCTGTTTAGCTGATTGGGGAGACAAATCAGAAACTGAATACTAATAAATTCAAACTTTATATCGTTTGGAATTCCAACTGACTAGGAGACAATCCATATATTGGCTATATACAAAGAATCATTGAGAAATTAAACGCAGACAAATACAATAATGTAGTGTAATGGATGAATGAATGAATGAATGAGCGAGGATGGGCAATTTAGCGTTTGAAGGTAGGAGTGTGGAATAACCATTTAAAAGAATTTCTGCATAGATGAAAAAATTTGTGATTCAATTTTCAAGAAATTTTGACATTTTTGAGTTTAAAATTGTTATTCATATTTCCGGCAATAACAACATGCAGTGTTACAAATGGAACTTAGTACATTTGGGTGTTATAATAAAAAATACTTCAAACTTGAAAATAAGGTTGTCTCCCTAACCCTAACCCTAACCTCTATCGCAATGATAGAGATGTGACCCTTTTGGGTAACTTTATTTCAAAAATGAATAACAATGTTCAATGCAATGAATTACAAATGTTTTCTAAAAATATGTTTTTTTTAACAGCAAAATAGTCTAAAGACAAATGTTCAATAGGATTCTTCCATGGTTGATGGGAAATCGGCACTCCATTCTTTCTGGCATTCTTTCTCAGCCAAAACTCCATCCAACCAACTTCTTCCATAGGACAATGACCATGTGAATGGAATCGGCATCTTGACATAGTAAAGTCACGTCTTTGATGCATACTCATAATTTCGTCAACTTTAGGACATCCCAATTCTTCCAAATTAACACTCGAAATATCTAAATTCTTCAACAAGTCTTTTTCGTAATGACCGCCTTTGTAGGCAACTGTGGTCTCGTGACCAGGATAAAAGGCACAAACTATTTCCCCCACTTTTTCCGTTTTAATCATTCCAAACCAATAGGAGCGCAATGGTACATCATAGACGTTGTGGTAAATCCATGTATTACATCTGTGATCTTGATCGGTAAAGCAATCTTGACCCTCATAATAAAAATGGACCGCTTGCCCCCTGTGGTGACCGAAAGTGTGCCACCCCAATTCTTTCACAAGAAATTTCCCTTGCAATCTAAACCCATCAAGATCTAATATGGCACCAATCGTACCTGCTTTCACTTTTTGCTCTTCTGTCCACTGAATCATTGAATCTGCAAGAAATAAAAAATAAAGGGTCACACCTCTATCGCAAATGATAGAAGTGTGACCCTCTTTTTTTCTTTTTTATTCTGTAATATGTTCAAAAATACTTCGTGCATCATACAATATTTCATCTTTTAACACTTCATCCATATGATCATTTTCATATTCGGAATGATCCAATACTCCATTCCATAGGTTGTTCGTACAACCATCTTTCCCCGTTTGGTCAAAAAATACATTATGCTCTAACACTTTACGACCTTCAGCCCACAAAGGGGGGAAATCTTTGCCGTTCAATTTACAAATTTGTGACACAATACAATCATGAAAAGTAGTTCCATCCAAACACACGGGGTACGAAGGATCGGACGTAATCATCACATCAGCACATCGTCGGCACATCTGACTGTAGGATTTTAGGCGTGCTTCCAACAATCCGTTGGCCGATTCTTTCACTTCAGCCACCTCCACAAATCGGCGAAGATCATCTCGTTGGGTTCGATCGCACACAGTACACCAATTATTGATCCCTATGTCCAAACACCCTTTGCACTCGAAACACATGGTACCCTTTTGGTAATCGTGGTACATCCGATACCCGTTGCGAAGACAATGACTCTTGGCCGGTACATACAATTTCTCGGGAACTTCAAAATACTTCTTGGGCAACGTGCGTCCCCATTGCAATGCATAATGCTCTCGTGTACTTTTCTTCATGATGATAAAATACTTACTACTACTGTTCTTCCGACTCGACTTGAAAATCTAAAATGACAAAAAAAAAATTGGGGTCACTCCACTGTCATAAAACATGACAGAGGAATGACCCCTTTTTTATTCTAAAACATTTTTTACAATTTTACAATGCAATAAATTCAATTTTCTTTTTCTGTTTAAGTTCCACAATAGGATGAGGAAGTGTCCTTTTCTTTGCTTCTTTCTTCTTAGCCTTCTCTCTCTGTTTCCAAGCTGCGAAATTTCGTTCGGCTGAACACTTTTGTAAATCTTTAAAATTGTTCAAAATCTTCTTCAATTTCGCTTCTTTTGAATTCTTCCTCTTGGAAAATTTCATACTTCTCATCGTCGATTCAAAAGTAATCACTTGCGTCGTCTTCTTTTTCTGCGACTCTAAAACCCTTCTATTGTATTCGTTCATATTAGACATCTTAACTTACACAATCTTCTACTTCTACTTTTCTTCTACTTTTCTTCTACTTTGTTCTTCACTACTGTAAAAATTAAAAAAGAAATGATTATCATCATGAAGAAAAAACATATCACTCAACATTTGAATACTTACCGTAATTGTTCCTTCTTCTGACTCGAAGACGAATGGTCTGATCCAGCAAAGTCGTCTCCTTATATACACTTCAGGCTACATCCGGGTATTTTCATCACAAATTTTCCACAGGGGGTACCCCCCTACCCCTAGGGGAAATTTTTTCCACAGGGGGTACCCCCTACCCCTAGAGGAAAATTTCCCAACGCATCATGGGTAGTCACCATCTCCATAAATAGAGATCGACCGATCGAATCCGTCACAATCAGTTCGATTGCCAACATCAAGATCATAAGAAGAAGAAGAAGAAGAAAAGGTAAACATGACGGATGACGAAGATTTCTTAAATTTAGCTGCAGTGATTTCGACAAGAGGTCATTTCATCAACCAAGAATATATACCAAAAGAAATGGCACTCAAATGTTTCGGTGATGATCAAGCGTTTGTGTATCATTTCTACAACGCAGATGTATGGTATCATCAACTAGCAGAAAAAGAAAAGCTAATGTGTGGGTATATCCATGACAAAATCTTTGATATTGCCTACGACAAAGGATGGTTTGGAATGTTATTCCCATCAGCAGTGCAACATATATTACAAACACTTAAACAAGGTCCAAATGAAGATCCATTGAACATCACTATCGGGTATTACGGTGGAAGTTACGAGAGAGCGGTACTCGATTTAATTGGACTTAGAGGTGTCAATATCAAACATCACGGGTGTCCTGACGTAGATCAACTAAATACCGAAGCTGACTATGACTATGATTACGAAGGGTGTGGGTTACACACTAACCCTACATCGTATAAATGTTGTAAAACAGACGTACTATTATACGAACATTGGATAATGAACGATGTCTATACTCCAACTAAACCTGATTCACATAAAAACTACCGAAGCCAGAACATTTTGAAATTTTTAAATTTGCAAAGAGACTTTGTTAAATCTTTTTAACTTTTTGTAAAAACTTTAAAACTTGTTAAAAATAAAACCCTTTTAAACATTAACACCGTCTCTTTTTTCTTTTTTCAGAAAAAACATGGCTAATACCTTTACACAGATACCACCAAAAAATATCCCTCCCAACTTGATGGCTCTGAATAACTACAGAGTGACGGGTGACGTCAACGATTTAAAGGATTGTCCCTATATTCATGTGCATAATTTTTTAATGGGTAAAGCGTTAGAAACAGAAAAAGAAAGAAGTGGTTTTTTGAAAGCACTATACATCTACCACATCGCAGACTGGAATGGATGGGCAGGATGGCATCCAAGAATTTTGGCGGATTTTGTGTGGACCACTAATGTTCAACGGAGTTGGTCCATTGAAAGACACAGATTTTTCCACAAGAGCAAAAAAAGGATGGTCACTATCACTCCCAGAGATTCCTTTACGGGTGTTTATTTTCAAGAAGAGGTGCAAATCATGAAAGAAATCAAAGAAATCGATGAAAAGAATGACAATGACTCAAATGAAAACAATGACTTAGTTCAAGTTTAATATGTTTTTTCTTTTGTTGTTTTTACAATTAAATTCTTGAGATCTTGCGTTTCTTGGCTTTACGTTTTTGATTCTGACCAAAGTTCACTCCACGGAAAAAGTCACAAGGGATGTCAGGGTCGTACATTCCCAAACGACACGTAAAGTAACACTTGTTGTCGTCTTTAGTGTTGATCGATACCTTTGTTTTCAGCATGTGATCACATTCTGGCCAGTGTTCTTCATAGTCGGTAATTCCTGCTCGTGACAAGATCTCCTGCATGATTGGTAAGTCTTGTTTTTCACAGAATAATGTGCATGGACGTTGACCTTCTTTCATTTCTGATTTAGATCGACCACATTTCACCCACGTTTTATCTCCATTTTTCGATTCAATTTCTGTCACTTCCAATCCACAAAAACAACGATTTCCATCCAACTTTTTCTCACGAAGTTTCTTCAACGCTTCCAGTTCTACAGCCGTCAATTCCATCTTAGATGACATTCTCCCACAAATGAAGTACACGATACTTTGTCGCACGCTATTTATTTTCCCAACATGTCCAATTCGATCATCTCTTTAGCCAATGTCAACACCGATTTGGAGGCGTAAAATCGGTCAAAATCATAATCGAATCGTAACACTTTCCACTTTCTTATCGCTCCTCCTAAGAATCGTAATTCATCATTACGAAGTGTGCCTTTCAAACGACGGACAAGGTACAAAAACAACGTCCCTTTCAAGGTGTCTTCGTCACCACCCGATTCGATGAAGTTGCGAAGTTTCACATACTCCGGATGTTTTTCATACTTTTCTTTTTCCTTTTCAGTCAATTTGTCCCACCACATGACTTTGGACACTGACATTTTCAACAAAAAAATCTCTCTCCCCGGAGATTCGAACTCCGATCTCTCGAACTACAGTCGAGGATAATAACCAATTATACTAAGGAGAGTGCGTTTTAACTACAGGATAATCGAAAAGATAAATTCCTTTCTTCTCCGCCAAATGATTCATCCACATCCCCTTAGATTCTTCCCAATACACATAGCAACTACGACATCCGCAACGACAAAAATCAGGTGAACATTTTTCTCGATCCATGTTGCATTCGTGTTCTCCTTTGAAAATACAAAAACAAGTTCCACACTGTTTTCTTTGACGTGTCATGTCGTCTCACTGAAGGCTCTCTGTCTCTCGTCCCTTTTCATACCCCATCCTACCGCTGACCCGTACCCAATCCCCCTATCGCGGGCGCGGCCAGGTCGGTAACACATATTTTTTGCCATCCCATAATGCACTCTGTTCGACCGCTGACCAGTACCTCTTTTTCTTAGGCCTGCCAAATACCGCGGGCGCGGGTAAGTCGGTAACACCAACTAACCCCTAAACTACTAACGAGCATATGAAAAACGTGTTCTTGAAGTAGAACAAGCCTCTTTTACTCCACTGGTATTTACTACTACCGGAGGCATGTCCAAAGAATGTAAACGTTTTCACTCAAGATTAGCAGAACTGATTGCTATTAAGAAAGGAGAGACTTACTCGAACACAATCTCATGGGTAAGAACTAAAATAGCATTTTCAATATTAAGATCTGCTTTATTATGTCTCAGAGGATCTAGGTCTCGAAAACGAGCAAAAAACGATTTAATTACTGACATTGACATTGAGGTTGATTTAAGTACCATGAAATAATTATTTACATATATATATTTTTACATATTATTTTACATATTATATATATATATATTTTTTTTTTTTGTTATCTAGATAAATTTGTTCTATATATATTTTTTGAGGTTCCCTGATATCTTTTTATAACTTTACACTATATATAATAATAGTGTGCATTATTTTTTGTATAATTTATAAAGACAAATGAACATTCTCAGCATTATTGTAATTGCAATTTTTTTATATATAGATGTATATGTAGCTCACAACACAGATGTATATATATAATTTTCTTAAATGTAACTAGTCATGTATTTTTTGAATTCTGTAATAAAGATTTATTTTATTTGTTTATTTATTTATTTATTTATTTATTTATTTATTTATTTATTTATTTATTTATTTATTTATTTATTTATTTATTTATTTATTTATTTATTTATTTATTTATTTATTTATTTATTTATTTATTTATTTATTTATTTATTTATTTATTTATTTATTTATTTATTTATTTATTTATTTATTTATTTATTTATTTATTTATTTATTTATTTATTTATTTATTTATTTATTTATTTATTTATTTATTTATTTATTTATTTATTTATTTATTTATTTATTTATTTATTTATTTATTTATTTATTTATTTATTTATTTATTTATTTATTTATTTATTTATTTATTTATTTATTTATTTATTTATTTATTTATTTATTTATTTATTTATTTATTTATTTATTTATTTATTTACTTATTTACTTATTTATTTATTTACTTACTTACTTACTTACTTACTTACTTACTTACTTACTTACTTACTTACTTACTTACTTACTTACTTACTTACTTACTTACTTACTTACTTACTTACTTACTTACTTACTTACTTACTTACTTACTTACTTACTTACTTACTTACTTATTTATTTATTTATTTATTTATTTATTTATTTATTTATTTTTATTTTTTTTCTACAATTGTTTAGCTTGTTCAAAAATTTTGTCTCTAGTCTGGGTGAGGCTTTTTTATACTTTTCAGAATGCCTCATTGTACTCATAAAAGACATCTTCCTCCTCCAGTAAACAGGGTTAACAATGGAGTTGGTTAGGATGTGCCAGTTTAAGATGGAGCAATGACAGCCAAGAAGTCTGGCAAAGTTACATTGCCCGACAGCCAACTGGAGACAGTTGTTGAGAAGGTTGCTCAAAAGCTTTTGTTGAGGCTTGAGACTGCCAGGAATACATAGCTAGGACAAGGTGGAACAGCAACTGTCGTACATGGGTTGGTGGGTGCTGTTCTGACTACTCTAACGGGTGAGTTGGGTGATAAGGGACCTGAGCCAGAAAGTATTTTCAAATGGGCTGATATGCCAATTGATTTGGGAGTACCAGATAAAATTGAAGCTAAGATCATATCAATTCAATATGTTGATTTTGGCTCCCTCATCGTAACTATTCCAAGTCAAACAATAGGTATCACATAAAATGTTTGTTGCCATTTATACTAAGTAACACCCATCTGAGGCACTGGCTTTGATGAAATATGGAGGCAGAACAGAACAGAATTTTTATTTTGTACCTTGCATGAATTTACATAGAATATTATAATGAATGAATATTATATAAATGATATCAGGTACTGGTCCTAACAAATAACTTAAAAGCTAAAATACAGTTAGAGACCAGGATTCTGTTGTAAAATTGTATGAGAATGGAAATGAAGCTAAGTTAAACAAAATATAAGGTACAAATACAAACACATTCGTGAATAGATACATACACACATACAAGTGAGAAGTTGCTTAAACAATAAACTTCTCCCATACAAACATACAGAAAAAACGTTATAATAAACAAAGTATGGCAACCAAAGAAAAAAAAAATAAGAGTACTACTTTAAAAATAATTAAAGTAAAGTTAATATGCATTCAAGATTCTATCCTTGACATAAAATTTAAATTTTTTCAAACTAGTATTTCTAATATTTCCATCAAGTGAGTTCCAAATTTTTGTTCCTCTAAATTTAATATTGAATTTGCCATAATTTGTTTTTGCTCTTGGGAGGTATGAATTATTTTTTGAAGCTGATCTTGTTTCATATTTATGAATCTCACTAACAAGTAGGAAAAAAGTCTGGAAATTACTAGGTAATAATTTGTTTTTAAATTTAAACATAAAAATTGAGATACAATAGTCGACAAGATCGTGCAATTTGATAATATTTAGATCCTTAAATAAAGGACTAGTATGAGCATTGAATTGAGAGAAAGTAATCAATCGCATTGCCCTCTTCTGAAGTACATTGATTGGTTGTAGAGTAGTTTCATAAGTAATTCCCCATACGAGAATTCCATAAATTAAAAATGGATAGATCAACGCATAATACAAATTTATAAGGACTGTAATACTTAAATAATGTCTTAATTTGGATAATATTTCTATATTTCTTTTGATTTTCTTAGAAACATAGTCAACATGATTTTTCCAAGTCAAATGACTATCAATATATATATACCCCTTGCATTCGTGGGGGAGCTGTACCAGCAGCAAACAACGAACAGACTGACCTAGTGCCAGTCGACACCCCTTGCATTAGTGGGGGAGCTGTACCAGCAGCAAACAACGAAGAGGCTGACCCCGTACCAGTCGACACCCCTTGCATTCGTGGGGAGCTGTACCTGCAGCAAACAACGAACAGGCTGACCCCGCGCCAGTCGACACCCCTTGCATTCGTGGGGGAGCTGTACCAGCAGCAAACAACGAACAGACTGACCACGTGCCAGTTGACACCCCTTGCATTCGTGGGGGAGCTGTACCAGCAGCAAACAACAAACAGACTGACCACGTGCCAGTCGACACCCCTTGCATTCGTGGGGGAGCTGTACCAGCAGCAAACAACGAACAGACTGACCTAGTGCCAGTCGCCACCCCTTGCATTCGTGCGGGAGCTGTACCAGCAGCAAACAACGAACAGACTGACCTAGTGCCAGTCGACATCCCTTGCATTCGTGGGGGAGCTGTACCAGCGGCAAACAACGAACAGACTGACCTAGTGCCATTCGACACCCCTTGCATTCGTGGGGGAGCTGTACCAGCAGCAAACAATGAACAGACTGACCTAGTGCCAGTCGACACCCCATGTATTTGTGGGGAAGGGGGGGGGGGGGGGGCTGTACCAGCAGCAAACAACGAACAGACTGACCTAGTGCCAGTCGCCACCCCTTGCATTCGTGCGGGAGCTGTACCAGCAGCAAACAACGAACAGACTGACCTAGTGCCAGTCGACATCCCTTGCATTCGTGGGGGAGCTGTACCAGCGGCAAACAACGAACAGACTGACCTAGTGCCAGTCGACACCCCTTGCATTCGTGGGGGAGCTGTACCAGCAGCAAACAATGAACAGACTGACCTAGTGCCAGTCGACACCCCATGTATTTGTGGGGGGGGGGGGGGGCTGTACCAGCAGCAAACAACGAACAGACTGACCTAGTGCCAGTCGCCACCCCTTGCATTCGTGCGGGAGCTGTACCAGCAGCAAACAACGAACAGACTGACCTCGTGCCAGTCGACACCACTTGCATTCGTGGGGGAGCTGTACCAGCAGCAAACAACGAACAGACTGACTTCGTGCCAGTCGACACCCCTTGCATTCGTGGGGGAGCTGTACCAGCAGCAAACAACGAACAGACTGACCTAGTGCCAGTCGACATCCCTTGCATTCGTGGGGGAGCTGTACCAGCGGCAAACAACGAACAGACTGACCTAGTGCCAGTCGACACCCCTTGCATTCGTGGGGGAGCTGTACCAGCAGCAAACAATGAACAGACTGACCTAGTGCCAGTCGACACCCCATGTATTTGTGGGGGGGGGGGGGGGCTGTACCAGCAGCAAACAACGAACAGACTGACCTAGTGCCAGTCGCCACCCCTTGCATTCGTGCGGGAGCTGTACCAGCAGCAAACAACGAACAGACTGACCTCGTGCCAGTCGACACCACTTGCATTCGTGGGGGAGCTGTACCAGCAGCAAACAACGAACAGACTGACTTCGTGCCAGTCGACACCCCTTGCATTCGTGGGGGAGCTGTACCAGCAGCAAACAACGAACAGACTGACCTAGTGCCAGTCGACACCCCTTGCATTCGTGGGGGAGCTGTACCAGCAGCGAACAACGAACAGACTGACCTGGTGCCATTCGACACCCCTTGCCTTCATGGGGGAGCTGTACCAGCAGCGATAGTGGTTACCTTGAATAACAAATTCTCCTTCCACGTCATGTTGGTATCTTAAGGTTTTATTCACCTTTAACAAAGCAAGACCCTTAATACATGGGGTAAAAATAATTATGAAAGACAAGTTTTGAGTAACTTTTGGTAATAATATATGTGGTAATCACTTCGCGGCTAGACATAGTAAATGTCGAACGCCAACGGTTTACATTCGGGGATATGAAATAATAGAGAGTCAAAATCGACAAGGGAACCTCCAAAAGAAAGAATACACTCTACCCGAAAGAGGAAACGTGCGAAAGATTGCGATTTTGAAGAGAACAAGTCACCAAAAAAGTCAACATTTGGTGATTAATCTGAACCAATGCCGAGTGAAAAGAAACCGATCATGCTCTCCTACCATCACCCTAAAAAATGAATCCATTCTTGTAGCACAGCTGATAATGGCCATGGCAATAGCTCGGTAAAAACAGTTACTATTGCTACGCACTACAATTTCTTTTTGATTCATCGTATTGTATGATTGATTTCCGAGGTTTTTATCCGGAGATGAGAAGTATCCAAATAACAAGCGTTTACGTTAGCTTTGCAATGACAAGACACATCGATATTCAGTTCATATAGTTTTATTGTGTAATTTTGCAATTTCCTTTTTATCTATACACATAATGTTTCGCTTTAGGGCAACTATAAAATGATCGCATTTCACAAATATCGCACTTCCGAAAGAATCGGCGAGTCAATTTCATCAACTACATCACAATATTCACTCGCATGATAAACTTACAATTACGAAGCATGAGTATTCTTTGATTACATGTGCTTTGACTTGGGAAGAAAATTATGTTTAACAGTGCCACATGAAGCACTAAAAATACGAATAATATCGAGACCATAAACATTTGTACGAACAGAGCTCTTGGTTGCCCCTTGGCGAACCCAAAATGCATTGTAATAACGAAGGGGACTGGTAACTGGCAACTTATCCATTGCCCTAATTCTCTATGACGTCACATCAAAACAATTTTCAACAATCTATTGTTTAAATGCAAAGGATCATGGTCGCAGGAAGGGGTTAAATCTATGCAAATTCACCGAAAATTGTTCTAAAACCCTTATCAATCTAGGAAAAGAACTGGAAAAGACCCGAAACGCTTGAATATTAGTTAGCACATATCATCAGGCTATTTTAGATTAAACTGTTTCGCTACGAGCGAATTTTGTCGAATTTTCTATTGAATTTCACTGTTTTATCCCTAACGAAAACAAGCAGTGACATCATAGTGAATTAGATCAATTGATTAGAAATTATTTTCATTTTGATAACCCAGTATATTTGAGTTCAGTCCTACTTTTTTAGAGGATTTTAAGCAATAGAAAGCTCATAAAATTAAAAGCTAAATAAAGACAATAGATCATAGTTTGAGCATCTTCACTGTAACGTCAATTTACTGTACATTTACTCATTCCTTCATTGTTTCCAAGTTTGTTAGCTATATGGATTAACACTGTAACAGTTCTTATGCAATCTTTTGTCCAGGTTATTTTGGAGCGAAAAAAAGGTATTCGAAGGCGAGAGATTGGTTCAACAGGTGCAAGGTCTCATTGTTTCTTATATCGAAGTCAATTTATATATATATAGTATTTATCTAATAACGTAATTTTGGTTTCAGGGCTATTAAACTTGATCCTAACTTGGATGATGCCTGGGCGTATTTTTATTTCTTTGAGCTGCAACATGATACAGAAGTAGAACATTGACATCATGATTCAGCAGTTAAGGCCGGTACACACTAGGCGACAAGTCGCAGCGACTTGTCGTCACGACATGTCGCCTCAGTGTGCATTGGTTCAATATTTGTCGCCAATACATCTGATTTTTTCGCTGCGACAATTTCCGCCAAAAATACCCAGTACACACGGGGGGAAATTGTCGCTACGACCTATCGCGGGAACAAGTCGCTGCGACTTGTCGCCTAGTGTGTACCGGCCTTTAGAATCATCACAGTCATCATATATGTAGTATTTGTAACATAAGAATAAAGCGAAGCCATGTAACTATACATTTGACAAAACATGAATTCAAATTTGATCTATTCTAAACTCCAAATGTAAGTGTATATTTTTCCCATCAAAAGCTAAAAAAAAATCATTGTTATTGGGAGAAAATAGCGGTTTAAGGTAATGTAGATTAAGATGAATTTGTAACAATAGTTCTACATGTTAGAGTGGTTAGGGCAACCGTGATACATTCTGTTTTCACAGACGTCGACTCAGCAAGAGAGCGTATTACAGAAGTGTATGCAAGTCGAACCTTGTCACGATGAACTATAGTGTAGTGTATCTAAGGCTATTCCTAACTGGAGACTAAAACCCAGAGACATTCTGCCATTAGTTGCTAAATCACTTCCACCAATCAACAAGGAATAGAGATACTAACCAATTGTACATACAAAACTGAATTAAACATGTATAACAGCTAAGGAGTCGGTTCACTTTCTTAACTAAAAAAACTATATGATATATGGTGAATATGATAGTATGTATAAATAGTTTTTTTTGTGGGGGGGGGGGGTGGGCTGTGGGTTTCAGTTGACTGATGCATCACACTTGTTTATACCTATAATCGTCATTAAACTTGAAAGACATTTTAGGGTGGCATGTCTGGACAGTTCAAAGTACTTCATAAGGGAATGCGAATTGGAAAAATGTTTCAATTATAATGCATTAATTATGATACTTTCCATTCCAACTCAACATTTGTGATCAATTTTAGTAAGGAATGCCTGTGTTTTTTTCTGATTTTGTTTAGATAGCCGAACTACCATATCATCCAGGCTTCTTTTTTTTTACAAAAGTGTACTGTTATTCGTTCCATGTAATGTTAAGTATTGTAGTTGTCAGTGTTGTTGTTGTCAGTAGTATTGTTATTGTCAGTATTGTTGTTGTTGTCAGTATTGTTGTTGTTGTCAGTATTGTTGTCAGTATTGTTGTTGTCAGTATTGTTGTCAGTAGTATTGTTGTTGTCAGTAGTATTGTTATTGTCAGTAGTATTGTTGTTGTCAGTATTGTTGTTATTGTCAGTATTGTTGTTGTTGTCAGTATTGTAGTTGTTGTCAGTATTGTTGTTGTCAGTATTGTTGTTGTTGTCAGTATTATTGCTGTTGTCAGTATTGTTGTTGTTGTCAGTATTGTTGTTGTTGTTGTCAGTATTGTAGTTGTTGTCAGTATTATTGTTATTGTCAGTATTGTTGTTGTCAGTAGTATTGTTGTTGTTGTCAGTATTGTAGTTGTTGTCAGTATTATTGTTGTTGTCAGTATTGTTGTTGTTGTCAGTATTGTTGTTGTTGTTGTCAGTAGTATTGTTGTCGTTTTCCCAAATGTAACGGGGTGTCCTTGATGTATACATATTGAATAAAACTAGATAATAACAACGAATATCATGTAAATCGCAAAGAAAGTAAACAAGCATCGGTTGACGGTGGATATGACGTCATATTAAGCAGGCTCAAGTACATGCTATGGAATCAGTGCGTGTGACAATAGGCAGCGTTTACACGAAGCCGGCTATTTTTTTAGCCGGCTAAAAAATAGCCATTTAAATAGAGTGCACACACTGGCTAACAGTGTGCAACACAAATACCACTAAATAGTGATATTTTATGGCAATTCTATTGTCTCATTTTGTTTCAGATTAGTGCTATTCACTGCTAGATAGTGACAACTGTTGCACAATTTTAGTGCGTGCACTCTGTCGTTTTCGTGTAAACGCTTATCGTTTTCGCATCGTTTTCGGTAGCTTGAAGAGCGTCTGTAAGCATCTTGGTGACTATATGTTGGAATTACTTATTATGACTGAACCAAAGTAATGACTTCAGTGTTTTCGAAAATAGCCGGCTAAAGCGTTTACACTAAAATGCATAGCCGTCGTTTTCGAAAATATGCACTCTAAGAGGCGTTTTCGAAAATAACCGGCTAAATAGCGCTTTCGTGTAAACAGTAGGCCTGAACGGGTAAAAAAATGTGCGTTTACGAAAATAGCCGGCTTCGTGTAAACGCTACCATAATTCGGAAATTTGTAAACTTTACTACCGTTATCACTGAAGGGAAACCTCCGAAGTTCAAAGTCTCTTTTGCAAACAAAACATTTTCTCAGAAAAATTGATTTTTTTTTTTTTTTTTTTTTTTTTTTTTTTTTTTTTTTTTTTATTTAAACATATTTTGTCCTCTGCATTTTCTCCAAGAGCTTACAGCTCATCTTGAAAAATTGATATTCTCATGCAGATTTTGAGATGAATTAATAATTGTTGATGATAAGAAGAGAAAATTGTTCTTATTTCTAAATAAATAGATCTTAAGATTTTTTTGATTGATTGACGGCAGTAAAAATGCGAGTCTGTAAAAAAGAACGTGTTGCCGGTCTCGTATTGATATAAAATTTGAACAGTGATTTTATAGGTATATGAAAATATTAACGAAGTTATTTACAGAACGTTTTTGGTTACTTTCCGGAATTTTTCTTGAGTGTTCTAGATTAAATTGTAAACGTTTGTTCAGGATTTACTGCGATCATAACTTGGTGACAACAAGACCATATCTGTGCAAAACAGAGATATTACCATATATAATGATGCAAAACAAGTCGAGTATAAAATCATTAATTATCCTATTGACAACTACACCATTGTTTTATGAATTGATCACAATTGCTTGCTCTTGAAAGTCCATTTTCCATCCATGCATAAATGCTAATGACTCTCAAACACGAGCTCGGTCAATATTGACCGGATAAAGCAGTTTTAACATCTTTATATACCATAGACATAGAGCAACTGTTAAAGTTCAAAAAAATTAGTTTTGGACGAATTTATCTTAGAATGGAAATGTGTATGTTCTATGTGCATGTATCCCCGTGCCATGGATCCCTTCATTTGTTATTTTCGTGATACTATTTTGCGAGTAATCTATAACACTTCATGCATGTACTAGTTCGACAAGTACTTAGCCACAAACCATTAACGTACGTCATATATAGAAATCCATGATATTGAAATGACTGTTCAGATACGATCAGAAACTTTTAATATTACCCATGTATAGGAATGCTGCTATCACGGCTTACCATGAAGCTGTATTTTGCAGCTTGTATAACTTTAACATTCTTTTTGCTATCAAAAGGACAAGGTTTTGATTCCAACGAAGGTGAGAACTTTTACTTAGTGGTTATTAAGAGTTATTTTAGAGTTTCCAGTTATCCGCTTTTCTTTTAAAAAAACCGCTTTTGTGATGTGTCAGCTGTTTTGATAGTATAGTGTTGTAACTGATTCCCTGCATACTGTAAGGCGTGGTATGTTTTCTCAACTGAACTATAGCAACTTCAAAAAGGTAATTTTATCACGATAAATAAATTTCATTAATCTATAATGTAATTTCCTTTTTAAAAAGATAGATAAGGTGCGTAGTAATAGTGAATGGAATAGCATAACAGCTGAACAGTCTTTCTTTAGTAAAGACGGAGTTACTTATATCCTTGTAATTTTTCACTATAAGTGAAAGATAAGTACGTAGACATTTAAATTGATAAAATGCGTTTGCATGGGTCAACCAACGGAATATTCAGTACTGTACTTGAAAGCCGTAAGATTCCCAGAGTGATATTTTTCACTATATGTGTAAGTTGACCACAGTAGTTAAGTACGTAGACATTTAAATTGATAAAATGCGCTCGCATGGGTCAACCAATGCTGCCAACATAGCCGGAATATTCATTACAGTACTTGGAAGCCGTAACATTCCCAGAGTGACATTTTTCACAATATGTGTAAGTTGAAAGTAATTGAAGTTGCGCCTTGTTATCGTGTGGTGGTGTACATGCATATCGGACTAGCTAGCTGAAGAAAATGGTTCAATTCGTGTCAATGAGATATTTTTGTTCGGTTTTTATTTCATTACATGCACAGAACGCATTAATCAAAATGCTTTACATTCAGTTTTGTTTCTTGTATAGTATTCGTATAGGTAATAAGATGCTTTACATTCAGTTTTGTTTCTTGTATAGTATTCGTATAGGTAATAAGATGCGTTACATTCAGTTTTGTTTCTTGTATAGTATTCGTATAGGTAATAAGATGCTTTACATTCAGTTTTGTTTCTTGTATAGTATTCGTATAGGTAATAAGATGCGTTACATTCAGTTTTGTTTCTTGTATAGTATTCGTATAGGTAATAAGATGCTTCACATTCAGTTTTGTTTCTTGTATAGTATTCGTATAGGTAATAAGATGCTTCACATTCAGTTTTGTTTCTTGTATAGTATTCGTATAGGTAATAAGATGCTTTACATTCAGTTTTGTTTCTTGTATAGTATTCGTATAGGTAATAAGATGCGTTACATTCAGTTTTGTTTCTTGTATAGTATTCGTATAGGTAATAAGATGCTTCACATTCAGTTTTGTTTCTTGTATAGTATTCGTATAGGTAATAAGATGCTTTACATTCAGTTTTGTTTCTTGTATAGTATTCGTATAGGTAATAAGATGCTTTACATTCAGTTTTGTTTCTTGTATAGTATTCGTATAGGTAATAAGATGCTTTACATTCAGTTTTGTTTCTTGTATAGTATTCGTATAGGTAATAAGATGCTTCACATTCAGTTTTGTTTCTTGTATAGTATTCGTATAGGTAATAAGATGCTTTACATTCAGTTTTGTTTCTTGTATAGTATTCGTATAGGTAATAAGATGCTTTACATTCAGTTTTGTTTCTTGTATAGTATTCGTATAGGTAATAAGATGCTTTACATTCAGTTTTGTTTCTTGTATAGTATTCAGGGTAAAAACAAATGAAAAATCAGTACTAGTTGTTTGTCGAACGTCTAATAAGTCATTTACAAAAGCCGCATACCATTTTTGTTTAAACTTTTGAAAAAAATATGGAACACTTAATTTGTTTTAAGAACCATAAACTTTTATATATGATTATCCTTGAGAAATGTCCTCTAAAATGAAATATTATAGTTTCGAAACAGCTAGAAAGTATAAGTGGAATGTGCATGACGTATTATCATATTGATCGTTGTTAACAAAATGAATTGATAACATAGCTCTAGTAAGTTCTTAGCGATCGTGTCTAAAAGTACACACGAGTGACCACGAGTGACCACGGATGACCACGAATGACCACGAGTACTGTAACCACGAGTGACCACGAATGACCACGAGTGACCACGAATGACCACGAGTGACCACGAATGAGAAAATGAAAAATAGCGAGAAATTAAAAGTGAAAAAATGAGAGAAATGAAAAAATGGAAACGCGAATGAGACATAGTAAACACAAATGAAAAATAAATAAAAAATGAAATAAATTAATTAAAAATTATTAAATAAACAAAGTAATAAAGAGAGCATTGATGAATATGTAGCGAGAAAATTGAAAAAATGAAAAAGTGAAAAAGTGAAAAAAAGATATTTAACACAAATAAAAAATAAATAAACATGAATGTTAATTTTGATGCTTTTCACTGCTTGGAACAGGAACGAGTGGATATAACGTTTCCAAAATATAACGAAACATTTTAACATACCGTTAAATCACATTTGAATCAATATCTCGCTACAAGAATAGATTTACATAGAGGCTGGAGTGCATATAGGATAGACTAAATGTATGTAATATATACAATATGAGCGGCCGATCTGTATGGAATATACAATGTCGAGCCTAAGGCGAGCGAGACATTTTATATCCCATACAGATCGGACGTGAATATTGTATATTATTATGGTATGTCTAGATTAATGCTGCTATTCTAGATTAATATTTTTGAAATTAGATTTAATTTGGCCGTGATATTTCAAGCTAAACCTTATGCAGATATACAGATGCCTTCACGGTAGTGATTTTTTATTGTTCTGGGTTCATTAATTATTCATGAATTTTATAATTATTTATAGACTTCAACATCGTCAAACATCGGTGTGAATCTACTGTTTTGTAGCCTGTCAAGCATATGCGGAGAAGGTCTATTCCTATTTTTTCCAGAATAAGCTTTAGTGATGTAATTAAGATTGAATCATTGTATCACTAATTTCAATGTTTATATTTCATGTATAGTTGGTTGTGGATCTTTACTTGACAACTATGTACTAAACATCACAAAAGATTCATTTAGTGCAACGTCAGGTGATCCTGGACTACCGTTTCTTAATGGAAACCCCTGGCAACCAGCAGCTGCTGATCGTAAAGTACTTCTTACTGTAGATCTAGGTATATATCAATAATTATTACATAATTACATTGGTTTTCTTTGTTTCAGATGATGCATTATTTCACATAGATACCTTTGACACAATAGACTAATTTACCCGTGGAGGGAATTGATAGGCGTTCCAGGCGAAGGCGGGCTGATGTGATGAATTGAGTTGCTCATTACTGTATTCATTGACATTTTATAATTAGTATGCAAGGGAATATACAGATATTGCCTTACTCATTATCCGCCACTATCTATCATATACAAACATCGGTCAGACTGACCATAGTTAATAGAGTGAAATGGTTTGGAAACTCTTTTGTTATATGTTATTTTACACTTTTCTCAAGCATGACCATGCGCAATCCTTTAATTGTTTCATTATTGTTTTACCCTTGTTGAATATGCTTGAGTGAACAGATCAAAATCGTTCTTTTGGCTACTCGCTCAAAATGCCTAATAATTGATACAATCAAATTGAATAATCCTTACCATAATATCATAGACAAAGTTTATGTCTACTTATTTCACAATTTGGAATGAGCACAAATAAAAACCTGTGCAGGGTCAAGACCGGTTCAACCTCAAAACCGAACAAAGACATAAAACAATAAGCTTCCTAACCATTCTTTAGATTAACTATGGACTGACTGCATGAAAGAATCCCCGAAGCTTCAACAAGCTGAATGTGTTGAAATTTATGGTTTTCTGTTGTGTGATTTAAATGTTTCCGAATTGCTTTTCCATGTTTGTATTTTTCACAAAACATTTCAAGGAAAAGGAAGAAGCACGCATTTGCTCCTCCATGTATTGTGTAGGTAATATATTGTATGCTTCTACAATAATATCAACATTAGGAACATGATTGTTATCCACGAAATACTATCATCATCAGCATATAGAGAATTTGTCTGCGCATGTCGTAAGTTAATGGTAGAAGCCGCTATAATCACGCGAAAGAAAAATACCATCTAAATCCCCTTTAATCCCAATTCACAAAAGCGATATTTCAGCTGTCAAAAGTCTCCGTTCCAACCATACAGTGATTGGCCGTTATTTCCGTACGGCTTATTATAGTTCTTGTTGGACATTAGCATAACAATTTGTTTGTTTATAACCATGAAGTATCTGCAAGATTCTGCAATATGGCCGCTTTCACAACGAGACTAGGTCGTCTTTGAGTGCCGATCAAAGATTTTGGCCAATGCTCTATTGAAAACCAAAAGTATAATACTAATCTACGATTATTAAAGAAAGCATACCAAGGAAAAACTTAGCGGCGCATAACATTTAAGGTAATTCCGTAGTTTTGCACTGCGCACAGTTCTGCGCATATTTCGAATTTTAGAGTTTTACATTTCTTATCATCAATAGATACAGAGCTATGTCTGAGAAACACTTTAACGTTAAAATACGAACAGTTTTCACATTTTCAAGCGAAAAATAACGAATTTCTTTAAACTCGCCCCATTCCTCTCTCGGAAAATCCTTGGTATTATTGAAATTTGAGAATATTTCTCAAAATATCTCGCAAACCAATACGGGCAACTATCTTTTTTATTTCATAATATCATTTGAAATCATGTTTTTTAAAACATGTGATCGATGACAAAATTCTATGGCTAGATTTTTCGATATTTCGAAAAGTGTTTCGTTCGAAACGTTAATGAGGCCCGGAAAAATTCGAACATTTTGTTAATTTTTGCTTTATTTCTCTTCGCTGTTAAATTTTAGTGAAAATCTTTTGCTTTACATCGGTATAAGGAGTACATTTAAGCACATTAAAAATATTTGGTATTGACCAATCTCAGTCAAGAGATACTTTTATGTATGATGCCCATTTTCGCTAAATTGACAAAAGTAGGTATACATTTTTCTCGCAAAATCCAATACGGTGACCCCATTTTTTTATTTTATATTTTTGATGAATAACTCAAAATGTTTTACCGTAGAAAGTTTTATCAAAATTCTATGGCTAGTTCTATTACTACGGAATTACCTTAAGCTCGACTTTTCTTCAAATTTATGCGAAAAAGTTGACCATAGAGTAAGACTGACAAATCTTCTCTGTGCTTGAGTTAAAGTTTATATTTGGTGAAGATAGAAGTATATCAACAAAATCCTGACCAGAAATTTACAAAATTTGGTGTTTTCACAATTATTTGGATTAATCAAGATCATTCTAACCTAATTTCAGGTTCGGTATTCAAATCAGTCGAAATTGCTTGAGAGGAGAAACACAACCATGGCGTCAACAAATATCGCAATATCACGTTTTGGCCAATCTTTCTTAAAAAAATAACAATGCTGTGATGTAGAATGTGGTTTGACGACTCGCATCAGTTATATTTAGCTTCGGCGCAGCCCCTCAAACATACCACTTATCAAGAAGGAAAGTTGACCAAAACTTGCAAAATGCGCAAATAATCTGCTCATCACCCCACAAAATAGATCCTCGATAAGAAACCATTTTGTACCACACAATTCCCGTGACCTTTGATTCTTAATCTGTGGAAAAAGTTTTCTGCTACTTCCTTTATTTTGGCAGCAGTCCTCATACGAATACAGTGGGTTTGTGTTTTTCTTCTTCTTTTTGCGGACTTTTGCTCAAAAATATTTTGAGATCGAAAACCTCCACATTTGCTTGACTTAGTCACAGCACCTTACAAAGTGATAGACTTTAAGTATCCATTTATATTTTCCTAAATTGAAGATCACTAAGATTGCGATTGGAACTCAAAAGCTCCCCGGTTGTAGAATTGAAAAAATGTAAACATGACCGCGGGCTAAAATTTTCTGACATGCGCAGACAATTATTCTCTATATGCTATCATCATCATGATCTTTATATAAATATCACGGACGTCGCATGTCTTTTCAGGAAAGCCTACTAAGGTTAGAGGTTTCGCGTGGGGAGGAAATCCAGCAGAAGCAGACACTACAAATCAGATAAAAGTAGAATTTAGTAACGATAATATCACCTACACTTGCGCGGGAAAAACTACGAGTACTACTTGTCTGGTAGGTGTTTTAGCTTATGCAAATAATGCTAACTAGAAATGCATTGTCCATAGGAAAGTCCATTCTAGCTTATGCAAATAATGCTAACTAGAAGTGCATTGTCTCTTCGTTTTCAAGTGACGTCATCAAAAGTTTGAAAATTTTATTATTTATCAAATAGAAACATACCCACTATATGTTATA